>JASAOG010000059.1:3090000-3550654 GCA_030265305.1 Biomphalaria pfeifferi | reverse complement strand
TTTAGATCTATCTTATTAATGCTATTAGGATTGATTTTTTTTTTTATTTTGACCGCGTCTAAAAGGAAGTGGAAATGATGTAAGGCACATGTAAAATAAGTAGAACAAAAAAAAATGCTTTAAAAATAACGGAATTTTTTTTAATGCTTCTATAAAAACTGCAGCCTTTGGAGTAAATACCGAAAATACCGAAAATAAAATGCAAAGGTTTTGTGAGAGCTTGCGGGCTTCAGTCAGTCATCAGTGGCCACATGACTTCTTAATTAATTTATTTTTTTAGCGAATGAATTATTTTTCTGAAAAGAGTTTAACTGCAATTTGATCTTTTTTAAAAAGAAAAAAAAAAACGAAAATGACCTCCTGAAAATGACCTCCATGTGCTGTGATTTAATTAACAAAATGTTTCCTTAGTCAACAAATGACGAGCCCACGCAGTCTCGGAGAAAACTAGAAATTCTAAACTGTCTCGTGTCTCCTTCTATTATGTACGCAACGCAGGGTCTCTTTCTAATAGTTTCTAGGGACAAGTTTGTTTACTTTTTAGCTCCGTAATACATTTCAACGAGAGTTGTTTGTTTTTTTCAGCGTTTAGCTTCTGTAGGCTTAATGACCTATTACAAAAGTAGACTAAATGATGACAAATATATCATACTTGTTTTCTCTCATTGATTATATTCTCGATGTAATTCATTCTTAAATATACTGAATAGATCGATTATAGTTCAAAAGTCATGCCAGTTAATGATAATGTCGAAAAAATATTTTGAGAATTCTTTTGAGAATTCTTAAATTGATGTTGAGAAACATTAGAATTAATTGCAAATTTAATAATAACCAACAAATGTCAAAAAAATACTATAACTTTTAGAAAGATTTTGGGCAGTCTTAAGTCAAGTTATTACTTATCTACAAATATACTTAAATACTTGTAGCGGCCTCTCTACCTCTCGAGCTATTTACATCTCGAGCTCATAAGCCTCTCTGCATTTCGAACTTATAGGCCTCTCAACATCACAACCTCATAGGCCTATCATCATTTCGAACTCAAGATCTCCAGTCCATAGGCCTATTGTTAAGCTCGTATTGTGTTTCTGAGCACTGACCTAGATTGTAATGAATTTTAAACGACCCAGTGTGAGAGTGAAGGGAATCGATGAGCAGGATTTATATTGCCCTCGTCAATTGAAGAACGGTAATTGATAGATTGGGTAGATTTCCAATTCAAGTTACCGTAAATCCACTAATTGTTGGCGTCACTCATCAACCTGATTGAGCTAGGAACCCAGTGACAATAAACTATAAATAACCAAAAACGCCCTCCGCACAGTTTATGATCTCAGTCACATTCTTTCTAACCACCCACAACCTTTTTTAAAACATTATCTAAAAAATGAAAATATTTGTTGTTACAGATTGGAAACTTTCACACGTGGTAGCTAACAAACGGGATTTACTGGCCTAGAATCTGCTTTAGGGGGTAGCGAGTAACCTCACGACTTAGGGGGAAGGGGTAATAAAAAATATTTTGTCACCGTCACCCCAGCGTACAAATATTTGTGGCCCTGATATGTCACTCGCCCAGGGCCATGCGCACTGCTAAGGCCGCCTCTAACTGGTCGTTAGGGCCCTGGGTAATAAGCGTCAATAAGTCACATTCGTGCTACTCTTTTTTTTTTTTTTTGAGGCAGTGATTTAAAAACCAACATAACCTGTGTATTAATATTTCAATTTACCTTGAATGGTTATGTGGGCAAAACGTAGGATAATGTCATTCATTCAAACAGTTTCGCGTCTACGTCAATTTCAATCAAAGTCAAAATAAAATTAGCCCAAATCGATTATATTTTTAGAGTTCTTATCAAAGATCCTTATTAGTTTTCAAACATTACCACATAAAATGCCTAATCTTAAGAATGGATAACAAAAAATGTGGACATGATGGTTACCTATTATCGACACATTTCCTTCGTACGGTTTGCTATTTCACTGATACACTTTTGTCTGGAGTTCCCATCAGGCCAGTTGGGTCACGTGACGAGGAAGCCAGGGAAAGAAAG
The DNA here is from genome assembly GCA_030265305.1 of Biomphalaria pfeifferi. Lineage (NCBI taxonomy): Eukaryota > Metazoa > Mollusca > Gastropoda > Planorbidae > Biomphalaria > Biomphalaria pfeifferi. The sequence continues at coordinate 3,548,597 of JASAOG010000059.1, read as the reverse complement.
CGTGCGTCTAAGTGCTATTTTATGGAGCTCTCAATGGCATTTTTTTCGGGGGGAGTGGAAGATGTAAGGGGGGGGGGGAGAACTGTTAAGCCTGGATGTAGCAGTGACAGCTCTTGTGGAGAAGGAGTGCATCTAGAGAAAATATGAGATTGAAATTTCATTTAATCTTTTTTTTTTAATATGTCCGGTAATAGGAATGTTGTGTTTATGTTGTTATGTTTGTTTTTCTTCCGTCAGTGTTACTCCACATCTCACCTTGTCCTTATAGGTTATTTCAAGTTTTACAAGTTAAGATATAGTAGACTCATAGCGGCTTAGTTCTCTACCAGCATTTATATAGAGTCTAGACCATCTACAACAACCAGTATATTACTAAGTAATAAATATCACAAGGCGTTCCTAGCCTTAATGAAGGTTAACTTCATCACTCCCCCAGACTTGTACAAATGCAAAGTGTTAAAGGAAGTAGATCGTACAGCCTAAAAATAACTTTCCGTTCTATTTTACCCTAATAGAATCATACTAAGTAAATGAACAATTATAAAAACAAATGTATAGTGGCTCTTTTGAGCTGCACAGCAACATGTCATAGCTTTTTATTGTTTCTTTACAGTTATATATACAGCCATATAGTGTTTGTAAAACTTGAAATAACTTAAAGAATTTCTTTTGTGAACAACACTAAATATCACTTTTATTACAATATAAGCAAATTCAACTTGAGATGAAATGCAATAAATATAGCAGGCATTAGTAACGATTTAAAATGGCATTCTAAACAAAATTTCACTCACTATAATGACGTGTAGTTTCAATCTGGCGTTCTGGAGTAGTCTCCCCTACCTAAGACCGCTGACGACAATGCCGCTTATCTTGCATCATTCATAACCATCGCTGACCTCTTCCCAACATCACCATAGAAACACACACACACACACACTCCATAACACTGGCACCACATTGAGGCCTGTTAGTCATTATCGGTATACAAGTTGAGATCGATTGAAATGAATTATTATTTTTTCAATTTCCAGCCTCGTCTACTTTATAGTCTAAGCAGTGGCGTAGGTGGGGGTGGGCAAGGGGGCGCGATGCCCCGGGCGCTACCCTCATGGGGGTTCTACACACAGTGAGGCGTCTATATATGTTCATGGTAAAAGGGGGGAGGGGCGCGCCAATAAAGTACCTTGCCCCGGGCCTCTGAGTCTAAGTTTTCATCCCTTCAAAAGGCACCATCATTTTCCTAAGGGCCCCCTCCACTCTATTCCCTACACAGCCTATTGATATTAAACATTCAACACATTTGAAAAACAAATGTTAAACTCAGGCCTAGAGAGCAAGTGTTAAACTGCACGACATAGCGCTTTGGGTTATAAAGAGATTTTCAATTGTACTGCAATCTATACCCTCCTTAAAGATCACACGATCTAGCTATTGGAAGGTGATTAGAGCAGCTAAATCTGGGGGATGTAATGGCTTCAGTAATTGTAGAATCAGTCCCTGACACCGGTGCTAGAGGTCACAACTTTCTACGCTCTCTTTCAACACCTGGCTTTCTTTTTTTTCCCCTTATAGTTCTTTCTCTTGTTGACACTCGTGTTAGAAGGGCAGGTATCTATGTAGCAGATGTCAGATAGATGTCATGGGGGAATTATGTTAGGAGGGGGGTTAATATGGTACGCCTATTCATCTATGATTATATGGGTAATCGGTCTACCAATTGATTGCAAGTAATGGTTTCGTACAGTGCTGGATCGAGCATAGAATGGGAAGAGATTGTTTAGCGTCCCCTCGATGACGTGTGCAAGGTATTTGGTTAAGAAGTGCTAATACCGTCCGGGGAAGTTGTAATGCAACAGAGTCTACGTAAATACATTCAATATTGATACAATAAAGACAGAAAAGATGTATACAAAATTATTATCAAGACTAAGTCAATGTTTTCAAAAGAGATTTTCACAACGAAGATACCAAGACAGTTCAGATGCAAAGCTTTCTTTTTATATTTACCTGCCTATGAGGCAGATGAGGAGTCCAGCACAATGACAAACCGATTATTCCAATTTTTAAGAACCTATCAGATATGGACTCATAAAATTCGCCTTTTCTTTACTTAGATTTAAACTTCAGACTAATGGATTAGAAGTCTAGTGGTTGATCACTCGACCAGCATAACTCTAAAAGGAATGTAAGATGTGTGAGAAAGAGTGGCGAAAACCGCTTGGCTATCTATCAGAGGGGCTTGAGTTCGAAACCTGACTCGAGCAATGTTTGCTGGGCGCCTAGAGGGTTAGGGTTAGGGGAAACATTCTCCCAGATACGCCTTCTCCACACTAGTTCATGCTATAAGCATGAAAGTTGCAGTTTAAACAAAGGCACCCTCACCCAGATGATAGCAGTAAATTTTGTCCAGTTTTAATTTCGAGAGTTGATCTTTTCCCTTTGCAACAGCCATGTGACTAACAAGCCAATCCTTGACCCACATTCATTGTCACAAGAAGTGGTTTTAAAAACTCGATGCTGCAAAGTTTTCAGCTTTGTCCTTCCTTCTGTGTGCGATCCAGTAACACTCGTTAACTCTTTCACTCCTAACTGACGATACCAACGTTGATTCCACCAGAATGTGGTAAATAATTACGGAGAGAAAGAGTTAAAGCTTGGTGGTTTCGTTCTTCTTTCCTCTTATTTCCCAACTGTTAATACAAGGAAATAATAACAGTAATAATAATAATAGTTATAATAACAATAAACTGTTAAAGGGACTACGATGAATTTTGTTTGTCTTCAACGAAACTCCAACCTGGCAGCGCCAGAGAATGAATACTCGTTTGTTTCTAGCATAATAATAAGGCTTGTCTTCGAGACCGAGGATTATTGAAGAATGCATTATTTCCCCTGGCTACGCAGCCCCAGCTGCGACCTATGTATTTTTCCACATGAAGCGCAGGCATAACCATTGTCCGCCGGTGGTCTATTTAGATTTTTTTTTTTCGCGGTCTGCGTCTGTCCTCGTTAGAGGATTTTCTCAAATGTGTATCCCGCGACCCATGAAAGTGACCTCCAGATGTCTCGTTCTGAAGCCGCCTGCAACCAGGTGCTCTCTTCTATGCAGAGTATTTTTAAAGAGATGATTGGCTCGTGCAATCTCTTCATTTTGCGTTGTTTAATTAGAGATTGCCTAGCATAAATAATTAATGTGAGACTATTTTCTATGAAGCAGTACTTCAGTAGCAACGACTCTTTTAATCGAATGAACTTTAAATGTCAATACATTTTATTTCATTTTGACTTGTCATGTTATTTTCATTTCAAAAAAAAATATTAACAGAACATTTTTTTCACATGAAATATCAGATTAGAACTACAACAAAAGGGACGATATTAATCTTGTCTTTGCTAATCGATCAGGCTACAGCTTTTGGATAAACTAATTATTGTCCAGTAATGAATATAATGCTGCTGAGACATGAGCTAAAAAAAAAAAACAATATAATTTTAAAATGTTCAATTACTCAAGTTTCTATTTCGGATGTCTCCAAAACATGGGGATCATGTTGTTGTTTTTTTTTTAGTTTAAATTGATTCAATTTGTTGGAAGAAAAATTGTTGGATTCTTTTTTTATTTATGTAGAAGCTCGAGCCAAAGTGTGTTTTTTTTTTCTGTAATTAAATTCATTGATAGAAGAATTATTATGATTTAAAATTTATGTATTTTAAGACTTTTTCAAAACGTTGTAATTCGATAGCAATTTAAAAAAAAGAAATCGACACATCTGAATTTTATATTCAAGAAAGTGCACATTTCTTAATTCCATGCAGAAGGATAAAATAAAAACTTTGCGTGACAGACACCTAGGAAAGTAAATTTGGACAACGAGATGAATAAAGCTGGGCTTACTCCTCACTAAACAAGAAATTCATTTTGAGCATTGAACATATGTATAACTTTTGCGAACCATTTTACTTTGAAATCATAATTGTAATTGTCACGTTGTACACACATCAGCGATGCCAGAGAAATATAAACAGGACATTTTTATTTCTCTTTAGTTTAGAAAAAATTTTATTTATGTCCAAACTAAGGAGTGAAACAATTGTTCAGTTCATTTGTTACTCATTCAATAATTTGTTCAAGTCTGTTGGGTGGGACAGGAAAAAACGCAAAAGCTTCGGCGATTTGGTCAGTTGGAGCGCCGCCCTATGAGAGTCGAAGCGGGAATCTGGAACTACTTTCAAGCTCCTTATCTTATCTTCTTATCTTATATAATACAGACGTTACTTCAAAAAAGAAGATGATTACGTCCTACGCGTCATGCATTAAGTCATGCATATTAACCAATGACTTAAATTCTGCCAAGTCACTGGTTTTTCTGGCTAGCTCAGGCAACCCATTCCATGCTCTAATAGCACTAGGGAAGAAGGAGTATTTGTACAAATTTGTCCTAGCATATGGGACGAGGAATGTGTCTTTATTTTTGTGTCTCTCAGAGTATTTTATTAAATTTTGTCTTTGTATTTGAAGATTATGGTTCAGTGTTTTATGTATAATTGCTACTTTACTTTTGAGTCTTCTGTCCTGAAGGCTTTCTAAATTTAGTGATTTTACTAATGGTGTTACTCTAGTCAAATGTGAATATTCGTTTGTTATGAATCTCACTGCTCTATTTTGTGTTTGTTCCAGTTTCTTTATGTTTTCTTGAGTTGAGGGGTCCCAAACGGTGGATGCATATTCTATTATTGGCCTAACCAAGGTTAAATAACATTTTAGTTTTATGTTCTTATTTGATTTATAGAAATTCCTTTTAATAAACCCTAATGCTTTGTTGGATTTTTTTATAGTTTCATCAATATGTGGATTCCATGACAGTTTTTCATTTATTATAACACCTAGGTATTTTGCGTTTTTAGTCTGTGTTACTGGTTTGCCATGGATAAGATAAGTGGAATTAATTTGTTTTAGTTTTTTTGTTACTCTTAACAAAAGACATTTTTCTGGGTGGAAAGACATGCTCCAATTTGATTCGCATTTCTGTAATTCATCTAATTCTCTTTGTAAAATATCTGTGTCTTGTGTTGTTTTTATTATTCTATATATTATGCAATCGTCTGCAAATAATCTGACTTTTGTTCCTGAACTAATGCAATTTGGTAAATCATTTATGTAAATTAAAAATAGTAGTGGACCCAAGACTGTTCCTTGAGGTACACCTGAGTTTACTATTATTGGTGTTGATTGAGAGCCATTTATTATTACAGTTTGTTCTCTCCCTATCAGAAAATCTTTAATCCACTGATGCAGTGGACCATTAATGCCAAAATATTTTAATTTTTTAAGCAAACTATGGTGGTGAACTTTGTCAAAAGCCTTGGAAAAATCTAGTAAGATAGCATCTATTTGTTCACTATTATCTAAACCTTTTGAAAAATCATCAATTAGTCCTATTAGTTGTGTTTCACATGATCTATATTTCCTAAAGCCATGTTGGTATGGGGTGAGGATATTATGTTTGTCTAAGTGGTTTATGATGTTGCTACATATTATGTGTTCTAGGATTTTACATGTGATGCTGGTAAGTGATACTGGTCTGTAGTTTCCTGGATCAGATTTTTCTCCTTTTTTAAATAGGGGGGTGACATTAGCTTCTTTCCAGTCCTTTGGTACTCTGCCCTGGTTAAGCGATGCCTGAAAGAGTATTTTGAACACTGGGGCTAGCTCATTGCTTAGTTCTTTGAGTAATCTAGCTGGAATACCATCAGGTCCAGACGCTTTATTTGGTTTGGTGTTGGCTAATAGTTTTTGAATTCCATTTTCTTGTACTACTATATCTTCTATGTTGTCTACTTGGTTCAAATTAAGAAGTATGTCTTTGTCTCCTGGGGCTGAGAATGCTGATGCAAAGTATTTGTTTAGGATGTTTGCTTTAGTTTCATTATCATTATGTATTATGTTATGTTCATTTTTTAATGGCGCTATGCCTATTGTTTCCATTTTCTTAGACTTAATGTATGACCATAGGTTTTTGTTATTATCTTTAGATATTACATTGTTTATGTATTCACTCTGCAGCTGTCTGCTTACTTTTTGGGTTAGGTGTTTAATTTTTATATACCTTTTGTAAACTCTTTCTGCCTTGGTTTCTTTAAATTTTCTATATAGGTTTTCCTTCTGTTTACAAAGCTTCTTTAGTCTATTATTAAACCAGCATTTATTTATTTTGTTTGATGTGTATTTAGTTGGTATATGATTTTCTTAAATGAGAGAAAGAAAGTTGGCAAAATTTGTATCTGAGCATTAGCGATGATGAAATGTTCATCAATCATTGATCATGTTCTGCCCTGGAGAGTCATGCGCACTATATTGAATGATCTCTCTAGATAGTCGTACGTTATATGCGACCAAAGTGTCTCCTCATTCGGCCCAGGTCTTGTGATGTCATTACATTGAGAGAGAGCATTGAGATTTCTTTCTCATTACCCGACTGCCGATTAGCTTACAGTAATTGTGTTAACTTTTTACAAAGGTTTTAATACGCTTTCGTTTGGCTTCTAATTTTAACACAAATCTGAGATTCTAAATAAAAATCAAATGTTTTACTTTTATTATTTTGCGAAGTTTGTTACAAAACTTATATCAGCTCTGTTTGCCTGTCCATCTGGTAAAAAGTTTGTACACGTTATTCCTCCCACATCCATTTTCGGATCAAGGTTAACAATTTTTCTTTTTTTTTCGTCACACCCAATAGACTTTAAAAGTTATTTTATAAAAAGCAAGTGAATAATACGATTGATTCCTTCCTTGTGGATATAGACAATGTAATGATGTCAAGGTGAAGGCCTGTATAATACGCTTTTTAATTAGTCTATTTAACCGATGTCTTTGTGCCAGTGAAGTATTGCTAAACCAGCCGGAGATGGCTAAGGTAATGATTGTACTAAACCCATAGACATAAATAAATATAGACTGGCCGATTAACCCTTAAAGGAGCTGTTTTTACAATGAAGACATACAAAATGAAATTACAATGTTCATATTTAGAGGTTAAAGTACCTCACGTATCTTAAGGGTTAAAGAGTTTTATGAAACTTAAATTTTAACTTGCAATTTTGTGTACTTTATTATACATAAAAGTTAATACTCATATCTATTTCAGCCATAACCTATATAAGTATAATCATATTTCCACAAGTGTTTTGTTTTTTTTTTAATCTCCAGCATGAGTGTAATGTCAATCAATCATAATGTTCATTTTTTTGTTCTAAAACTAAAATTTTAGCTTATTTGGCCATTCTGCTGAAGAAATCCCTAATTTCACTAATTCAAAGTGAAGGACTGAATCTTGTTGATGAACTCGCACTTTTCGTTTCATAAAAAAGCCATGTAGTTTAAATATGGGATAGTAGGCTACTTTCAATGAACAAGACTATAATAAGAAGGTGACTAACACACAATCTATTACTCTGGATGAGAAAGCAGAATCTGTAACCAACAAAAGAAGTATCATAGATGAAAAACTGCTGTGAAAGCAACGATCAGTAATGAAATGACCAGTAATGCAAGAGTCTCCTAAATACAGCTCAATAGAGATTTCTTTGTCAAAAAAAAATTAATTAATTTATACTTAAAATTTGCTAGATGATATAGCTGAGAACAACTCATATTGTCATCAGAAAAGCACCTTTTTACATTGTAAAATCCTTTACATCCTCTGTCCAGACACTATTAGCAGCACGGCCATCGTGCAATGAAACTTTCTTATCTAAGAATATAGGCCTATTTTGCATTATGTCTCTCACAATATTGTTTAATATTTTGCATTTTATCGATTTGCAGTTTTTCAAGTTATATCTTAACAATTGTTTAGTGCAGAACAATTTATCAAATGCATTTTTTAGAATATAATGTAACAGCGCTTCTTTATGGAACCTTCATGTATAAATCTTTTTTCTAAAATAGTGTATTTAAATGCATTTCCTCAATGACAATTAATATTATTATTATTATTACTAGTATTATGAAATAAAAAATAAAAAATTTTATTAAGACATATTTATTTGGAAGCTCTTCAATGTCATTCAATAAATGATAATATATACTGGAAGAAATAGTGCAACTTATTTGCTACTCAGAAAGACCTAAAATTATCTCTAATATTACAAAGTAAATTCATTTTTTTTATATGACACAACCATTTGTAATAACAAACTACATTTTAACATTACATAGCATTCTTACTACTGGTACATAAAAGTAATTTAACTATAATTTAATACAATACAACAAACGTGACCACCATTGTATTAACTCACACACACTCTCTCTGTCAATTCCATGCCTTTTGTGAGCATAAATTAACATTATCAACTATTCATAAAGCTTTAGTCTTTATATTGAAATATTCTCCCATAATGAAGAATAGGCAGTTAAAAAATTACAATTATTCAGGAAACCCATTCCATTGTCCAATGGTAATATGGAAGAAGTAGCACTTGTACAAATTTAATATGAACATTTAAAAAAATAAATAACCCATTTTCATAAAGCCACAAAAAAAAAATATAACCCAAATATTTACAATTAAAACCAATTGCATTTAAAAATATCCTTATTAGTAAATTAAATAAAAGGTCATCATCCTATTATTTAATGCACTTAAAATTCTTTCTCCATCATTATCTAGCTTTTTCCAAGGCATACTTGTACTGTAATAATCATTCTAAAGGAGAAGTAATTGTACTGTGTTAATTTTGTAGGTATGGTAGCATCTCTATTAAAAATGAAGATATACTGTTATTATATAACTTAAAGGGTTCTCTTGCACTATAGTAAATAAAAAGTTATATAATGTAAGAAGCATTTCTTCAGTATAAACTGAACAAAAATCTTGAATTAATAAAATATATGTTAATACATATCACAATGTCAATAGTATGTAATGAATACAAAAACAATTATTTATTATTAATTAATTTTTAGCAGAGTTAAAAAAATAATTATTGCCCTTTAAATAAGATAACCTTGAATAATTCTTGTCTCAAAACAGTGACACTTTGTTTTATATTGAATATTTTTGCAATATGATGAAGTCTCATATTGAAAAAGATGTTCACAATTAACGATATTAAGTTGAAATAGTGGTTTTCAATCCCTGATTGACTTTCTAATATATGCTGGCCTAAGCTGAAAATGTCTTTTGAGCCTAATTCTTTTTTAACAGAATAGAGAACTTGCTCATATTTGCACATTTTGACAGTGTTTATTCTCATGAGATGCCTAATAGCTCTCTCAGTACCATTTGAAGGAATGATTAGCCCACCTCTATTTTTCAAATTTAACAAATGATAATTTAAACAAAAATCTTTAGGGTTGTCAACACACACTAATGATTCTCTACATAATGAGCAATCAATTACAGGCATGGCTTTTCTAGCAATCCATCCAGCTATATAACAAACAATTTGCTCTATTGTGTGTTTATGATTTACATTCAAATGAGAACAATAATCATGTTCAGATAGAAATGATTGGTCATTAGTAAACACATCTTCCTCCATAACAATGTCTGATGAATTAGCCAACGGTGGAGTTTTAAGTTCTAAACTGTCCAATAAAGAAACATTGCCTGTCTTTCCAGGTTGAACACCACATCGAACCAGGAGTTTCTTGAATGTAGATTCAAATTGCCTAACGTTTGGGTTATTGTTCCAGCCACCTACAAAAATAAAATGTTTTTTTGTATAATTCAAGACAACATACATAATATATATGATATAATTGCAATATATGAAATAAAATTAAAAATACCATATGTGGCAACAATGAAAATTTAGAGAAAAGAAAGTTTCAATTTGTATTTTCATTTAACTTACCAGCTCTTCGTATTGCATTAAATAATAGTTCCAGATGGTCTTGGGAAATTTTGTATGTCAGTAAAAATTGCTGAACCATCAGAATTTGTGGCACTAGGCAAATTATACTTTCAATATTTATCAAAAAACCAGTTATTGCAGTGTGTCTTAAGAAAAAAAAAATGATAGAATTTTAAAAGAAACAGAAAAAGTAAAAATTTCAAATTAATAAGTGATAATAAAAAAATATGTTAAACAAATAAATTTTATATTATGTTTCCAATAAATATTTACTTTTTGGTTTGGTAAAGAAAGCGACCATCAGAAGTTTTTAAGGACATTAAATATGTTTTTGTAGTTTCTAGAAAATGGAGCTTATCTGGCCAGTTAAAGACATTTATAGCTGATTTGAAACCTTTGTTATAAATGTTTCTGGAGTTCAATATATCAGTGAGTCCATGGTCTACGGTAATTAAGAATAATAAAAATAAATAGTTATATTAACACATAGATTGTTACCTTATATTTATAAGTTAGTTATAATTGAAACTTAAAAATCATGAATGCTATTTCATGATATCATGCATACCATTCTAGTGTTCTAAAAACAACATTAAATAATTAAACAACATCAAATATAATTTTTTCAAATTATATCAACTATAGTTATACATTTAGTATTTGTACACTAAAAAGACTAAGTTAATACAAAACTTAAATCATAATGAAATTATTATTATTATTGGTCCTACTCTTATAAATTTAACGGTTGGCAGCACTTCAGAAAAGTCTTGTTCATCCACAGTTTGGCCAGATTCATGTAAATATTGCAAGGCATCAGCTACAGAAGCACTTATCACTTGTACAGCTAGTGTTACTTTCATTTTTTGATTTTTGAACAGTGTATGCCTTGAAGTCAGTTTGTTGGCAATAGTTAGACCACAATTGTCTTGTAGAGTGTTTAAATTGACAATGTGTCTCCAACTGATGACTCCTTCATTAGAAATAATGTTATCTGACATGGCTAATAGATTTCTTATTAACTTTATCATATGGCATAGATCAAAAAATATGTTAATTTTATTTCCAGAAGATGGATCAGTAAAAGTTGTCTCAAGGGAATCAAAATTGTTCAGTTTACACCACAAAAGCTCACATGTTGAGAAATTTACAGGATGTCCATCCATAGTCAAGCTCCAAACTTTCATTCCAACATTGTGCAGTACAGAAAATATGTCTAACAATATTTGTTTTTGTGTTATTGCACTAATGCTATTAGTAAAATAATAGGCTATGGGAGCTTTCCAATTGCCCTTCAAACCAACTATTAGAACAACAAGGGCTTCTGTTGCTTCCATTTCCTCTGTATCATTTTGCTGACCAAGATTGACAAATCCTGTCATTTTTTTCTTATGTGCATCCTAACACATTTTTTTCCTAATTGCCATTGCATCTATCATGCAAGCCACAATGGTCTCTAGTTCTGGCTTGTCTTGAACCAACTGTTTCAATGCTTGAATCATGCATCTGTTGATTCTGGGAGAGCCATCAACCTTTGAGGAAATAGGAAAAGTACATATATATATATATATATATATATATTGTTAGATAGCTAGTTTAGTTAGTTGGGTGGCGCACTTTAATGTACTGACAGTGAACGGATATTTTAGAATGATGACATAGACTTGGGGTTAGAGGTTAAGATTGACTTATAGAAATCAGTTACCGCTAGACTCTTGAGGGGATAACATTGTTTTATAGTGACAGACTAGACTGTGGCCCATTCTGTAATAAATGTTTGTTGGAAGTTCACCTTGAGTCAACTTGGTCATTGAGTCTGTGTTCCAGTTTAGTACCTGTTCAATCTTGTAACATGATGTTCATGTCCTGAACTGGCACGTAATACTCTCAACAAGGTACGCACGCACTTAGTCTAAATAATCATCTTTAGAAATACTTCAGCTACATCTGATTTACACATGCATCTGTTACAAAATAGACATCAAAATTTAGCACTGTTTTAAATTAAAAATAATTGTAAAATTATAGAATGTATTATATCTTATAGTGGATGGATGTAAATGCAGAATGATATTCATACATTATAGATCAATATATTTTGGCTAAAATTATGGGTTACTGATATACAACTGTACAATGCAATACAACATGCCCAACATATTTACCTCCTTAATGTTCTAGTTGAGGGAAGATGAAATTTTGTTGCCTTAGGACCATAATAGTGCAGCGTTAAGGCAAAGGAAATTTGTTCATCACAGTACTGTATGCTTCCTTCTGGTTTGGGTAACAAGTGCAGTGGAAGTTCTGAAACGGTATAGAATAATGCAATAGGAACTAAATTCCATAGTATAGATATACTAAAGTGAAATTTTTTCTTTGTATATAAATGTATCTAATATAAATTTCTAGTTAATTTGATTATGTTTATATTTTAAAAAACAAAATAAAATAAATACAATATAAAAACAACATAAATAAAAGGCAAATATTTACCTTTATATATTTCAATTCTTTTTTTAAGTTCCTTGATAGTAAATTTTTTTCTTTCAATTCCTTTTTTTAACGTTTTAACTCTGGCTTTATAATATGTATTCAGTCGCTTAGATTTTTTCCATTGTTTACTCAGAGTTAAAACATTATCTTCAGCACAATCAAGTTTATGCTTGAAATTTCTTGGGCTGGTATTGGAATAGTTATGATGCTGAAATATTTAACCATTTTAAACAACTTAAAAAATATTACAGAATAGTTATAAGTCTTATATGTAAATTTTTATTACAATACCACTAGTTATTTCAATTAGTATAAAAATAACCCCAAAATCATAAAATACAATATACAATCTGACCTATAATAACAAGCATTATCAGTCAAAATGTCACATTTTATATTAGAAATTGTACCTCTATTAAAGCTACCACATCATGGTCAGAACAGGTTGCAGGTTGTCTGAGGCTTGACATTTTCATGCTAAAAAATAAATATATATTTTTCACCATAATTTGTGTACTTCTACAGCCTTATATTAAAATAAACATATAAATAAAAATAACATATCAATATCTAATGTTTAATTATTTTAAAATTTTAACATTCACTACTTCATAAGACATAATGGTTACCATGTCAAATATAGTTGGAACGGCCATTGGCTTCAATTTTCTACTTTCATCAAAATCCTCAGCAGTAAAATGTGTACTGTCAACAACATCATGTGCATCAGGGTTCCATACTTCTCCCCTTTCCATTGCCTTTATCCACTTCAGCCTAGTGTCAATATTTTTTGGAAATCTGCCAATAATTAAAACAAAACAGTATAGGCCTATATATGCCATATCACCATGTTCTTGAATAAAAATTATCTTTTATTTTATTTTACATTATATTTATTTTGATTATGAGCATAAAGAATATAATTGCACCTATATGTTGAAAAATGTGTCAACAATCAATGTGCCATGATAACAAGGATAAAATGACAGTGATTAACATGCATGACTATATTGACACTGGTTCGTAGGATGTCAATCTAGATCTAATTTGATATCTTCATAAATAAAAGACCTGTTAAATTAGATCACTTGTATATTATGATATTATCCTTGGATTATCAGACCATGATATTTTTAAAATACAGCCAGATAATAAAACCAATATAAAACCCCAAAAGAAATATTTACCGAAATATCATAGGCTACTCTGGAACAAAAGCAACATGAAAAAATAAATGAATCTGCATTAAACTTTCAACAAACATAATCTTATCAGAAAAAGAAATTTCATTACAATGTATATTTAAAACATTATAGAAAATCATATAGTATAGGACTATAACTAAATATATAGATCTATCTGCTCATCAAACAAAATAAATAAATGCTGGTTTCATAGAAGATTAAAGAAGCTTTTCAAACATAAGGAAAAACTATATAGATGTAGAAAATGTTTAAAAAATAAAGCAGAAAAAGTTTAGAAAATGTATATTCAAATTAAACACCAAAGCCAAACAGTAGCAGTTATTAATAGTAAGAAAAAAAAAACAATAATCTAGATCAAGAAGATGGTCTGTATAGCGACTAACCTTAAAAAAAGTTATCCCTTGATTTTTGTCTTGTCTAAATCGACTTATTGGACAATGAACGTGAGAGCATAGTCTACTAGTCATTGTATTTCAAAATCTGACTTATTGATGTTATGACTTAGTCTTAGGCATATACAGTTCTATAGTCTACGTCTCTAGGTCTATATAGAGTCTAGAGTAGATCGAAATGTGGTCAAAATATAATTTTAAATTTACAATACTTACTATTGTTAACTAGTTATAGATCTAGTAACAATTAACAATAGTACTCTGACTCTAGTCTAGTGAGTGTAGTCACTAGTCTAGACTAGTAGGCCTATAAAATAAACTATAGTATTGAGTCTAGTCTAGGCTCTAGATCTAGACTAGTCGTACTAGTCTAGTAACAATATTTATAATTTATCTTAAGAACTTCAACTAGGTACATGAAATTCATGACGAATGTATGCAGCTATCCTTAAAAGTCCATAAATACCAAATCTAGATCTAAAACAAAAACTTTGTATAATAAGTTTACAAATGTAAATAAACTTGTTACATTAAAATTAAACAATGTAATTTACGGCTTCCATACACAGATAACGGGTATCCATGGAAACCATCAAGTGCTTTTTTAACTTTGATACACACCTATATATATTGTAAATAAGGAGGCAGTGTAGTTTTGTTTAATCTCTAAGAATGAAGATCATGCAACTTTTCATAATTCGGAAATCCGAATACAATAGATATACAAGTTTTCAAGTTACATGAAGTTATTTCCTTTTTCCAGTCTATATTTATTTATGTCTATGGTTTTTGTTTAATCTCTCAGCGTAAAGATCAAGCAATTTTTCATAATTCGGAAATCCAAATACAATAGATATACATGTTTTCAAGTTACACGAAGTTACTTCCTTTTTCCAGTCTATATTTATTTATGTCTATGACTAAACCACTATACTATAGTAAAGACCTCACAGTTTTTGTCGCATTCATTGTCCGTGTTTATTTGTGCGTCTCCTAACTTTAAATTGATGTTCATTACAGCTACGCAAACTTTATTTTGTACGTGCACGACTTTTTTTAGGAATTGATTAAACCTAGTTCTAGGTATTTTTATCTGAGTGTGCACCGCTCAAGAATAAGCATAAATTTTTTTTCTGGGAGGGGGTGGTACGGGAGTAGATAACGCTAGGGTGTTACGCCTGATTGAACAATATTCTGTGTATTATTGGATTCGATCATGCGAGAAAAATGACAGGTTAATAGGATGGGTATTACAGGAGATGAGGGATGGCATGCAGAAGGATGGGATTTTTTTGTTCAATAGCTCAGGCTACAAACAATAAATCATCTCTCTGAACGATATACATCACATGTCAGAGACAGATGTCTCAACTGCTTGTTACCGACGAAAGACAGATGTCTCAACTGTTTGTGACCGATCAAAGACAAAAGCTTATATCCGCGTTGTTTTCACGATGTTCAAAGTAGATCCACTTCATCGGAACCAAAGAACATGTTTTGTGAGTATAAGACTTAAACAGAATCGCTGTAAATAAAAGTATTGTCTAAAACATGCCAATATTATAATAGAGTTTTATCTCACTAACAACGTAGAACCAGGGCAGCTTAAGAACTAAACTGACATAAAGTAGCTAATGAGGCAGTAAGCAATGCATAAATTAATTAATTTATAAATATAGACAGATAGATTTGATAGATAGTTAGATTGATTGTTTGATTGATTGATTGATTGATAGACCGGCGGACAGACACATAAAAAGATAGCGCGACAGGGAGTGAGAAAGAGTTTTGCATAGATAAAACAATTAGAATGTTTACTAATGAATGTAATCGAATGTAATTTTCAAAATAGTAAACATAATAATTATCAACCCTTCAAAAAAGTTTACAACCTCTAAACATAATAATTATCAACCCTTCAAAAAAGTTTACAACCTCTACCAAGTTCATGATTTTAAAAAAATCGAAGCTTCTATTTTCATCTCTTAATAACCCCCTAAACGTTCATCTCTCTCTAATGGGTACCTATACTTTCAACGCGAGGTCTCAAAATCTAGTAATTCTCTAGGATTAAGTCGAGCTATCCAACACTTCATACCTACTGGTATTAAATCTGGACAAACAATCAGGGCGAATCTCTTCATACGATGAATTCTCTAGATGACCGTCAGTTAAAATACCCATTTGTTTCCATTACTTTTAATCCTATTTAGCATGGTTGACCGATGACCCGACCACGTCACTATAGTTGACCGATCGCCATCCACGCCAAAGAGTTCATTGATGACCAAGCGCATTGTACTGAATAAAACCATTCAGATAATTGCCTTTATATCTGACACTATATCAAATGTGACCACAACAGTTTTAAAGATTCACATCCTTTCAGAAGCTAAACATAACTATAAAGACTAGCTTACATACTGATACCCCTTTCCATGGCTCCAGTGAACCGGTACTTGTTGAATGGATGCTAGGACTTGGTTAGTTTCAACAACACTGGAAATAAATTTTCCCACTCATTATTGGGTTAATTTCTTTTTAAAAAAACAGCTTTACAATTAGTTATAAAAGATATAATTATGGATTCGAGTTTTTCTTCCAATAACTTTGGATGGACAAAATGCGCTGGGGTAACACTACTGATTGTGTCACAACTGTTCTTTATATGGCTTATTCTAGAATGGCATTTAATAATTCCCATTAGAGTTAGGAGTTATTCATGGGTGACTCATGGACGCCCTAAAAATCCGAAGAACGAAAATTCCATAGAGATTGGTACTCAGGATCTGTGGTTTGGTATTAAAACGCTTTACCACAGGCCCACTAGCCCGTCATAAGCAGATTCATCCGCGTGCACGTTCATGCAGAGTACAGATTCATCACGAACTGCAACGTTCATTTTTCTTCGTAGTTCGCAATTTTTGAGATTTCTTTGACTCAACTCTTGTCTTTTGACACACACATAAGCAGTGGCGTAACTAGGAATTGGTCATCATTTTGGCTTGACCACTTTGGGAGAAAGCCCTGCATTTTACATAATATTTAATATTTAATGTGAAAAAAAAACATTTGGGGGCCCCTCTCAAGTTGGGGCCCGGAGGGATTGTCATACTCTCTCCCTGGCCCCAACCACCCTAGCTATGCCTCTGCATAGAAGTAAACTCGACGTATTTGACAACAAAGTCAACAAAAAAGATTTCTGTGACATTACTAATCTCCCGTCTTGACTACTGCGTTGCAGTGATAGCAGGCATAGCCTACCCGACGACAAAATCGCTGCGGCAAAATCAAAACAACGCTGCACAAAATGACGTATGAAAAACGTGAAGCGATTCTGCTGCTGCGTTCTTGCGTACACTCCATTAGAATGCAAGAATCGACTACAAGGTGGTCACACTTTCAATCTGTGCATCTTCAACTAAGAAATGCCCTTGTACCTTTGCGAACTGATCTTTGCTCTCCATGGACTTAATGCTTTCATGTCATCATAAAGCCTTCAGCCTACATTATGTTTGTTAGCCGCGCTGTAGACATAAATTATTATTATTATTATAAAAGAACAAGTATTCATTCTCTGGCGAAGCCAGGGTCGAGTTTCGTTAAAGGGAAACAAAATTCATCGTAGTCCCTTTATCAGTTTCCACCGAGGAATTTTCTGGTGATGTGGCAGGTCTGCAGAAGTACCGCCCTCTGACAGGCAACGAGAATGTTTCTAGGAATGCCAAGGGCCTTGAAGGTATCTGTGAGGTCAGTTGTTATTATTCCCTCAGTTGATATGACGATGGGGTATATTGTTATTTTAGATAATTTCCATAAATTATAAATTAATCTCCAAGCCAAGGTTCCCATATTTTCGTTGTTTTTCCAGCTCATTTTATTTTTAAAGTATGAGACAGTGGTACGGCGATGTCGATAATGGTAGCGGCCTTTTCTTTTTTATTGATGAGCAGCAGATCAGGACGATTAAAATCTACCGTTTTGTCAGTCAAAATAGGCCTATCCCAGTACAGTAGATGATCCGTAGACTCGAGAACCTCTTGTGGTGAGTATTTATAATATGGAGAAGTATCCTTACCGATCAAATTGTGTGTCAAAGCCAAGTGCTGGTGTATTAGCTTTGCAACTTGGTTATGGTGACCTAGGTAGGCAGATTCCGATAGGGCTGAACATCCCGCCATTATGTGTTCAATTGACTCACCCACATTTCCACATTTTCGGTATTTGTCAACAATATTGAATTTTAGGATATGTTTCTCGTAATTTTTGTTCTAATTACTCTGTCCTGTATTGCTGTGACAAAGCCATCAGTTTCAGGTAAAGGTGACCTGATTTTAGCCATGCTAAGGAAGCTGCCTTGTCAATGTTGTCCCCATGTAATAAAGCCGGGAATTTTCCGTTAAGTGTTTTTTCTTCCCATTTGCGAATCTCATGCCCGACGTCGTCCAGACCGACATTAACATCAACATTGTTTAGGTTCAGAGGGGTTGCATCATAGTCATATTTGCGTAGGAAGGAAACTAGTTCATTGCTGGAGGCGTGCAGTTTTGATCGTATTTTGGAAACTTGCGTCTTACACAGTTTGAAGATGTTCTGCAATCCACGGCCTCCATCCTTCCGGGGCAGGTATAGCCTTATGGTGGAGGACTTGGGGTGTAAACATCGGAATTTGGTTAATAGTTTCCTCGTGAGTCTGTCAATGTCATGTAGGTCGGTATCTGTCCATTTGATGACACCGACGGCCCAGCTATTTATTGCCGTGATGAGATTATTTACTCTCTGCTTGTATTTGCCAAGAAAGTCCTCCTAATTTTTTATGATTTATCGTGGCATTCTGGTTTATTCCAAGATATTTCTAAAGGGAGGCAGAGTTCAGTTCTTCGATGCCTTCAAATGCAATGTTGGTGTTGGCTGACTTGCCCTTTTTTATGCTTATGATACCACACTTATCCAAGCCAAAAGACATGCAGATATCGTCACTGAAACGTTTTACTGTTTTATTATTATTATTATTATTATTATTATTATTATTATTATTATTATTAAATAGAACAAGAAAAACATTTTTAAAAAATACTTTTTTAAAAAATCTCATATAAAGTGCAACTGTATCAATTAGTTCTGATCAGTCATGTAATTAAATTTGTAATAGATGTAAACTAACAAATAAACTAACAATAATAAATCTGTGCGATTAGAAATATCTTTAACAATTGTGTTTGTTTAGCGCAATTTAGCTTTCTCATTGCACTATGATTCTATCACTTGTTTTAACCAATTGGGGGGGGGGGGGAGGTATCTCTGTGAATGTTATCGTGATCGCTTTCTTAAATGCATAAAAACAAATGTTTGGCAACTGAAATTCGAACTCAAGGCTCAAGCCTCCTCAAGGGGACTAATTAAACTTATACCATCATATCTGTCAAGTACGATTTCTTTCCAATGTTTGTTACCATTAATAATTAATTAACAATAACATCCGACATTTATTTTATGCTGCTGTCTTATCACCAATCTTAAAACAGTATTATGCTTTACATATATAGCTCATCATGAATTTGCGATTTGGCCGAAAGGCAGGAAGGAAGTGTCCGTTTATAATGTTGAGCTATCCAAAATAATAATATAAATATATATGAAATTAATGTGACAAAAAAAACCAATTATGTGTTGTTGGCAATGTAATCTCTTCAGTACTGAATTTTTTAAAAAGTTTTAATTTGTATTGTGTTGGTATATATGGGTTTCAAGGGATCATGTGAACGTAGCACTTCTACAGCTTTTTCATTAACTTCCAAATTAACACCATGTGTAGATCTATGAGTTTGACGAGCATGCTTAACACGAGCGTTGCGTTTCTGTTTCTTCATCTCCTTTTGGTGTCTCAGTGGTTCAGTGAGCTGATATTGGTGCTAGGGGAAGATGTGGTAACGGAACTGGCAGGAATTGGGGAGGAAGAACTGCTAGTACTGCTCAACCCAGTTAGTGAATTAAGATCTCACAAACGACCCAATTCTGACAAACTCTGTTTGTCTTCTGAGTTTGCATTGGCCTCTCTTTGTTGTCGTGCCTGGTAAGATGGAACATAGTTGCTTAAGCGATTAGTCATGAGCCCTGTGTAGTGCTGACCAAAGGTGTAAATGCTTCCTGTGTAGTGCTGACCAAAGGTGTAACTGTTTCATGTGTAGTGCTGACCAAAGGTGTAACTGTTTCCTGTGTAGTGCTGACCAAAGGTGTAACTGCTTCATGTGTAGCTCTGACCAAAGGTGTAACTGTTTCCTGTGTAGTGCTAACCAAAGGTGTAACTGCTCCCTGTGTAGCTCTGACCAAAGGTGTAACTGTTTCCTGTGTAGTGCTGACCAAAGGTGTAACTGTTTCCTGTGTAGTGCTGACCAAAGGTGTAACTGCTTCATGTGTAGCTCTGACCAAAGGTGTAACTGTTTCCTGTGTAGTGCTAACCAAAGGTGTAACTGCTCCCTGTGTAGCTCTGACCAAAGGTGTAACTGTTTCCTGTGTAGTGCTGACCAAAGGTGTAACAGTTTCCTCTTCCACAAATGGCTCTATGGTGAATTAGAAATTCAATGTCTCCAGTTTTGTCAGTACCTGTTGACATACTTGATGTTGTTACTGCTTTTACTGATCCACCAATATCATGGGTGCTAAGAAGGCGGAGGCCAAAACAGCGAAGGCTGCTAAAAACCACTGTAGGCAAACCTAAAAAAGGAAGGTTCAGGCGGTAAAGCAAAAAAGAAGTAGGCAAACCTAAAAAGGAAGGTTCAGGCGGTAAAGCTAAAAAGAAGTAGGCAAACCTAAAAAGGAAGGTTCAGGTGGTAAAGCTAAAAGAAGTAGGCAAACCTAAAAAAAGGAAGGTTCAGGCGGTAAAGCTAAAAAGAAGTAGGCAAACCTAAAAAAGGAAGGTTCAGGCGGTAAAGCTAAAAAGAAGTAGGCAAACCTAAAAAGGAAGGTTTAGGTGGTAAAGCTAAAAAGAAGTAGGCAAACCTAAAAAAGGAAGGTTCAGGCGGTAAAGCTAAAAAGAAGTAGGCAAACCTAAAAAAGGAAGGTTCAGGCGGTAAAGCTAAAAAGAAGTAGACAAACCTAAAAAGGAAGGTTTAGGCGGTAAAGCTAAAAAGAAGAAGGCAAACCTAAAAAGGAAGGTTGAGGCGGTAAAGCTAAAAAGAAGAAGTGATCCAAAGAAAAAGTCCGCGATAAACTCAACAATTCGATCCTTTTTGACAAGGCAGCTTATGATACACTGTGCAAAGAAATTCCCAGCTATAAACTCATTACCCCTTCAGTAGTTTCTGAAAGGTTAAAGGTCAGAGTATCACTTGCAAAGCAGGCCCTCAGAGAGTTGCATTCTAAACGTTTCATTCGTCTCTTATCCAAACATGCTTCTCCAATGATCTACACCCGAGCAACCAAACGAGACAAAGAAGAGGAAAAGTCAATTGTTTATTTCTTTAAAAAGTGAAACCATTAAAAAAAAATTTTTTTTAAGTAAATAAACAGTAGAGTCAAAGATAGGACAACCAAATGGACTACGAACAATTTCTGGGGCAGCATGATATTAATTGTCGTGAGAGACCAGGAAATTTGTCGTCTTTGTTTTTGACAATTTAAACCTTTTTACGACTAAAAAAAAACTGAAAAAAAAAAAGATGATGAATAAAATAAAATAATAGATATGAAAACCAAAATAGAGTTTAAAAAGAGACCATACTAAAAGAATCTTTATATATACTCTCTTCTGCCATATAAGGCACACAATTCAATGACTGCAGAAAAGATATCACGTGAAGATCATTAAAATAAAAAGGCAGCCAATAAATTTCCAGTGTAATTTGTAACCCTTAATTTCAGTTTAACTGCCTTTAAGTTCCGATTAATGGCCAAAGTTGTTATCATTTTTCTGTTAAATCATGATAACACGTAAGGACTAGAATCGATAGTCACACTCTCTAGAAAACATGCACACATAGGCAGAAGTATAAACGCATATGCACACACATGCAAACACGGAAACAATGCATATGGAATCACGATTTCGCATTTTTACTGTTATCATAATTAAAATAAAAATGAAATGATGATAAAGAAATAATGTGGATGATTGGGTCTGAATGCATTAAGATTTCAAAATAGAGATTTCGAAATCTTTTATTGTTATATTCTTTCCTGTGTCATTATTTTAATTCGTATAGAGCGTGTGATCTGGTAATTGCACAAAATACAGAATACTTGATAATAATGATATTAATAATGTCAAAGTCTTCGATTCCGAAGATTAAGAATGGGTGCAGTGTGCAGTCTATGCAAACCCAGTATTTTTTCCACATCTGATGCTGGCAGAGCCCATGTCCGCTGTGGGCCAATTTGAGTATTCTTTTCCTCTTCTGCCCCTGTCTTCAACATTTTCTCTGGGTCTCTAATGTCTCTCCCGCGGCTTTTGTGAGAGCTCTCCAGCTATCTGTTTCAGAGGTGGAGCCAGCTACATTCCTCTATGCCACTGAGGATGAAATGGCACCTGAGATTATTTTTATAGCGCTTTCGGGGAGGGGGCACGCCTGTGACGCCTTCCAACATTAAACTCACACATTATCTATAATATATTTTCAAAATATCAAATGTTTATTCATAGAGTTCATCAAGAGACCTATGGAACCGCTATTCGGATTCGCATGAAATTTATTTTGTAAACATGTTTCTTGTACCACTTATGTGCTTGCATCCAAC
Organism: Biomphalaria pfeifferi; assembly: GCA_030265305.1. Lineage (NCBI taxonomy): Eukaryota > Metazoa > Mollusca > Gastropoda > Planorbidae > Biomphalaria > Biomphalaria pfeifferi. The sequence goes on along the minus strand of JASAOG010000059.1, from coordinate 3,525,907 downwards.
ATATTCAAGATTTTCAGGATAAACAGACACTTAATTGAATGTCAAGATTACCAAATATATTTCTAAAACAAGGATTCAGTCATATATTGAGCAATATCTCAATGCGTGGCAGCTGATTTTCGTATCAATGTCTCTTATTACCGCTACTGAGTTGCCTAGTTGTTTTGAAATACGTTTGAAGTCATAGAGGGAACATGTATTGCTTCCTTCATATTCTTTTTGCTCCTACCTAAAGGAAGAGCTTAGGATTCTGTAGAGCTGAAAAGTGCATACAAATTATCATATACCCATAGACACATATATAAATGTATGCATATACCTTTTCAAAAAGGCATAGCTTACCTACACTTCCTTTTTTTTACACCGAATACACAATATCTAGCTATATATAGTTTTTTACGCCATGTATGTGAATCTACGATAAGACTTAAATTACAAACCATAGACTTAAATATATATCTAGACTGGAAAGCGGAAAAAAATTCTTATCCGCGATTGATCGATTCACAGACCTATATATATAGATTTTTATGTACGTGATTCTATTTCAAGCTCTAAGGGAAGTCGCCCCAATCTTTTCTGTCTTAGAAAAGTAATGATCTTAAGTTTTCAAAGTTTAGAAATATTGCAACATCATTTCTCGGATTTCCTTTAGAATGGGCTAGTAATCACAGAACTATATAGTCACGCTAATATATGAAACAAAGCCATTTCCTGTTAGTTTCCATTGAGATAATGTTTCAAAAATCCTAGATCAAAATAATTCATGTCTGTTGATTTTAATCATCTTATGTACATTTAAATAGATTGGTTACCTAGATCTTTCTAGATAATGTATCTAAAACTTGCAAAATAATAATTATGAGTCGAGAGTACTCTTATTTTTGATGTTCAACTACTAGATCTAGATAAAAATTAAATTATAAATTACATAGGTTAGGGTTGAAATAAACACATTTTTACTTCTTTTAACTTCTTTACCAAACAACGCTTTGTTTCAACTTTTTTAAAAAAATTCATATTTTTTGTAGTGTTACAAGATCTCCATGTCCAGTCTAGATATAATTTATATATAAGTCTATGATACAAACATTCAACAGCACAAAATCATTTTTAAGCATATTTTTTCCATTCCTTTTCCCTAAATAGGAAATATCTGCGTAAATGACTTGTTTACAAAGTTATACAAATAAAATGAAATCAACAATTCTTTGGTGTGAAACTTGAACCACTGAAACTCTCAAAAGTTAACTACAAAACTAAATTGATATTTTCTTTTTTTTTTGTCTTGAGAACACCAAATGCAAAAGGGCCTATAAAAAGTGCGTGTGTGTTTTTTTGTTAAATACGATTCGCAGGCGTTGAGCAGAAAAGCAACATAGAGCCTGCTAACTATTTCGATATTGAATTAACAAGCCGCAGAAAGGCTACAGATTGTATGTATGACTAGCTTTCGGTATGTGTATTTAGGGCTATCATCGGAAAGTATATTTCATTGCAAAGGTCTATTAATGTTTCTTTGCATGTCTCAGGGCTTAGACAAAAATGTTGCTAAGATTTCACTGGATCACTCTTTATTCTTGAATATTAAAAAAACAACAAAAGAAAAGAAAATATTTGGAATTAAATTTAGTTTTTTTCTCGTAAGCACTCTCGCTATTATATGATTACCTTGCAAAACCTACAATGTTTCATAAAGTATAGTAAAGATAAAAATATATAAAGTTTATTTAGATATTACATTATAGGCCTACTACACTTGAAGTCATTATATAAATTATAAAGCAATAGTCTCATATATCAAATTAAACCTCAAACCTTCTACTGAAATTTAAGACTATAAGATTTTTTTTGTTTGTTATAAATACGATGCCTTTTGTCCGATTGGTATTGGGTGTTTCATTTTAACTGACAAACATACGAAAAATTTAGTTAACAATGTGTATTTATCTTATCTTATCTTATATAATATCTTATATAATCTAAATAAGTATCCTCTTCCAAGTAGATGAAAATTGAGTTTTAAGCCTATTGGTATATTAAGATTAAATTGTCTTGGGCTAGCTCTGTATGATCAACAGGCAAAACACTATGCATCTAAAAACTAGAGTGGCTAATGTTTTGCCTGCAGAGGATTGCAAAGACAAATTTCGTAAATGTTTCAAACAAGACTAGAAGAACAGAACAGTCTAAGGGAGAAAGATCTGACAGACTTGGGAGGGCAGCAAAATAGAGTCACAAGGGAGAAAGATCTGACAGACTTGGGAGGACAGCAGAACAGTCACAAGGGAGAAAGATCTGACAGGCTTGGGAGGACAGCAGAATAGAGTCACAAGGGAGAAAGATCTGACAGGCTTGGGAGGACAGCAGAATAGAGTCACAATGGAAAAAGATTTGACAGACTTGGGAGGACAGCAGAACAGTCACAAGGGAGAAAGATCTGACAGGCTTGGGAGGACAGCAGAATAGAGTCACAAGTGTAAAAGATCTGACAGACTTGGGAGGACAGCGGAACAGAGTTACTGGAAAATGAATAGCTCGGACTATTCCATTCGATGAATGCACTTAAAGAGTCTTAACACGACTGGTTATGCTACTAGATAAAGCACTAGTTTATACTACGAGATTTACAAAAGGTTATGCAAATAAATTTACACAAGGTTATGCCCCAATAGAGCACCATATCTTAAATCGCTTAAGACCCTTTTAAATCTTAAGACGGCATTGGTGTTATTAGATTTATGCCTGGTTAAGATACTAGATAAAGACATTGTACTACTAGACTCACACGCGGTTATGTTTGTCAAAGTGGATTATCAATTTTTTAAAAAAATATCTCTTTGTTAATTGCAAAATATGACAATTACCCAGACATTTAAGGGCGGCCTATTAACAGAAAATCTCTCCATATCACATAATCAGTGAGGGAGAAACATTTTCTCTTTTGGTCAATGCCCACTACCCACGCACTTGAAACCAATCTCAAAACGTATTTACTTCACATATCAATCAACAAATTCTTCACACCTTACCTACCGCAGAGTGTATATAATCTTCAAATCTGTTTTCCTATTATGCAAAAAGCAAAATTATCATCCCTCGTTTGATCGCACTAGCCCTAAGCAGTAATTAATCAATGCCGTTCTCTGGTTCAATAATTCCACTTCTTGTTTACGCTTCGTTGTGTGTCAATAAAATCGGCAGATAATTTTTGTTTTGTTTCGTTCCGTCTGCTCGTTTTGCTGTCTTTTCCTCTTTTTTTTTAATAAAGATTTTTTTTTCGAGAGTACGCATGATATTGGATAATGATTTCCCCTTCCCTCAGGGGAGAGAACGACACGACAATTCACCCGCTAGGTGTCGCTATAAATACAGTCGTCTGCTTAAGAGTGGTGATAATGATACGTTCTTCACATGTAAATAACCTAAGATTGGTCACGACTGCGAGCTACTGTTAGCGTTCAGCCGTCTTGAGAGAAGTGTAAACAAGTTTTTGTTGTTGTTAAGCAGGAATCGAATGTATTAACTTATTTTCTAATTCCCACACTTCCTGCTTTCCTCCCCCCAATGGCGTAGCTAGGGTTGGAGGAGGGGTCCAAATGTGAAAATCCCCGGGGTTCCACTTGAGGGGACCACCAATGAATTAAATTTGTTTTTACATTAAATAATACGTTATTATCTAATGTCATGATGTAGAATGTTAAAACGCAGGCCCCCTAAAGAGGTCAAGACACACACTTTATCAAGACTTCCTAAAAAAAAAACATAAAAATCTAGCTATCTATAGTTATCGGCCATAGATGAAAATCTTCATTACCGGAAGTGATTAGTAGTCACAAATATATTTTGAAAACTTCTTCCTAATCATCAATTTTCAAAATGTATTTTTTTATAACTAAAGCCTTAAATAAACGCACAATTTTATAACCTATACTGGATTGGAACGCATGGTACCACTACACTCCATAAATTCTTCACGGCAGACAAGTGGCGCCCAAATCATACGAGCTCACCTACTGGCAAAGCCCACATTCAATATTCTCAACTGCAAAGCTTAAATTCCACGAAATCAAATTACAGCAAAGCCAACATCTCAATAGCTAAACTTCCAGCAAAGGCCACATCCCAATAGCTAAACTTCCAGCAAAGCCAACATTCCGCGAACTCAACTTCCTGTAAAGCACACATTCCACGAGCTCAAACTTCCAGCATAGACCCACATCACTTGAACTCAACTACCGGAAAAGCCCACATCGCACGACCTCAGCAACCGGCAAAACCCACATCCCACGATTTCAGATACCGACAAAACCGACATCTCACGAGTTCAGATACCGACAAAACCCACTAACAGCTCTGAGTGCCCAATTTGTCAAATTATGAAGAAACATACCATATATTTGTAATAAATGTCGTTAGACTTTTCCATTTTTCCAGAGTCAGTATGTACAGCTATAAACCATAAATCTCTACCGTACAAATTGTTTGCTCTAATTATGTAATTTGTAATGCCTCCTCGTGTATCCTATGATTTTGAAATCTCTTTCTATTGTCTCAACGTGAATAAATAATTTCGAGTTATTAATATTAGAAGTAATATTTTATTGAAAACTTTTGGCTAACAGATTGACAATACAGTCTGTATATTGTTTAGTCAATGCACATAATGTATTGGAAATGACTCTAGAGTATCCGACATGAAGAGACTCGGTTATGTACGGTAGAAATAAAGAAAAGCAAAAAAAAACTGATTTACATCGCTGGCAATATTAGCATATCAAGGGGAATTAACTGTAGATCCAAAGAGAACATCCAAGTAAGTTAACGAGCTGAACTGTAGTATAGTTGATCTCCCTTGACGCACTTCGACATAATAACAAGGCGAGTTGTTCCAGAGCGTATTAATATTTTACTTTTTTATCCATTTGTTAACATGGAATGCAAATATTTGACTTTGATGATGAAGTTACAGAGAACATGATAAGTAGAGTATGTTGAAAAAAAAAAGGTAACTTCTACAATTTATATATAGTAAACTTTCAAAGAGAAAGATCATAGTATATCTCTTGCTATGGTAAAGAAGGGCCAGTAAAGATATTTACTTTTACCTTTACCTATCTCTTAGTCTGTTTGACCGTTAGGCCACCATGCAAAATCCGTCGACCCTCTTTTACTATTCCTCTATGTCTTTTGCCTTAGTTAAAACCTCTTTCAAAAGCAGGCCCGTCCATTCCTATATGTTGTCCTTCCATCGCTTTCTATGTCTACCTCTTCTTCTTTTTCCTGGTACAGTTCCCTGAAGGAAGGTGTTTGCGAGCCCGGAAGATCTTGTAATATGGCCATAGATTTTTAGCTTGTTTTTTTTTACTAGAGTTAGAAGGTCATCATGGTGTCCGATCGCTGCAGTAACCCTGTCTCTAATCTCTTGGTTTGTGATGCGGTCTTTAAATGTGATACCTAGGATCCTTCTGTAGCATCTCAATTCCATTGCTAGTATCCTCCTCTCTAGCTCTGCAGTCAGCTTCCAAGACTCCACTAAAGACATAGCATTGATTAATTTTCAATTCACAATTATAAAAGGACGAGATTAGTAATTATTTTTTTAAAAATTAAGTTTATCAAAAGGTCTAACTCAAAAGCATCTATATCAAGATTATATTATTTGCATTTATTTCCCATTTTGCATCCTCTTGCTCTCTCTCTCTCTCTCTCTCTTATAGTTGCTAGTCTTGCTTTCTTTCACTTATTTGTTTGGCCTTTCTCTCTTTCCCCTGTATCTAATCAAATTTCTTCAGCACTTCGGTTTAATACCTTTGTGAAAATCTAGAGCTATCACTAAATCTTTACAAACATTTTTAGTTTTTATTGGGGGGAAATATGCTAGATCTAGATATCATTCTTTGCTTTTTTGCTCTCTCGCTAATTCAACTAAAACAATCTGTTAGCCATTGCATTGCCAGACGTTTTGGATAAATTCCGTAGCAGCCAAATGCAATAAACTAACTAGATTCTATCACAAAATGCACATAGCTCCTGGCAGCTCCTGTGGCTGCAAATTGTTACATTAAACTTTGTCACGCAATGTTACGTTGTGTGCTGACCAGCAGTGCTAACTGGCACAAAGTTATGGCGTTTCCCTTTGAAAGTTTGAACTCATATCACAGACATCGAGCCCTGTGCTAACATCAGATAGAAGATACAGTTGTGTGGGGGTACGTTTATGATTGATTTTTTGTTTGTTTTGTTTTGTTTTCTATGATGGTCGGTTAAAAACTGTAACACCGAATAATTGATAATATTTTAAAAGGATGTTTTAAAAGATTGCTAATAGAGATCAAGCGAACTCGTTTAATATCTGACTTGAAAATGTTGCATTAACTGTTAAAACTTTTTCTATTTCTGATGCACTTTAGAATAATGAATCTGACATGCGTATACATTGACAATATTTCTTTATATATGGATAGTAGTGTAGCAAGCTACCCGTGGTCCCTGGTTCACGAATATAATGGTACGCTGCACTCCGTAGGTTGTGTGTTAATACAAATCGAATCTTTTCTGTATGTAATCTATGTATAAGTAAATTTACTAAACATGCTCTGATGCAAGCAATACCATTCACAAGTAGTCTGTCAGTATCATTGGATTCGATTCAGTAACAACTTTTTAAAAAATGTATGACTTAATATAAACTAGATACATTGGAATTCTTACAATCCAAGATTTGGCTTATTTTTCGTTTGTTTGTTTTTTCTTTTAAGGGCTGTTAGCATTCAGGGGGACTCCGCAATTAGCCCTCTCGCACTGCCGTAGGTGTTACACCCCTGTATGGCAGTCTTGAAGGGCTTTCTCTCTTTCAGTGCACAAGTTTCATTTTTTTTCTTGCATTGTATCCTGACTGACTGATGATGAAGGCTCCTATAGCTTCTTGGTTAGCAGGTGCTTATAGCTGCATGGTTAGCCGGAGTTCGTATCGCTAACCTGGTGCTCATAACTGCATGCTTACCATGTGGCCGAAAGACAACGAATCAGGGAATTCCCTTACTGGGCCATTATTTGTTTAGTTCTACATCTGCCATGATGTCATCGTTTCGTATGTCATTTGATTGACTTGTGCCAACAGTTCTTAATGGACATGTCGATTCCCATGTGGTTATTTTCCGCTCTTGTATTTTGCTAAGGATCCATTCCTTTCACTGGTATTTGTGTGTTGGACAGTGCACACGTTTAATATCATTTCCGTTTGTCTCAAGATCGAGCTCATCAAGTCAGATCACTGACTATATTTTCTAGACACATCAACTAGTTTCAATCTTTCTATCCTCTAAAGAACTTCCGGTGTAATTAAAATGACGGGTTTTAATTTCAATGATTGTACTCTCGGTATTGCTTGTATTGGCATTAGTTTGTAGCTTCGTGTAAAGTAACTAATTACAGCCTAGAGCAGTCTCAGCAGTCTGTGGAACATAGTCTAGCTTCCTGTCATTGGCTAGCATTACAGCTTCCTTCCTTCATTATATCAATTAAGTTGCTAGATGAATGCCAACTTGAAGGAAGTAAAAAGCTACAAAGAGCTAAACTTTTAGGCAAGCATACATTTTACATACATTAAGGCAGCTCTAGGGTGAAAAATGGTCAATTAAATACAACGAAATAAGAGACTGCACAGGCTGGGGAACGAGCCAGTGACCCTTCGATGTCCATCTGAAAAGTCTAGTGGTTAGTTCGCTTTAAGTCTAGCAAGTCATCCATTGTAACTGTGTATGTGTATTTTAATGAAAATCTTTGATATGATTCTCTTCAAACTAAAATAGCATCAACTTCGTGAAATAAATCAATTATATGTAAGTATTTTAAGGCGTGAAATATTTACAATTCCTCTTTTTAGCTTGCAAATTCATTGGCACTAGCTGGGTTGGTGCACCGATTTTCGAAAACGGCTCTTAAGATTTTCCTAGCAATTTGACAGTTAGTGTTTATTTTTGGAAAAAGAACTTCTAACTATTTTGCCACACCGAGAAAACTCTAGTTTGACCGTTATAATTTTTTCAAAATATAAAAAAGTAAAGTAATTTAAATTTGTCTAGAAGACTAGAAAAATCTTTATCTTGAACAGACTACGTCTTCGGGTATTTCCGCATGGTGGCCCTCTTCATTAAAAAGTTTAATAAATTAATAGACGTCCAGAACTATCGCTTTCTGAGTCTAGATCTATATGCCAATCATTAGAATTTGATATACTGTGACTTTTAACTTAACGCTTTTAATGTAAGCCTACGCTTAACTAGGTGTTTTTTTTTTCACGGGAAGGGGAATTAAGGCGGGGTAGAAATGGCTCCATTTTTTTAATCTATCATTCATTAGTGTAAAATATTCGCTGTCGCGAAACAGTCATCAGTTTCATTGTTTCAATTATCTTTTTTTTTAAAGTATTTTTTTTACATGTTTATGTAGTTAGTTTTGTCTCATTCTGAAATCACATCAAGTCAGAGCTGCAGATAATAATATGGCGTCACGGAAGCAGCAGTATATGAATAGGAAAAAAATTGACTTCAACTCACAAATGTCGCGTCAGCACTTCCAACAATTTGCCCTCGTGGCCAGTCTAATTGACCACTCGCCTGCGCACATCAGGCATCAGTAAATGGAGGGATTAGCACAGTGATTGTGTCTAATGCTCTGAGCTTAGAATCGTGTGATCTCTGTTTGAATCGTTTTGTGCCTGATATTAAGCGAGATAAAGTGAGGTCTCAATCAATTCTCTCTTACTGAATGAGGCATGCAGTTCTTTTGGGGCCCGACAACTGTGATATTACAAAGATAATTCTTCGTATACATTCAGTGCGATTATGCAAATGTATGTCCGTCTTAAAATGTATTACCCTAAAAAAACTCAGATTTAGATGTCGTTATGTATGTCATTATGTGTGTGAATGTGTCAGCGTGTAAAGAGTGCGGTTCGTGTCTAAGCGGTGCTAGCTTTGGTTTACATATTTTGCCACATCCAAAGCAGACAATACCGTTCTCTGCCGCGAACGACAACTCAAGTTTTCTTTTCACCATCTTTACCTTTACTTACCCCCCAGTATGCTGGACCGTTGGGGCACCATGCAAGATTTGTCGACCGTCTTTCTCCATTCCTCCCTGTCTTTTGTCTTAGAACCTCTTTCAATGGCAGACCCGTCCATTCTTTCATGTTGTCCTCCCATCGCTTTCTCTGTTTGCCTCTTCCTTTTTTTCCCGGTACTGTTCCCTGAAGGAAATTCTTTGAGAGCCCCGAAGACCTTGTAATATGGCCATAGATTTTTAGCTTGCGTTTTTTTACGATAGTTAGCAGGTCATCATGGGGTCCGATCGCTGCAGTAACCCTGTCTCTAATATCTTGGTTCGTGATGCAGTCTTTCACCATCTACGTCTAAATGTAGAGTAATTGACCAACGGCATGTATCTTCCATCCTAAGACACGAAGACAATGCCTATTTGTATATATATATAGAGAGAGTTTATGTTTGACATGTAAAGTTAAGTTTCAATTCTTGAAATATAGACCCTATGGGTATGACTAGTGACCTCAAAGTACACCTGTGTGAGCACTGATTGTGTGATCAATGCAAAGACCCCCCTCGCCCTTTCCTTCCTCTTCGCTCTAAATTTCTTGGCCTCCAGTACCAATGACTGTCCTAATACTGTCTTCACCTCAATGTAAACCAGATACTCCGGGTTTGCGCTCAATTCTCAACACTCTTTCTTGCCTGTGTGCAATGTTAACAATCCTATTGAATATTCTAGTTGGCCTATATGTATCTTCTTCCTTTTTTACGTCTTGACCTTCAACCTTAAGGTGTTTGACAATCCTAATGTACATAACTTTCCCTTAAACGTATCATGTCGACTGTGGCGTTGTAGATTTAATAGATAAGTGCACATCACGGCGATGTTTTTTACCGTATCGATCCGTGAGTCGAGTCACTGTTACACTCAAGGTGACTGGGTCGAAGCTCACTTTCTAGCCGCCCAAACGTACCCTACTCCACCCCTTATGGTCTGCCTCTCTCCCCCCCCCCCCCCAGACGTATCTGTTTGCTGAGGTCTGTCTTGTAAGTTCCAGTTCTGCTTTCAGCAAACAGTTACCGATCATCAACCAAGCTCGTGTATGTGTGTTTGTGTTAGCTCGTTGAGCCTATTGACTTCAAATGGTGGAAGCTAGTGTAAACCATCTAAGAAGTTCATGGCAGGAGACAGTAGAACCCATAAAGAAGATACATGTAGATGTAAAGAACAGATGTATATTTTTACTGTGAATAGACTTTACTAAAGAATATATTGTCTTAGATGTATATACTTTTCAAAAACAAGCTTGTCCGTCTTGAGGATCATATACATCATGTCAGGTGCAGTGAAACCCCCATCCTCTTCGATTTTGTTATGCCTTTAGGGAAAACGTTTCGAATGGCCGGGTAGCACCTCGTCACAGTCCGGATGTTTCCCGCTGTCCATAATTTAGAGAACCCGGTTGTAAACACATAATTTTTTTTTTTAAGTATTGAGTCAAAAAAAAACAAACAAAAGAATTCTTCTTTGTCATTATTTAAGCAATGCATTCGTAAAACAACTTCAGAAATTCAAATGAGACGTAAAAGCCTCACAAGTTCTCAAGCGATGTATAAGCCTCACAAGTTCTTAAGCGATGTATAAGCCTCACATATTCTCAAGCGATGTATAAGCATCACAAGTTCTCAAGCGATGTATAAGCCTCACAAGTTCTCAAGCGATGTATAAGTCTCACAAGGTTACATACAAAGTTAACAGTCTTATAAGTGCCAAGTCAATGTAAAAAGTCTCAAACATATGCATGCTCAGTAAACAGCCTCACAATTGCCCTTGCAGTGTTAAACCACACACAACGGCAGAGGCGACATACAACATCAGAGGCGACACACGACGTCAGAGGCGACACACATGCCATGACACATTCGCATAAAATGAAAACTGGATCGCCTTTGATCCTTCGTACCATTTTTCTAGGATCAATTTCACTCACCGAACGCTCCAGGAACCACTCACGCGTGCATACTCTGACACAACTAGCGAGACATCCCATTAGGAAAGTGCATTCTAGAACGAACCTCCCTAAAGTGGCGTCACTTCATCCTAATTATGTAATTAAACCCTCACGCAGCGGATAGAAAGCATTATGATTATGTTTTAATTGGAATCTGATTGAACGTGTTGGCTAATAAGCCACGCATTCATTGGTTGTCTGTGTGATGACAGACATAAAACACAAATACTATAAATAAATCCAAGCGAATGTTTCACGTACGTAACAATTATATATCTCCACTTTTTTATTTTCATATTGAAGAGGTGGGGGGCGGAGGTATTTAATGGTTCCTGATGTCATAGGAAGGTGCTCTGGTGTAGTTGGCATGTAGTTGGCATCTAGGTAATATTTACGATAATGGGTTAGCTAGATATCAGAAGAGACATTGCTGCCTAGTTGTCATTTTGAGTCAGTCGAGAGATGATTAAACGAGTGGTTAGTCGTGATACTGGCTGAGGATGAGGTATGTGTTGCTCTCTCCGTGAGGATAAGGACTTTGGATACTTTAATAACTTTTAGGGGTCTTTTTAACAAGTACTTTACCTGGAATGAATGTTTTACAGATCTATATATTTAATTGGGTGTTGTTGTTTTTATTGTTGTTGTTGTTGTTTTGCACTTGCATTATTAGACTTATTTCAAGAGTTTTGTATTTTTATATCTTTCATGTGTCATTATGTGGATTCGCGTGATCAATTTTAAACAGAGTAATCTCCACTTTGTTTATATTTTAATTTTTAAGATCCTATTCATTTACTTTAAACAACAAGAACACTAACGTAGACAATGAAGAGAACTCGATATGGAGAAACGTTTGGTGATGCTATAAACCTGTTGAAAGTATGATATAAAAAGCATGCGATTGGATGAAATTTTGAAATAGAAACACTAAATAATTATAAGGACGCCATAATTGAAAGATCAATGTTGCCAACTTGATAATAATTAGTTTGTGCTAAAAGCAAAGAGAACTTAGATAACAGTGCTAAAAAATGGCCAAAAAACGTTTGTCGTCAACCTTTTCAAAAACATAGGTGATCAACACTTACTATATTCTGTTTACCGTATAGAATAACAAAGAGATGGATATCTCCAACACTCGAGTCATTGATACATAGACAGAGAAATATTTAAAAATCCGTGCTAAATTTTTTTTATATTTACTAACTTTTGAATGATTGATATCTCAATTGTTTGTACTCAGATTTTTTTTCAAATTCTATTGAGAAATAAGTGTAAACCAGTTTGTTTGTTTTTTAAAAAGCATATGATTTTTCTCCAAATAAACCTTTTTATTTTGATATGTAGCAATGTGATTAAAATTTTTCTAAATGAAAAATAAAAATTATAAGATCTGTATAATGGAGGCGCGGTGGCTGTGCGGTAAAAATCTTGACTTCCGAACCCAGAGCCCCGGGTTCGAATCCTGAAGACTAAGATTTTTATTTTGGATCTTTGGGCGCCTCTGAGTCCACCCAGCTCTGACAAGGGAAAAGTTGTGCTGGCCACATGACACCCTCGTTAACCGTTGGCCACAGAAACAGAAGCCCTGTTTTATTATATTTTTTGGGGTGTGTCATTATGTTCTAATGTCTCTTCATTATTTGTCCACAGACAAACTAACAAGCTCCTACCTGTAGAATCAGATTCAGAATGAGACATTACATTCTCTTGGCAGTGCTGCTTTGCAGCTATTTAGATACCAGCTTAACAGAAGTAAGAACAATTTTGTTATAGAAATTGGAATTTTTTATTTTTTTTTCTAATTTACAGATGCTTATAAATCTTAAAAGAAAAAAAAATGTTGTTTGTGTTTGTACACATGTCATCGTGTTTGTCTATACGTTCTTCTTTTGTTTCGTTTTTTTTTATTTTACATTTAAATTATGCTGGTTTTTTGTTTGTTTGGTTGTTGTTGTTTTTGTCTAGCGTCTAGCGGAAAGAATGTCCTTAGGTCTCTATGTGTCAATCCCAGCTTGAAAAAAACCCAGTAACTTTTCATTGTTGTAGCTCTCTGGTTATTTCATTCTTTATTGTACGTCATATTCAGACTACTTCATGATGTATTAAGACTTCTTGACTCATTTACTTTAGGCAACAAAAACACTTACGTAGACAAAGAAGAGAACTCGATATGGAGAAACTTTTGGTGCGCTATACACCTATTGGAAGTTTTAAAGTATGATATAAAAAGCATACGATTGGGTAAAATTTTGAAGTAGAAAAACTAAATAATTACAAGGACGCCATAATTGAGAGATCACTGTTGCCAACTTAATAATAATTAGTTTGTGCTATAGACAATGAAAACTTAGATTAGTATACAGTGCTAAAAAATGCGCAAAATAGTAGCTTAAACCTTTTAAAATAAAATAAAATGCGGTCATCATCAGAGCCACTGTTTGGCCAATTAGGAAAATCATTTGATCCGTTTTCGAAATAACCATACATGTCCACGCCCTAGGAGTTTGTAAACTGATAGAAGGAATTGTACAAAATATTTTGCATGATATGAAAGATTATTTTTCAAACTAGATATGCTCGTATTTTTGATAGATCATATGTTTTCGATTAGGAAATAGGAAGCCCTTTAAAAGTTTCTTGCAGAGATACAATATGGCGTTCTAAAACTGAATCTATTTACTGTAGCTGATACAGTAGCTAATCAAAGCCTATTGTCTTCTTTATTCAATAATGATACAAGTAAAATAAGGAATGAAAGGAAATGGATGTCGGAAGAAAAGTTGTTTTTTTCTTCTTTTGTTTTGCTTGGGCTTGTAGCGCGCAAAGAACGATAATCAAAATAATCATGTTTCTATAGTAAATCTTGAAGTTGTCGTTACTGTTATGTACTTATCTTATCTTATGTTATCTTATCTTATATAATACAGACGTTACTTCAAAAAAGAAGATGATTACGTCCTACGCGTCATGCATTTAGTGATGCATATTAACCAATGACTTAAATTCTGCCAAGTCACTGGTTTTCCTGGCTAGCTCAGGCAACCCATTCCATGCTCTAATAGCACTAGGGAAGAAGGAGTATTTGTACAAATTTGTCCTAGCATATGGGACGAGGAGTGTGCCTTTATTTTTGTGTCTTTCAGAGTATTTTATTAAATTTTGTTTTTGTATTTGAAGATTAAGGTTCAGTGTTTTATGTATAATTGCTACTTTACTTTTGAGTCTTCTGTCCTGAAGGCTTTCTAAATTTAGAGATTTTACTAATGGTATAACTCAGTCAAATGTGAATATTCGTTTGTTATGAATCTTAATGTTTTCTTGAGTTGAGGGGTCCCAAACGGAGGATGCATATTCTATTATTGGCCTAACCAAGGTTAAATAACATTTTAGTTTTATGTTCTTATTTGATTTATAGAAATTCCTTTTAATAAACCCTAATGCTTTGTTGGATTTTTTTATAGTTTCATCAATATGTGGATTCCATGACAGTTTTTCATTTATTATAACACCTAGGTATTTTGCCATTTTAGTCTGTGTTACTGGTTTGCCATGAATAAGATATGTGAAATTAATTTGTTTTAGTCTTTTTGTTACTCTTAACAACTGACATTTTTCTGGGTGGAAAGACATGCTCCAATTTGATTCCCATTTCTGTAATTCATCTAATTCTCTTTGTAAAATATCTGTGTCTTGTGTTGTTTTTATTATTCTATATATTATGCAATCGTCAGCAAATAATCTGATTTTTGTTCCTGAACTAATGCAATTTGGTAAATCATTTATGTAAATTAAAAATAGTAGTGGACCCAAGACTGTTCCTTGAGGTACACCTGAGTTTACTGTTATTGGTGTTGATTTAGAGCCATTTATTATTACAGTTTGTTCTCTCCCTATCAGAAAATCTTTAATCCACTGATGCTATAGATCATTAATGCCGAAATATTTTAATTTTTTAAGCAAACTATGGTGGTGAACTTTGTCAAAAGCCTTGGAAAAATCTAGTAAGATAGCATCTATTTGTTGACTATTATCTAAACCTTTTGAGAAATCATCAATTAGTCCTATTAGTTGTGTTTCACATGATCTATATTTCCTAAAGCCATGTTGGTATGGGGTGAGGACATTATGTTTGTCTAAGTGGTTTATGATGTTGCTACATATTATGTGTGCTAGGATTTTACATGTGATGCTGGTAAGTGATACTGGTCTGTAGTTTCCTGGGTCAGATTTTTCTCCTTTTTAAATAGGGGGGTGGGGATGACATTAGCTTCTTTCCAGTCCTTTGGTACTCTGCCCTGGTTAAGCGATGCCTGAAAGAGTATTTTGAACACTGGGGCTAGCTCATTGCTTAGTTCTTTGAGTAATCTAGCTGGAATACCATCAGGTCCAGACGCTTTATTTGGTTTGGTGTTGGCTAATAGTTTTTGAATTCCATTTTCTTGTATTACTAAATCTTCTATGTTGTCTACTTGGTTCAAATTCAGTAAAGCTTCTTTAGTCTATTATTAAACCAGCATTTATTTTTTTTTTTTAATGTGCATCTAGTTGGTATATGATGTTCTATAATGCTTTTAAGATGGTTTTTAATGAAATTTCAGAGGTCATCGACTGGTTGGTTAATGTCTTTTTCTAATAAGAATGTTTGTTGAAAGTTTAATGCAGCTTGGTGTAGTTGTGTTAGGTTACATTTATTCCAGAGTAAGATTTTTCTTTTAGGTTTTGTATTGGCTACTGCTTTTATCTGACTGTGTATTTTTATGATCTCATGGTCTGATAGACCAGGGATAATATAATCAACTACTAATCCAGGTCTGTTGGTTAAGAAGAGATCTAATGTGTTGTTTAATCTAGTTGGCTTTTTAATGATTTGATCTAAACATAGGTTGTGTAAGGTTTCTATGAAAAGCTCATTTATGTCCTTAAGGTTTTGGTGTTTATCTATGGTTAGTGTTTTCCAATTTATATCAGGTAGGTTGAAATCACCCATAATCCAAAAAACTGCATTTTTATTTGTCTCTTTAAGTGTAGTAATCTGATTACATAGTTCCTGCATGTACTTATTCTGTATAGTATTGGTTTTGCTAAAATGTATGATAAACTCCAGAATGAAAACTTGTGGTCGTGACTAATACAGATGTAGATTTTTTTTTGCACACAAGAGAAGCCCTCTACAGCAGACAAAGGGATAAAGTGAGTGCTGTACAGTGTAAAACAGAGCCGCTGAGAGAACTGCCTTTCGCACCAGTGATTTAGTAACCTTGGGTCCCACGTGATCATTTCGTCATTGGAAGCAGATTTCGCAGAATAAAACCGCAGATCGATACGGTCAACGCTCCGATGTTGATGTGACAACTGGAGCTTGGTACAAGTATCCTGGAACATTGTGTCTGGTCATTTGGTGCACACGCACGTATTGCTTTATCAAGCATTTACTGATGTCTGGTGCATCTCTGTCTGACAACATGGGAATCTAGCTGGGTTTCTTTTTTATCACGAGGAATGTAGGTCTTGGTTTTTTCAACTACGTTCTAATATGTCACTGTACACCAAGACTTTAACCCCAAAATAACTTAATGATTTAAAATTTGGGATTATGTCCATAACAAGATATTGACGTCAGTACAATGTCATTGAATGTTTTAGAGCTACATAGACACATTATTCATAATTGTATTGATGATAATCATTGGGAATGTCGAGGAAAGCGATTTCTTTAATTTGTCCACATGGAGTCTATTTGTTTGTTTTTTCTCTA
Source organism: Biomphalaria pfeifferi (assembly GCA_030265305.1). Lineage (NCBI taxonomy): Eukaryota > Metazoa > Mollusca > Gastropoda > Planorbidae > Biomphalaria > Biomphalaria pfeifferi. The sequence continues at coordinate 3,509,084 of JASAOG010000059.1, read as the reverse complement.
TTTCTCTATTTTCTCGGCTGAAATTTCATTCAAATGCATATTTTGATATTGGTTTCATTTCTATTACAAGTATTGTTTTAATCCGTGATTTTATTCTATTGCATACATTGTTGTGGTCCGTGATTTTATTCTATTGCCTACATTGTTGTGGTCCGTGATTCCATCTTGTTGCCCCTATTGTTTTAGCACGTGATATCTTTCTATTGGCCTCCTTGTTCTAGTCTCGGATTTCATTCTTTTGCCCATGTTATGATTTCGTTTTGTTGACCATATAGTATTGCCCAAATTATTATATTTTTTGTCTTGGGTTATCTTATCTTATCTTATAAGTTAAAGACGTTTCTTTAAAAGAGAAGATGAAAAGACCCCGGTCCACGCCAATCTGTGAGAGAAATCATTCTGGGCGGCCGGTCAACGTGATTATGGGGAGACACTCCGCCCCGATGAGCTTTTTCGAATGAGACTTACCGTTCTTGGAAAGACGAAACGGAAATGACGACAAAAGCGTCCTAATAGCACAACGTGACACACAAGAAAATACAATAGTGAGACAGATTAAGATATAATGTCATTTGCGAATGAAAGGAACAAAACGATCATCAGCTGTTGATTAAAATGAATTGTTTTTATGTGTTCTATGGACTAATACCGTTCTATCTAATAACTGCCGGTAGTAATAATCTCTTGTTTCATTGCATTTCAGACAGCAAAGTCACTCTCTGACACCCCAACAGCATCTGCCAAAGAAATCTCCATAACAAACATTGAGCAGCAAGCAACAAAAGCAGACTCTCCTGGTGCGTTGGGATCCGCTTCAGGAAAAGGCTATTTCCAAAATGCCGATGCTCATAGCGAGATTGAACCAGCTCTTGGCGATGCGTCTAACATAGGGGACGAATCGCAGCTAGACTCCATACCTGGGAGAAGCGGATTCAACACGTACGGGATAGTGGATCCCAATGCCATCACTGAAGAAGAAAGTGGCGTATCAAACACACAGCCAGGTGAAATGTGGACCATTCCTTTAACACTGTGGATTCCGGAGGATTCTACTAAAAATAGCGAAGTTTCAACCAATGACAACCCGGTAGATGACTCTATAGACTCTAAGGAATCGTCTCAGGAAAACGTTGATAAAAGACCTTTCGATAGAATAGGAACATCTAGTTTTACAAGTTTTGGTAAAAGACCTTTTGACAGAATAGGTAATTCTGCATTTGCCAGTTTTGGTAAAAGACCTTTTGACAGGATAGGTAATTCTGCATTTACCAGTTTCGGTAAAAGACCTTTTGACAGGATAGGTAATTCAGCATTTACCAGTTTTGGTAAAAGACCTTTTGACAGGATAGGTAATTCTGCATTTACCAGTTTTGGTAAAAGACCTTTTGACAGAATAGGTAATTCTGCATTTACCAGTTTTGGTAAAAGACCCTTTGACAGGATAGGTAACTCTGCATTTACCACTTTTGGTAAGAGACCTTTTAACAGAATTGGTAGTTCTGCATTCACCAGTTTTGGTAAAAGACCTTTTGACAGGATAGGTAATTCCGCATTCACCACTTTTGGTAAAAGACCTTTTGACAGGATAGGTAGTTCTGCATTTACAAGTTTCGGTAAAAGACCTTTTGACAGGATAGGTACCTCAGCAATTACCAGTTTCGGTAAAAGACCCTTTGACAGGATAGGTAATTCTGCATTCACCACTTTCGGTAAAAGACCCTTTGACAGGATAGGTAATTCTGCATTCACCACTTTTGGTAAAAGACCTTTTGACAGGATAGGTACCTCAGCAATTACCAGTTTCGGTAAAAGACCCTTCGACAGGATAGGTAGTTCTGCATTCACCAGTTTTGGTAAAAGACCTTTTGACAGGATAGGTAGTTCTGCATTCACCAGTTTTGGTAAAAGACCTTTTGACAGGATAGGTACTTCTAGTTTTACTAGTTTTGGGAAACGAGAAGATGAAGAAGGGGCTGAAAATTTTGAAGAGTCTGTGAATCATTTAGAAGATGCAGGCAATGCCAAAATGAAAGAAGCCTCCAATAAAGGCAATTCCTCCTTGAGGAAAAAACGAGCTCTTGAGTCCAACTCAAAAACAGAAAGAAAAGAAGCTGCTATAGTGAAAAGGGAAGCCGAAAAACGAACAGCTGAAGGGGAGCTTACGCTCAGCATGGTTGCCAACAATGCTGATCTATCTGGTCCCATTTCTAAACGTTTCTCTGGCACCTTCAATAGATTTGACAATGAGGTCGATGACAACTCGAATGAGATTTCATCCGACAAACTTGACGAGTTCTTGAATAAAAGGAGATTTGATTCTATCAGTGACTCAAGCGCATTCAACCACTTTGGGAAACGTCGTTTTGATAGAATTTCTAAGAATTCGCAATTTAATCCCTTCGGAAAGAGGAGATTCGATAGAATATCCTCTATATCGGGTTTTGGAAAGTTTGGCAAAAGGAAATTCGACTCAATAGCTGACGGCTCCAGATTCAGCAGTTTTGGAAAACGACGATTCGACAGAATAAGTAGCGGCTTTAGCCATTTTGGAAAGCGACGATTTGATAGAATAGACAGAGGTAGCGCATTTTCGAGATTTGGAAAGAGGAATTATCCTTTTAGTTTAGGAAAATCATCCTTTGATCGCATTGACAAGAATAGCGCCTTTAATGCATTTGGTAAACGAGACAGGGAGCCAGTTATGATTGATGAAAATATGTTAGAACCAACCTATAGTCAGGATTTAGATTTGATGCCAGAAAATAGCCGTAGTTTCTCCAAACCTTTCAAAGTTTTGATAGATTCTCCGTGGCCTGAACAACATATCAAAAACGCTATCGAAGGACTTGGTTACCACGACGACGAGGCAGAGAAAGGTTTAACAGATATGGATGAAAGTAGCGACGAGGATGCTAAACAGTTAGTTAAATATCTTTTGAATCTCTAAACACTATAATTTTTAAAAATTGAGTACTATAATCACCTGTACGCCAAGACTTTCAATTTTAAAAAAGACAATGAATACATATTTTGTGCTTATATTTAGCTTTTGTGAATTACCATGATTATTATATGTTTATATGAAACCCGCGAACTTGATTAATTGTTGAAATTGAGAGATCAAATAAATCATTCCCAGAGAAACTTGTTTATCATTGTATATAAATAAATCCTTTAAATTATGTTGAAAGAACATGGCATTCTTCTATTCAAACTAGAATATTTTACAGACGAATTGTGGACTAACAAACATTTCCAATAGTGCAGGGATGATATTGAGTCTCAAGTGTCTGTAACAAACGTTAACAGAATAGACTCTATTTAGATTTAATGATCGTTGCTGTTTCTTTCCAATATTGAATTTTTATTATGTTTGGAAAAAAAAATTTTTGTTAGAACTAAGCTAGTTACATTTATAATGAGCGAGCCTGTGCTTCTCAAACTGTTTTTAAACAAATGCCTCCCAGTACGGACAAGTAAACTGAAGTACTACAGTCAAAGAATCGTTCATTATCGCCCGTGTACAGTAAATGATTTCTTCTTTGGTTATTCTTTCCATAATGTGTCGGTCTCACCAGTCGCTCTATGGTTTACACTGCCGCTTTCAGATTCTGGTAAATTTGTTAACACTTGATTATGAAAATAGGTTTTGATATTGTTAGTTTCAAATTTTAAAGGGTGACCTAATTCTCTACAAAAGTATAAAAGGGGAGTAAGTTAACTTATACCACCTCCTCTGTTAAGTACATTTGTTTCCCTTGTTCGATACCAAACAAAAAAAAACAACTAATTAGCAATTATGAATTAACAGTTTAATTTTTTTAAATTGATTCTTGTTTTGTCAAGTACAAGAAATAATGGTCCAAACGTTGGACTTCATGTAAGATTCTGTGTTGGAGAACTAGCGCGTGTACAAACATCTACCAGACAGAGTACAAAATATAAAAACGAAGAGATGAGACATTGCATCTTGAAATGTAAGGAACCACATGAGTATCACTTGACAGAGAGGTATGCGTATACATTGCATCTTGAAATGTAAGGAACCACATGAGTATCACTTGACAGAGAGGTATGCGTATACATTGCATCTTGAAATGTAAGGAACCACATGAGTATCACTTGACAGAGAGGTATGCGTATACATTGCATCTTGAAATGTAAGGAACCACATGAGTATCACTTGACAGAGAGGTATGCGTATACATTGCATCTTGAAATGTAAGGAACTACATGAGTATCACTTGACAGAGAGGTATGCGTGCCACAGTTGGAAAAGCACCTATCTAAATCACTTGATATGTTGCCCTATGACTCTTTGTTAAGGAACAATATTTATTTTAAATCTTTTTTTTTTGTTTAGTTGTGCATAATTTAACTTTTAGCCAAGCGTATACGTTATAGTGTTAAGAAAAAAATATAATAAATTAGTATAATAGGTGATGGCTTATAAGAGCATACACACTACAATTAAGGTGCAGTAAAATATGTTCATTGACAAAACACTGGACATTAAAAGTTAAAAAATCGAGATAGATACAAATAGAAAACATACAAAGACGTTAACTTTTGCCTAATGTTGCTTATTTCTTACAAATCTTATATCAACTCTGTCTGTCTGTAGGGTGAAAAAAAAAGTTTGTACACGTTATTTCTCCCACACACAACATCGGATTAAGCAGACATTTTGCACAATTATTTCTTTTACCTGATAACACAAGAATCAATTTAAAAAATTAACCAATACGTTCATTAACTATTGGTAATTAATTATTGTGTTTGGTATCTTGAACAAAGGAAAGAAATCGTACTTGACTGGTGTGGAGGTATAAGTAGAATTAGTCCCTTTAAGGTCTTGAGCAATGTATGTAAATTTTTTATGCGTTTAAAAAAAACGATCATTTTAACATTCAGCAAGATACCCCCCCCCCCTTCTTCCCGTTACCCATTCCCAGCTGGCCCAGACACGTGATAGGACAGCGCATAGAGAAAGCTAAAAACTAAACAAATAATTGATAAAAAATATTTCTAAGTGCACAGATTTATGATGTCTAGGTCAATAGTGCAAATAATGACATGCCAATTACATTTAATATAAAGCTTTGTTTCGTTTTGTTTTTTTTTTAAAGTATTTTTTTTTAATGTTTTTCTTGTATCCATATTTTAACTTTTTTCTTCTTGCTATTGTGATAATGGTTTCTCCATTCCAAAAATGTGATTCTACACCAAGAAGAGTTCTACGTTTGTTTCAACTTTTCAAGACTCGGAAACAAGAGAGTGATCTATATTCTGAATAAAGTTTTGGCCATGTATTCAGAGAATTATGACTTGTAAGCCTTATGTTTTGCCTCTTTACTTTGTGTTTGTCTATTTTTAATTTGTGAATATTGGTTTCGTTAAACATGTTTTGACAGAGTTGTGATCTAGGTCAGTAATCCTCAAAAACTGTGGTCCGTGAACCCTCAGGGGTCCGCAAGACGAACACAGGGGGTTCGCAGAAAGATGAAAATAATATATAATTTTATAAAACTTCTTGGGCCAAAGCCAGTTTTTCCAATCGAATAACTTTAATAATAATCGAAAATGTTTAATATGTCTATTACGTAGGCCTACTATTCTACGAATAAACCAAAGATTTGAAGACATTCTTCAACTGGATATTCCAGACTTGGCGCTGAATTCTAGCTCATGAAACCGGTCCACTTTTCTATAAAAGACCCTTTCTTTAGACACACTCCCCTCTGTATCTTATATGATTTTTTAATCAAGCTAAATATAAACAAATGAAAAAATTCAGACAAAGGAAAAGAAAGTTGCGATACAAAAGAAGAACAACGTTGAAAAACTTGTATGTAAATATTTATAAAAAAAAAAGAAATATAACATAAAACTATTCTTATCAGCCCTGTTATTTTACCATCATTTTTTCAAAGATGAATAACTTTATTTGTAATTTATGTTCGGTAATCTACATAGATCTACAATGCATTTTGAAATAACGCAAGAACAACAGTAGAAGAAAAATTCAAGCATTAAATAGTATCTCTATGTCAAAGAGGAGCAATTCAATAATTGATTGAGGAGTCAAGAGTTACTACCCCCGAATGTTGTAATGTTCAAAGATTACTTCATTATTACTGGAATACAATTCCGCAATTTCCATCAAGACCAATTGAAACATTTTACAAAGAGTAACAAAGTTAACATTTAATATAATTATTCATTCTTCAATTTCAAGCTACAATAGTATTACTTCTATACACTGATACTTTAGAAAATTGATTTATATTTATTAGAGGCACTAGGATTATTCTGTTATTCCTTACGCCTGTAAGAGAAATATTAACATCATTAACATGTCATTATCATTGAAATTTGTTGATCTTATGCTTCATACCACAACAAGAATTGTCATCTTCCGCTGTACTCATTTCGTCTTATGCTTCCTGCCGGCAGTGGCGTAGCTAGGGAGAGGGGTTCCAAATTTTAAAATACCCCAGGGCCCCCACTTGAGGGATGCCCCAAATGAGTGTCCGAAATGTGCTTTTACATTAAATACCCTTACCCTATGTCATAATTTTGAATGTCAAAATGCAGGGGCCCTTAAAGAGGTCGAGGCCTCCCTCCCCCCCCCCCCGATCCCCATACCTAGCTATGCCTGTTGGAGGTTTTCACGATAATCTCAACAATGTCAAGGACGCTTGATTGAGCTTTAACTCTTTTCCTCCGTAATCATTTTTTTACGTTCTGACAGAAAAGTTCATTTTTCACATGTGTACATTCTACCCTGTTATGATTTAACTTCAATAACATTTTTGTTTGTTATCAGAAAATGTTACTTTTGGTATAGAATTATAGGAAAATGCATGCTCTTTTTATATAACACAAAATATTGTTTATAAAATCAAAAATTAATTTAATTTAATTGGGTCAAATCAATGATGATATCGTTAATTTGGAGAGAAAGAGTCAATGCTGATAACTACCGTTATTTAAAAAAATAGGCTTAAGTTGATGAACTTAGATTTTGCAGAGCTAAAATGTACGCAAAAAAAATGTCAGAGAACTCTAGCAAAAAAAAACTAAAAGATAATCTTATTGTCACTGTGGTCCCTTCTTTTCTTCTTTACCTCGATTACACCAACGCGCTAGCTATTTGTTGATTTTCCGCTACAGAATACAATTTCCTATAGCACAGTATGTAACTATATGCTTGTGAAACTAAGAACCAAGATGAGACAGCTACATCAGCGGTTTAATTTGTCCAATCAAAAGCAGTGAGCTTCATAACAAACGAATATTCACATTTGACTAGAGTAACACCTTTAATAAAATCAATAAATTTAGAAAGCCTTCAGGATAGAAGACTTGAAAGTAAAATAACAATTATACATAAAACACTGAACCATAATCTTCAAATACACAAACAAAATTTAATAAAATACTCAAAAAGACACAAAGATAAAGATACATTCCTCGTCCCATATGCTAGGACAAATTTGTACAAAAGCTCCTTCTTCCCTAGTGCTATTAGTGCATGAAATGGGTTGCCTGAGCTAGCCAGGAAAACTATATTTGAAAGCCTCCCGATCGATCCTTAAACAATTCTTTAGGGGACAAATCCTCCATCTGCTGTGTTACGGAGTGTGTGTGTGTGTGTGTTTGTTCGTGCGTTGTGTGTGTGTGTTTCGAAAGATATACTACATGTACTACGTCTAAGATGCTACCTGTTCTAGTTTATGAGCTCTAAACGGGACGGACACACAGAAATCACACAAAACTAATAGCGTCTATTCCCCTTTCGGGGGCCGCTAAAACAACGAGGCGTTCAAAACATTTAATTAGTTTATGTTTATAATTAGCTAACACCCGTGCTACGCTACGGTAGATATGGCTTTTATATATGGTTTTTTTTTGGCCGAAACACTCTTAAACCCCTACTTTTTTTTATTTTGTCTGTTACAGATCTAGCTCTAGAGAGGCACCTTATTTCAAATCCCATTGTATCTTCTAATGAAACGGCTGTCCTTGAATTCTAAGAGGGCATAAGTATACCTGATACCCGTGCTACGCTATGGTTGAAATAGTTGGTATATGGGTTAGGTTTTTACTATTACTATTTACTATTCAAAATCGACACTAGCAGCTGGGGAAAAGTGGCACTGGATAGATCCACATGGAGAGAGAGCATAAAGGAAGGTCCCGGATTGCAGATGTCATACACAACAGTAGCAGAATGCATAGTGAAAATGCAACGGTGCCTGGTGATTACAGATGCCCAACCTGTGACCGCAGCTGTGTATCAAGGATTGACCTCTTTAGTCACACAAGAAGTTGCAAATGGAAAACATCATCTCTCGAGATGCAAAATGCCACAGATCGGATTAGGGTTAATATATCGTCTTAAACACTTTTTAACCCATCTTAAAATCGGTCCGCATTATAACGCTGCCCCATCACAATATAATTTTCTAACCCTCAAATTCTATAAGTTCCCTTTATTTTTTCATCCTTGTAACAAAGGGCCCGCAACCCCCTATTAAAGTGTATGTACACAAACATTTTAGACCCGTCAATTTTAGCCTTCTATCTCCCTGAACTATAATGCCCACACACAATATTTCAAACGAAACGCCCCTTTCCGTGGAACAGTTTAAAAGAAGAATCATCATTATTCTTAATTTATTATAATCCACAGACTACATACTTTTTTTTTGTCAGTCATAAATCTAGAGAGGCAACTTATTTAGAATAACCCATCTTCATAAGCTTTCTCCCCCCACCCCAAAAAAAAAACACGCAAACACACACTTTTAATAGACCTTATATTCATTATGACAGTTTTTAGGACTTTTAATTTTGTATTAAAATAGAGAACTACTTGAAGATCTGATCTAGTCGTTTTAAACTCAACTCTGCTTGAGCTAGGTGTCGAACTCGATCCCCGTGGATAGGTAGCCAGCCGGCACAAGTGATTCAAGCCTCTCCGCCATACATTAATGTAAATAAGATTTAGGCTCACGGTCAATAACAAACTAACAACTACCACTAGCATCGAGGTGGAAAACAATAACTTTATTATGAAGGCAACAACTTATTTACAGTACAAAATACACGAGTTTAGTGGGAAAACAATAACTTTATTATGAAGGCGGTACAAAATGCACGAGTTTAGTGGGAAAACAATAACTTTATTATGAAGGCAACAACTTATTTACAGTACAAAATAAACGAGTTTGATGGGAAAACAATAACTTTATTATGAAGGTAACAACCTATTTACAGTACAAAATAAACGAGTTCCCCAGACATTGAACTATTGTTTCTCACTTTCCAAACGTACAAATTCCTCTCTGACCATACACAGGATGGTAGCTGTCAATGCCGCCACAGATGTTTCCCGTGCTGCAAGGACAGAGGTCGTAGTCGGTGACCATTTCCTTCGGACGCTCGTAGGCATAAGGCTGGTGGACGTAGCATCTTTCGGCTATCCCTCCCATGGGCTTACACACTCCCACGTTGAGGGACTTGTCCAGGAGGCAGCAGTGATCTCGGGCACACTCTGTGGACTGGTGACAGTTTTGTGCAGCTGTACTTAGGAGTTGACCTGTACACTGGAAACATGAATTGTCACTATTAAATATACACGATTGACAAACAGGTAACGTGAATTAAATAATAACATGATTAATACATTTGGGAGATTTTCATCAAGGGCGGATAACTGTAGATATCTAGCTTCTTAGATCCATCCGGTGTACAGAAGAGTTGTAATTTATATATAAAAAAAACAAAACAGCCTCACTGTTTGTGCTGTAAAATCAAATATTTAAGCTCTTTCGTTTAAGGCAGAAACTTTCTTTGACATTCTTTAGATTGTCATTTTATTTCAATTTCTCTCTTAATCTTCCTTATTATATTCTTACGTTTTTCTTAAGGGTCTCTTATAATATTTCTCCGTATTGTTTTCTCTTCTTATTTTATTTCTTAAAGAATGTCAACAGGATCTAAAACATCGAACACGAAACAAAGAGGAGAGTATTGTGTAAAATTAAACGTAAAAATCCCCCATTCCTGCCCCCTTAAAAAAATGAATCCGTTCAGGAGTGAGAAAATAGTTGCCCTCCATGTTGCAGTGACCAAACGTTACAACAAGTTTACCAAAATCATACTGCAAGACTTTGCCATTGTTAAACTACAAGGAGGCGAACGAAAAAAGTAGTCCGTCGTAGCTACTTTTTCGTGCGCCTCGCGGTATTAAGACATCGCTTTCACCTTATTTATCAATACGTCCAGGGTTGTTGTTTTTTTTAAGTTCATACACTTAAAGAAAAATAAAAATTAAAAAAAAGCAAATTATTACAAATAAACAAAGGGAAAATAAGAGAAAGAACTGCTAATTTACTACCATATCTCTCAATCGTGTAAGATGTATTTCCCTTTTCTATATCAAATGAAAATTTATTAATTACCACTAATTTACTAGTTAATTGTTTAATTTTTAAATTGATTCATTGTTATGGAATGTGTGTGTGTTTCCATGGTGACTGTGAGAAAAGGCTAGAGATTGTTTGGTGGCTATGTGATGTGAATAATGCAAGATAAGCGGCATTATCGTCAGCAGGTAGGACAGACAACTCCATGATGCGTGAAAAGACGTGCTTTGTAGTGAGTTAGATTTTGTTCAAAATATCATTTTTATATTATTACTCAAATCTACTACATTTATTTATTTCATCTCAAGTTAAAAATTTTTCTATAGTGTCATAAAACTTATAGCAAGTATTTTTCACAAAGAAGTTATTCAAGTCCATTCAAATTTTACAAGTTAAAATATATCAGGCCTACCAGCAGTTTGATATTTTTTGTTAGGTACAACTGATTCGAGAATGAGAAGAATATCAAACAAATAGAGTGAGTTTATAAAACCTTTAAAAAAATGATATAGCTTATTCAAGGAACTTGAAGGTGTAAATCGACATTTAATTGGAGATAACAATGCTGTTAAACTCCGCAAACGTGTAAATCGCAGAATCAACGAGATCACATCGGTGTTCTGTGAGCCATGCATACAATCAGACACTCTTTGTATATCACAAGTTTAAATGTAGACTTTCGTAAGAATGTATAGCTACTGTAGTGCAAAATATAATATAATTTTTAAAAAAAGCGGTGGACTCCTCACTCAAATATCTGTTGAAGAAATAAAGTCTTTGAGCTTTTCAGAAAAGTAAACCAATATCTCTTATTAAACTTTATGTTATGGACAAGAGAAATGTTAACAGCAAACAACCTAAACTTATATTATGTAAATACTAACTGTATTAAAAATCTATAGGTCAGTAAAATTTTATGAAACAATTTGTGTTTATTGGTAGGGTTTTCATTGTTTTCATTTCTTAAATAAAAGAAAATACTTACTAGAAAAAGACATATGCTAAGAATTAAGTAATTCATTGCCATGGTCGCTGGTGACACCATTATAAATGAAACCTTTCTCTTGGACCAACTCTCGTGTAAAGAAAGATAAGATCAAGTAGGTCGTACTAGGTCAAGGTCGACGTGCAAAAATAAAATTCTATTTGCTTTTTTTCCTTTTATCTTTAATTTGAGATAATCCTTTTTTATCATTGACATATTATTGATGTCGTGTTGATAGTGCGATGTGTGGGAAATCTACACCAAGATTAATCCAAGATTAATCATTTCTTGTGAAAATTTAAATCAAAATTACTTAACAGGGCGAGTTTTTTAAATTTCCAAATTTATAACAGTCAAACTATCAGGAAGCTATGTTTTTATTTGTGTTGAACATTTGAAAGCCTCCTCTATCCCAATTTTTAGCTCGGATCTAGAGATATCCTGAATATGGCTATTGGCAATACCTCAATTAATAATCGATTCATATGATGAAGATACAGGAGGGGCAAAAGCTTCTCGAATATATACAAATGAAGATGTTAAAGTACATCTTTTTTTTAAATGGAATCAAGTCTTCTGGCTTCAAGAAATTATACTTGATACTTATCTAGTGTTATGAAATCTCACCAGAAAGCTTCTAATTCTTTTTCCATCTTTATATCTAGAATTATGAAAAAAGGTATTGGCAGGAATGCCATTATTCTCTTTTTTTTTTAAATCACTAACCAAGAAGTTATAATATTGAGCCTAACTAAACTAAAGCCCAAATTTGAAATTTGGTTATCGGAGGAGCCCACTAATGACTAGCAAACCTAATTTTTTTTTTTGCTTTTGTTGATGTTTTTTTATTGGTAAACTCGTGTAATAAATATTACCTTTTATTTTGCTTCGATTTAATTAGAATTTTATTAATAAATATATGACTAAGCAATCAGTGAAAATTAAAACACTTTTGAAGTTTGGAAATTTTCAAAAAATACATAATTAGAGAGATTATCTAAGTATGGGGTCTACAAAAAACTGGAAAATATGACAAAGGGTCTACGAGACAAAAAAGTTTGATAACCACTGGTCTTAAATCAAGCACAGCCATATAGCAATACAGTAAGATTTAATGCTCTTAATCAAACCACATTTATTCATTACCACTCATTTACAAATGTTATGTTTGATTTATGCTTTGTTAGGGACAATGAATATTTGTGCACAGTGGAAGAAATAATGTGTTCAAACTTTGTTACAGACAGACAGACGGATGGAAGGAGTGAGTAAATCAAGCATAGCTTTATAAAATAAAAAAAGTCCAGTTCCTCTGAGAATAGGGTAGAGATCTGTCTCTATCCACGATATAAACGATCAAATGCTTTTTACTTTCCCATACCAATGTGAGATGCACTTTTGAGTTGGGTGGTCTCTGTGATGACCTAAACATCCTGAAGCTCAAAATTCTAGTCTTCGCCGAGATTCAAACCCAGGGATGTTCTGAAGTCAAGCGCTTTATCACTTGACCCACAATAGGTCACAGTAAGAGTTTGGAAATACCATGATGATGAAGCGTACCAGGCCCCATTTTGCCCACACCGGCATAGAGAAAAGTAGCTGGCAGCAGATGGCCCTTTAGAGACAGTTGGGGAGCTCTCACGAAGGCGCCAAAACACATATTTGATGCCGTAAAGAAAAGCCCTTGCTGAAGACAGGCACAGATGAAGTAAAGAAAAATTAAATAGACCGCCTGCGGACAAAGGCTTTTTTCTGTACATCGGGTCGCAACTTGGTTCTGGTAGTCATGTGAAACACTGCACTTACCCTTGATCTTTAGAATGAAAGACATTGCCTTTAACTTACATTACAAAGTATTTGATAAAAAAAAATACAAATGTTTAGATTACATATTATTTGAACATAATGTAAGGATGTATTATATTACTTGTATATATATATATATATATATTAAAAACACAACGAAGAATTTTTTTTTCAAAAAGGAAATCCTTTTATTTATTTCCCAAAAGAACAAATTCCTTTCTGGCCATAAACACTGTCGAAACTATCGATCGCACCACAAATGTTGCCAGGTTCACAGGGGCAGAGGTCATAGTTGGTAATCATGGCCACGGGACGTGTCCAAACGTAAGGCTGACTGACGTAACATCTGGCGGCGACCCCACCCATGGGTCTACAGACTCCCTTTTTGGCGGACTTGTCCCAAAAGGCAGCATTGATTGCGAGCGCATTCAGTGGCCTGGCGACAATTTTGATGTGCTGCGCCAATGACATGGTGAATGCACTAAAAGAGGAACATAAAAGGGCATCCATTAAAAAGTTGAGTAGCAGCAGGCACGTCATCAACAATTATAAATTTAACAATAAATAGCTGATACGTTGCATAAGTATGTATGAATTTAGCGCTCTCGTGTGTGTGTGTGGGGTGGGGTCAACATAAGCGTTACAAAGACAATCTTAAGAGCTCCCTCAAGGAGTGTGATGTTGACATTCACGCTGGGAATATATAGCCAGCCATCCCCTGATCCTATGGCATATAATTTATATATATCGGTCTTCACCAAGATTCATATCCGAGGCTTTTCGGTTCGGAAGCCACGCAAATTACCATTCAGCCAACACCCCCCCCCCCCCCCCGTTTTCAACGACGTGTCGCAAGTTAATAACGTATCGCAATTAGACTAACTAACGTACTGCTCAAGATAAAGGAGTATCAGGGTCAGATTGAGAAGAACGCAAACAATCTGGAGAACTGCATCCAGTTCAAACTTCATGGTGTGAGTGTGTTCTACTGTGTTGGAGCGGGTGCAGAAGATGAAAAAAAAAAAATTGACCGCCGGCTTCATTATGTTGGCCACACGTCCAACCATTTACAACCTCACCCACAAAACACACACATACACATCGCTTCTTTTCCAAATTGGATTTAAACAAAACAAAAAAAAAACTAAAAAGCAAATGATTAAAATAATTTTTGATTAGATTTACATTTTATTTCGTACATGAAATATTACCCGGGGGAAAAAACTTACCAGTAAGAAGCATATGAAATAAAGAGTAGACATGGTTATAGAAAGAACGATTTCCAACAATTATTAAGTAGGCTACTTTCCTCTACTAAAGATAAAGTCCAGACCTCCAGTTAACGTGTAGATAATGTTTTAACCCTTTCGAAGCACATAACCGAATTTTAATCCGTTTCTTTTTTTTTAAAAAGTAACAACTAGCCAGGAAATCACTGACAGTTACTCAAACATTAATCACCAGCTTGAAGCCAAACAACTGCAAGTTGTTTTGTTTTCCCTTAAAAACAAGAATCAAGAAGTGCAATGAAAACGAAGTAACTTTCTAGCTATCAAAACAGACATTCTTGGCTGTGGACATTCATTTTATTAGGACCCGGAAACACTCGCCGCTGCTACCAATGACTTGTAGCCTACATCTTAATATATCACTTACACATGAACAAACAGATAAATCCCAATTTCAACCTTTACAAGAAACCGTTGATACATTTTCATTTTTACAAAGCTTATATCAACCCACTCTGTCTGTCTGTGTGTCTGTCTGGCCAAAAGTTTATACACGTTATTTCTCCGACACCCAATCTCGGATCAAGCTGAAATTTCGCACAATTATTTCTTATACCTTTTGTTTTAACACAAGAATCAATAAGAAAAAAAAACAATTAGTTAATTAACTCTTGGTAATAAATTGCATTGTTTGGTATCTCAAACAAGGGAAAGAAAAAGTACTTGACTGAAGTGGTGGTATAAGCTGAATTAGTCCCCTTTATGTTAGGCTGCCGTCTCAGGCTTAGTGAACGCAAATATGAAATAGAGACAATAGATAACTATACATTCTTCCATGTTTATTGACTCTTCGCTAGCAGAGTGGTTACCGCGTTGTCTTGGGAAGCCTGAGAAGGCTTTAGCCCACAAGTTATTGTAAGTCTAGACCTATTACAAATTGTTTTACATGACTGATCCAAACTAATTGATACATGTACGCTTAAATAAGCTTTGTTTTGTTTTTACAGTATTTTTAAATGTTTTTCTTGTTTAAATAAAAGAAAGAAAAAAATAGAAAGGCACAATTCTTACACAGACTTACTCCATTTGCTGGGACAAATTCGTACAACTGTTCCTTCTTCCCTAGTGCCATTAGATCATGGAAAGGATTGACTGAATCAGCCGGAAAAACCAATGACTTACCAGAGTTTATTAAGTCGGCTAATTAGCATGCACGGCTATATTAACTCATGGATACGCATAGGACTCAATTATTTTCTGTGTTGAAGGAACGTCTGAAATGTATAAGACAAGATAATGATAATTATAATAATGGCAATATCTTCAATTTCGTAGATTAAGGATGAGTGCAGTGCTTCACATGACTAAGCAAACCCAGTTGCGACTTAATATTTTGTCTCATCTAATGCAGACAAAGCCGTTGTCCACCGGGGTAGTATTCAAGTATTCAATTCAGTTCTGATCACACAAAAAGCAATGATTGCCACTATCGAGTTCCCGTAGTATTAACTATCCTATCTTAATAACATGGGGCTAGTGGACGAACTTGGTATCGATTTCAAATCCCTGGGATTTCTTATTTGGGATTTCAACGTAACACTGAGTTCAGCCGAAACCAATCATTATAGAAGGCTTCAACACTGACCTGCAACGTCACAACCTGTTGGCAGGTTAGACTCATAGCTCTTTGCCTCGTCACAGCGTTAGGCGCCAACTTGCTTTAACTGACATAGAAGAGAGCACCTGGCTGCAGGCGGCTTCGGAACGAGAATGATGGGGGGGGGGGGGTCACTTACAAACGCCACGGGATACACAACTGAGGCCAAAAGAAAATCCATCGCCAATGAAAGAAGTAGACGCGAAAAGAAAATCTAAATCGACCACCGACAGACTATGGTTATGTCTGCGCTGGATGTGGCACAGTATGTAGGTCGCATCTAAGGCTGCATAACCACG
Source organism: Biomphalaria pfeifferi (assembly GCA_030265305.1). NCBI lineage: Eukaryota > Metazoa > Mollusca > Gastropoda > Planorbidae > Biomphalaria > Biomphalaria pfeifferi. The sequence goes on along the minus strand of JASAOG010000059.1, from coordinate 3,492,672 downwards.
GGAAATACAACTTTCTTCTCTCATTGATCTTCGGATTCGAAGACAAGCATTATTATTATTATAACATGAAATGTGACTTGGCCATTCTAATCCCATTGCCTGGTAGATAGTTGTGATTTCTTTGTCACCCTGACCCTGACTTGGAGGCCCTAGGTACAGTGAATTTGGTAGCCCTCAATGAAATTTTAAAAATTAAAAAGAAACTGTGAAAAAATAAAATTACGCAATTTATTAAAAACCTGATAAATCGACAAAACAGAAATGTATATATCTCTATAGTATAGACTGGGTTAGACTAGTGAACCTAGAGTCAATAGTGCTCTACTATGTTTTACATATGATCCAAGTTTCATTTTTTCTCAAAATTTTTGTAGTCCTGTGTGATGTCCCAATGCATTGGAGGCCATAGGCGGCAGCCTAGTTTTCCCATGCCTAAAGCCGGCCCTGCTGCAATGATATTATAAATAGATGTGTTTTATTTTTCTCCTAATGCCCTTGGTACCTGGCAGTCTCCTTTGATAAAGTGAACTGTCTTTTTCTAAGGTACGCCATGAATATTTAAAAATATACACTGAAGTACATTTACTAGACTAGAGTAACTATGAAAGTCGAAGATAACCATTGTAAGGAACTCTTGTAAGTTTCTATATCTCAATTATGTAACCTTCGGGGAATAATTGTGAGTTTCCGATATGCAGCTGTACAGTTGTAATACACAAACACTAAATATTTATTACTGCCTTTTACCATTAAAAACGTGCTTGGTTGTTTCATATCAACGTAATTTATGATGGCATTTGTGATAGTCACTTCCCTTTTTTGCAATTTTTCACCCTCGTAATTTTTTTTTCTTCTGTACAACCAAAGTTCTAAACGTAATGGTGTATGTTTCTACATCTAGGAGCATAATAATGGAGACACAGACAGATATATATGGACAGACACACTGAATTAAGTCATTATATGGTGAAAATTAGCATCATCATCTCATCTGTTCTTTGACTTTCGTCGTAAAGGTGATGTGACAGTTCGAGCAACCAAATCCCTCCATTTTTTTTTCTGTCAGCAGCTGTTCTTAGCAGGATATCAAGAGAGAATCATTTGTTTTAAATAGTTACACTTTACATGAGTCACTTATGAGCTGATACTACATACGTCTACCAATTAAAGAGCCACTTTAGTGAGTTTCTTTTGGATAACAGAGTTCTGAGCTTTATAATCATGTACACATTTTCATCTGCTCATTAGAGATCCTCTTAGTGGAAAAAAAAACACTTTACCAAGTAAATATTAAGTGACAAATAGATGATTTACTTCATTAAAGGAACTTGAGACTTCTAGTCTAGCGATAGTGCAGAAAGAGACACAAGGACCTTGTGACTGGTTTGTAAAAGTAAAAGTGAGACTAAGCTAACAACTGGAACTGCTTGTAAGAGTAAGTAGCCTTCCCCTTTCAGACCTTGTGGTTTAAATGTGAAAGATGATGTTTCTGTGACTTACGGTTAACAAGGGTGTCATGTGGCCAGCACAACCGCCTTTACTTTTCCCTAACTCATATCAGATAACCATTAGAGCTGGGTGGACTCAGAGGCGCCCAAAGATCCCAAAATAAAAAATCCCAGTCTTCATTTGGATTCAAACCCGGGACCCCCGGTTCAAAAGCCAAGATCTTAACCTCTTAGCCACCTAGTCTCCAGTACTGCTTGTATTCCAGCAATATTAGTTGTACGGACAGTGGGGTTGGTAAAAAAAAAGAAACCGTTCATTTCCAGCTTTTGAAAGAAAGTGTATCAACTGGTCAAGAGTTTCAAAGAGATTTGACTTCACTTTTGCCTGATTAATAATAAATAACATGAGCCACTCCCTATTAAATCATCTTCTTTATTAATGTGTTTGAACATGTGCATCCAGTGTGTATTGTCATTCTCAGACCTGTCCTAGCTGGTATGGTATAAAAGAAAACACAAAAAGAAAGAGAGAGGGAGGGAGGGAGAGAGAAAGAGAATATTTTTACGCATCAATTAATTATAAATATTACTTGAAAAAAGAGAATGTCCCTTTATTCTTGTTAATGTCAGTATTATTACATGACTATTATTAGTACCTACACTACAAGTCTTTTTAAGTATACATTTAACATGGTGTAGATGTAAAAATATGAGGTGCTGCATAGTTCATTTTAAACACAAAATATTTTGCTTTAAGTAAAGAAAAAGTATCAAGCTACATAATTTGGTAGAATTAGATTTTCACAAGTGGTTCCTGTTTTTGAGACATAAATGGAGCAGACAGATGAACAGACAGACAACACGAAACTAACAGCAGCTTTCACCTTTATCATTATTTTGTTTCTGCTTTTTTTTTTTTTTTTAATAATACATTCATTTGCATTCATACTTTGAAATTTGGAAAATCTTGTTTGACTTAATTGTAGAGAGGCCAAGTTACTCATTTTCAATGCTGGAATAAACCTGGAGAGACTTTAATATATTAAGGGCTGAATTAAAATGCCCCAAAAAAATAATATAATTATCAAACATAAAAATTTACAAACAACAAAAAAAATTAACAAAAAACTTTTTTTTTCAAATAAAAATAACTTTTTTTTTAACTGTAAGACTTTAAAGTATTTAAGTATTAAAAACACCCACTTCCAAAATTCAAGAGGTGGTGCATAAAATACTTGTAGAGAAAGAAACAGCATTTACAAAATGAATCATCCATAAATACTTTGGCAGAAAGTCAATTTCTGGTTAACAGAATACAGACACAAACAAATTTCACCACAGCCACAACAAAATATATTCATCAACTAAATGTATTTTTCAAATTAATCTAGAAGTCTCTTGCTCTGTGTCAGTTAAAGAGCCTTTATTGTTTCTCTTTCTCCACATATCAGACTGCAAATCTGACGTTACTCAAAAATTAACTTTAGAGTTCCGTACAGTTGCACACCAGAACCACTCTTGCTTTCTGAGCTGTCCATTAGAGGAACTGACAACGAATGGTGAGAGTAACAGTTTTTAGAGACTCCAACATCCTGAGAGAAACGAGCTGCTGACTTCACTAAAATGTCAAAGTTTCTATTTTCACATCTAAGGTCAGGTCAGATGTCTTTCAAACGCTCTAGATCTCGCCTGTCACAAGCCTCGTACAAGTCAGTTCTGCCTAATAAAGATAAGGCCATTCTGAGGGTGCTCCAGATGTTTTCAGACATAGCAGATGTTTGACCATATGGTCCTCTGCTTTCTTTCTGCATGTTCAATGCCAGAACAAAATGTTCCACAGCCTCTCTGGAAATAAAGCATTTGAATATACATTTTATTGACTAAATGATGAAATCCAAACTTGCTATGCCCTGGGGTGACTGTCTATTATCCATTAAATGCATTACTTATATTTACCTTTAACATTATGATTTAAATAAGATAGAATGTCTTATGAATATGAAATTTAAAAAAAATTAAATTATTACAAATTTAATAGGACATAACAGTTACAATGTTAAAACTATCAACCTAAAGCCAAAATTAGTAAAGTAATTGACTAGCCTCAGGTGCTAACTTTAATGTGCATTCTTCTTATAACTAGTTAGTTTTTCATGTTCAATACCTATGTCAATTCTCAACAAAGTATTAAAAAATAACACAGATTGGGTTACCATAATTGAAAAGATAATTGAAATATAGCTGTCCTGTGTTGCTCTAACTGCCTGATATATGACTAGTCCACACTTAACGCTAACACTGCTTTTATTTTTGTGTTGCCTTCCTTTAACCTAGTAATCTCCCTTGCCACCTTAAACTTTAAGATGCATCACACTTGATTTTCATCCATAATGCCTATCATACGGTTCTCTAGTGGCTATTAGTTAGTAAGGCATATTTACACTGAGAGGCTAGCCTGTAGATGACATACAAATTTGCATCTGCTAACGTTTCCCATTCATGCTCCTTTACCCCTTGAAGTTGAATATCAATCATCATTTGGGTTCACATTTTACACATTTTTTTTTTTTTTTTACTATAGCTTTTATATAGCACTACTTTCATGCTTATAGCATGCTCAGAGAGCTTTTGGTCCAATCTCTTTTGTGGGCCAGTGGGGGGGGAGGGGTATCAAGGAGTTTGGTTTTCCGTGCTGCCTTTAGGCGCTCAGTAAACACAACTCTGCCCGAGTCGGGTGTCGAACCTCGAGCCCCCTTCTAGGTAGCCAAGCCAAGCCAAGTTCAAGCGCACTTGGCCTCTCGACCACGCTTCTATCTTATGATGGAATAGCTGCAGTTATTTTTCTTCTTGATCTTGAAACCCCCCCCCCCCCCCACACCTCATGGTGCAAGGGGGGTTCGGCACAGCTCAGATTTGATAGAATATGATTTATATATATATATATTTTAATTACTTGTAAGCTTGTAAATTGATGCAAGCTATTCCTAAATTGTAACGTGAACGAATAAAGCCAGGTGATATTTCCAATGCTTGTCTGTAAGCTTCTACAGCCTCTTCACTTCTGTTGCCATTAGCCAGAGTAGCTCCATATTTATTCCATAGTAACGCATCCTGTGAAAAGAAGAATTCAGTTTTATAAGCTACAAACAAGAAAACACATTTTGTGAAATTAAAAATGATTATAAACTGAAGAATACTGAACACTACAACTGATGAAAATTTAAAGCAATTTTAATATCATTCTGACAGATATAAACAAAAAGAAATTACACTATTTGCCTTATTTACAAGCATGTATACATGACAATGTCGCATTGTATTTTTAAAAATTTGTAATGAGTATAAAAGTGGAATACTATACCCTTGGTCTGACTTGCAGAGCTAAACCAAAACATTCAACAGCTTTGTCATATTCTCCACTCAAGTTGAACAAGACACCAAGACCACACTAAGAGAGAAGGTATTTTTTTAAATAAGACAATGAAATAATCTCATATGTAGATGAAGATGTACCTATATGAAGAGTAGCTACTATTTAGAAAACCATTTTCAAAAAGCTAAAAAGTTTAATGAACGATTACATTACAAGGTGAAACAATTATGAAAATCATAATAACTGTAGATGACTGTTTTTTTAATCTTGGGGAACATTTAAATCCAAGTTTTTTTAGTTAAACCTTGATTTAAAAAAAAAATTTTTTTTGTGGTGGTGTTTTTTTAAGATACAAAATGCTGTATAGTTTAGTAGTAAAGCCCTATATTTAGATTTGAAGAAAAGTGAAAATATATTCTAGGCCAGGGGTTCTCAACCTTTGGGTTGTGACCCCTTTGGGGGTTGATTGACGATTTACCAGGGGTCGCCTAAGACCATCGAAAATATGGATTGTTATTGTCTATTCTTCTATTGCTGCATGTGTGTGTGTGGAAGGGGTCGCAACAGAGTGGGGGGGTTGTAAAAAGGGGTCGCCGAGCATAAAAGGTTGAGAACCGCTGTTCTAGGCTAATATCTACAACCAAAAACAAACTTTTCATTTCTAGTTTGAAAACGCCATCATGTAAAATGAGTATTATTAATCACTAATATAAAGAGTTTGGTACTTTAAATGTGTTTTTTTTATACCAGTTTGCATCTACATATAGGTGAGTTCAAAATAAATAAAAATATTTGCAAACAAAAATGTTGCTCTTTATCTAAAATGATTTTTAGTTAATTTTAGTATAATAAATTAAGAGGGAGGATAGGGCTCTATAGCCACAGGAGGAAATGTTTTATAAGATAAGCAAAAGTTAGTTATGACTAAAAGTGGCCAGACTGTAAAGGGGATTCTTTCACATTAGACCATTAGGTCAAGAAAGTTAAATAGACAAGAGAAAGAGATTAAAATTGTTAAAAGAGACATGATGCAACTGCAGTAAAGCTTTAGAATATCCTTGAATGAGTGAGAGAGGGTCCAAGACAGATGATGATGATGAAGATGTTGACAGGACATTAACTCACCTGTACATCTGGATCAATCTGTGTCTCAGCAGAAATCCTGGCAGCAGACAAATACAGTTCTCGAATCTGTTCGTGTTCAGCACTGAAATCAGCAAAATGAAACAGTTCATTCGGGTATCTCTAGTGCATGTTAATTAGAGAGTTAAAGTCTACAAAGTCATTAGTTTTCCTGCATGATTCAGGCAACCCCTACCATGCTCTAATGACATTTGGAAATTAGAGCACTTGTATGACTTTGTCCTAACATATAAACCAAGAAATGAGCCTTTATCTTTATGTCATTCTGAGAATTTTATAGGGGTTCATTTTTTTGTATTCGTAAATTATTGTTCATATTTTATATTCTCCTGCGTTGAGAAGTCCCAAACACAGGATGCTTCTTCTATTGCTCGTGTTTTCTCTTGTCCTCTCAACTGTCCTGGGTTCATACCCTGCCAATTGCCATCCTCTTCATCCTGTGGGAGGTTTGGACTAGGAAGTAGATTATCTTCAATTCCAAAGGAACATCCAAAAGATGTAAAATATTTTACAAACATCTAAATTTAAGACTAAGTAAAAACCTTGTGGAGGCTAGTATTTAGGCCGAAACCTAGCCCAACTCTAATGGCTACCTGGATTTTTTTTTAGGAAAAAAGTGAAGCTAGACCATAAAAATAAATGAGCTTTAATTGCTTGATATACCTTTACGTTGGCCATAGAAACAACTAGACTGTCAAGAGCCGGGGGGGGGGGGGGGGGGTTTAAGATGTGAGATTGTGTGTGTGTTTGTTTATTTTATTAGTTGGTTTGTGAATTGTTTTATCACAGGATTTTCAAGGAGGGACAATAAGGTTTCTAGTCAGTCTAGCAGTTGGAGAGCTGACCTGGTCTGAGTAGGGTGCTTGTGATTGTTCTCAATTTTTATGCCTAGTGTAAGGAGAGGTTATATTATCATTCTTGCTATGTGTGTGAACGGGCTACTTGGGGGTAATATTATGTGTGGCATTGATAGCCTTTTGTTAAATGAATCTAGTCTAAGCGCCCTGTAGTATTAATTCGTTCACATTTAGTATTTCAGTAATTGATTATGATGCATTCAATATTATATGTGTGACTTGCAGTTGGCTGTAAATAAATACTAATTTTATACTCCTTCGTTGAGTGGTACTTTACCATATTTATACATGTAAAGGTCTGCATGTGAGAATCATACCCCTACCCCGAGCTATACCTGTATTAGACTAACCCAAGTCCTTAACATAGACATCAATTGTTTTATGTACTTATGTGTTGACCATAGAATCAACTTAGACATCAATTGTTTTATGTATTCAAGTCAACATTAAGAATAACCTGCCTTGACATAAATGTTAATTCAGAAGGTTGTGCAGGCAGCTGTCCCTGAATCAAGCTTGAGTATCTAGGATTGTAGGCCAACCAGGACTTGAGAGCATGACAAGCATGTGAACCATAAGATTCATTGGTGTAAGAGACTGCTAAGGCCATCCAAGCAGTCAAGTTGACAGGGTTAAGTTCTAGGCATCTACAAGAGATCAACACAACCATTAGAAAGCAATATTAAACATATCTTTCATAAATAGTCTCTTAAAACTGATACAACAATAAGTTAGCAGCATTAAACTTATTTTCAATAAGATAGCCTCTTAGAACTGATTCATTAGAAATATTTTTTAAATAGTTTGTTCTTAAATGTTTGAATTTTACTTTTAAAGGATTTGTTTATAATTTAGTCTGTAGAGGCATTTCAATATTGGACAAGATGCATGAAAGCAAAGAAAAAAGATTTACTTTCGTAAAGCTGCTATAGCTTTGAGTTCTTGTTCATTCTCAGCTTGTGTGGTGCCCAAATACTGCCAGGCCTGTGGACATTTTACAGTTGATCAGCTTGACAACAAGCAGCAGTTATACAGATAACAGATTATTAATTTTAAAAAGAAACTGCTATTCAACATTTAAAATTGGTAATTTACATCTCTAAAGAGCAGTTCAACTGATAAATCCAGCTTTACAGTACACAGTCTTATGTTTAAAACATCAAGACCCATTTCAGCCTAATTCCTTAATGGACCATAATGTAAAAAAAAAATTGAATTAATTATTGACATAATTTTTTAAAAGTCATCTTAACTGTAGTAGAGGGTCCTTTGTTCTATTTTGCAATATCCTATGAATGTTAATGTTACCACTATCAATTATTAAAAAACCTAACACTTTGGCTACTTCTGTTGAAGAAATAATGGATGCACTCAGATGAAAAATGGTTTAGTTGATTTGCAGCAGCACCAGTTTCCTGGGACATTTTCCTGGTAGATAAAAGAGATCATGGGATGGTCAAGTTTTAAGGTCCCATCTTTACCTTACCAGTGTTGTCAAAGGAGAAAACTATGCATAACATCTGGCACCAACTCAGTTGCAGGAGAATGATATAAGAGGTAGTCCAAACCTTATGGGGTTTGACCAGTTTGATAAACTCCATCAGCCCAAAGCTGCTAGTTTTAGAGGCACTATTTATCTGCCTTGACTGTCTCACTTGTTTTAAAGAGCAGCTTTGCCTGGCACAAAACTAATACAATATTTCACCAATTTTTGGAAAGAGAATGTAATGGTAACAAAGAATGTAGTTAGCAAGATCAAGTTTTTACCAGCTCATTGGAAGGCTCTTTCTGAACTGCTGCCTCAAATAATAAAACTGCATTGGGTATGTCTCCATGTTCAAGCTTCTTTTTCCCTTCTTCAAAGGCATTTTCATGATCTATGAGGTGATTGTCTGCCTCAAACTCATAGTCCTGAAATAAAGAAGAGATGATTCCTGAAAAACAAAACTACAAAAAGGAAAAAAAGGTCAAGTCTTAAATTGTTGTTGCATATGCTAGGTTCTGAGTTATTAAAACATGCTTTTGTAAAAGACAAACTATAAGGGGAAATAAGCTTCAGAAACACATTTAAGGGACACTTTGAATGATATGTTTTACTTATTACTTTGTTACAATAACCACAAAAAATAGACAATTATTTTTTTTTTTTTTAAGACCAGATTACTAGGTAGTAGAGAATGAATGTTCTGGGTTCATAATTATATAATCAGAAATTAGAAGTATGTGTATTTGGTACAGACAAACCCAGTACAAATAAAGTTAACCCAACAAACTGAAACGTTTCATCCTTTTTGCAAAGTAGCAACTACATATAAAAATCTATCCAGTAGACTAAAAAAACAAACAACTAAAACATAGAAACAGTCTAATGAAATCCACCCAGTAAATATTTAAAACTATCCCTTACACTTAATAAGGTTACTTCCCTGAGGGCAAAAGAAAAAAATTGTATAACATTATCAGCACTTTCACCCATTCACACCAGAACTAGACACACACAAAAACACAAGATAGATAAACCAGAATGAGGGTTGTGAAAACAAACTTGTTTACTTTAGTGCTCAACAAAAAGTGTCATTTCAAATGGTCTGACTTTAAGGGTTAAGTTCATTTTAACATGAGCACCAACCTTAAAAACTTTGGACGAAGTGTACTCTGTCAACCATGGATGTCCTGAGTCACTAAAAGAAATGTTCAAATGGCAATTTTTTAATATAAACATTTAGTTATGTATCTCATATATATCCACATATATCTACATAATAGTGTTACAATCTTAACCTTTCAAAGTTAATAAAATGAAATTTTGTTGTCATGGTAACTTACTCTTTCACTTCCTCCCACTGTTTCTGTAGTCTATCCCAGAATTCAGTGTCTGAATTACTTTGTGCTGCTGCTGTAAAGTCTGCAAACTCTTCTTCCCATTTTTCAGTCAGTGATTTCTCAGCTTGTGACTGGTATAGAAATAAAGACATAGTCTATTAACCGCTTTTGCTTGAGTCTCTTTATAGAGAGGGTGGCTTTTTTTTAAGTTTATGATTAAAATCTAATGACAATGCCATGAATGACCTTTTTACATTTTCAAAGATTTTAGCTTTATCAGGGCCCAGCCTGTGCTTGTTTGAGACCATAGCTATATACTTTTTTTTGTTAAATTCAACTCAAGCAAACAGAATCAACCCATTCCAAAGCACAAGTCATTTTCATGATAGAATAAAATCATCACAGGAGGAATAGAATGCGCAATGGATTATTATTTCTCCTTTCAATACTTTCAGTCACTCACTAAAGCAAACAAAGTCCTGTACTAAATATACTCCTTCCCTTCCTACTTTTGGTTAACTAAAACAATATATTTCTTGTGCAAGCATTTCAAAGGAATGAGACAATCACTTGACTGGATAGCTGTTTTGTGTGGGATACGTTGTGAACTGTCTTCTTCATGGTTCTGGGTATAAACACTACCCACTGACATCCCCCACTGTACTGCAGGAGGTTTGGACAAGGATGAGTTTGAGTTTGTAACAAGGAACATCCAAAACATTTGTAAAATAAACAACAGACACTAGAGCTCTAATAAGTCTGTAATAATCTTAACTCACAGACTGCTGTGCAGAGAAATCTTGAACCCATGCATCCGTCAGAGCATCTCCTGAGCTTTCTATTACTTGATTGTCTTTGACAATTACCTCCCCTGTGCCTATCTTTTTTACAAACTTCATAAACTGTTCGCAAGACGAAAGAAAATTAACTTAAATAACATTAGTAATTTTAAAACAGTTTGTTACAAAGTGTCAAAGTAAAAAAAAAAAATTACACAATGAGATGAGCGAAATATTCTTTACTGCTTAATGTCATGCATGTTTGAAGAGAGCCTCATTACTATGGAATCAATATAAAGTTGAATTTTTATTATCTTGAACACAACATACAATACAAACAACAATTATAGCTGTAGTTGATTGAAATACATTAATTCAAATAGTAAAACTGTATAGAAGGAATTATGCCTATTCAAATTGAAACCACATTGGACTAATTTCATAGAACTTGATCCATACTCTCTATTTTCTAGAACATAGTCCCTATCTTTCTACAACTGGCTTGCAGCTATTGTTTTTAAAGAATTCTTTTGGGATTTTAGTTTACATAATTTGAGACCCATTTTCAATTGGCAAAGTTTTAGAAGGGACTTCCACTCAATATGTTCAGTGCTGCTAACATTTCCCTGATGTCAAGTGTTTGCATGGATATATTTATTTTAAAATAGAGTTTTACAGAAAGAGCATATTTATTAATGTAGCAAGTTTATTAGCTATATGCATTTTAATACTAAGATATAAATGACCTCATTGACTTTAAAGTTATTCTAATTGTTTATTGTTTTCTTGAGATCCTAATTTATGGAATTTTTTTTTTACTTCATGGTTAATATAAAAATTAGAGCAAAACCTAAAACTATGAAAATAATGGACTTAAACTGATAAACTAAAACTCAGTGAACCAGCTGCCTGCAAAAAAAATAATGAAATGAACAAGGAACATCAATAAACTTTTGGTAGTTGATTAATTTTATTTCCTAACCAAAGTTAAAGTAATTTTAAAATCTTTGAGATGGTGAAGTGAGCTTATAAAATGCTATTTTTACAATTAATCTTTTCAGGTTGCAAACTCTTCATTGGGTCATGTGACAAAAAATAAAAGGGTGAACCTGGGAGGGTGGACACGGTTCTCAAAAATGGCTCTAACTTTTTTGGGGAAAAGAATTGCTAGCTAGTTGGCAGCAATTGGAAAAATCTAGTTTGACCAATATAATTTTTCAAAATATAATAAAAAATTATTTAAATTTGGCTAGAGGTCTTGACCAGTGTTTCCCAAACTTTTTCCAAAATGGAACACTTCGCACATTCAGAGTATTTAGTGGAACACTTCACTTATTTTTTCCAAAGAGATTAATTCTTGTGGTGGCCTACTAGTTAATTATATGAGTAGTTCATGGATCACCTATTCAGGCCTCGTGGAACACTAGGGTTCCGCAGAAAACAGTTTGGGAAACACTGGTCTAGACAATCTTTATCTTGAACAGACATACATCAGTGGCTTTTCCTGCTTGTGGGCTTTATTCATTAAATAGTTTAATGAGTCTGGATCTATAAGCCTATCATAAGAATGTTATATACTTTGAGTAGATTTATACCTTTACATAACCAGAATTTTTTTGTGGGTAGGTGTAGGGAAAATGTTCCATTTTTGTTTAAATCTCATTCATTAGTTATAAAGAGTAAAACATTTGCTCTTACGAAAAAGCCATCAGCTTCATATGAAGGAATTTTCTTTTTTAAAAAGTAAATTTTATTACATTTTAGTTGTATTTAAATGCCAATGTCTAATTAAATTTCATTTCGTGGTTGATAATGTAATAAGATTGTTTGTTTCTTCAGCATCTCACCTCAGTATCATTAATCTTGGGGTCATCTACTGAACCAAGAAATGCATTTGCTGTGTTCTGTAGATCTTTGTCAGTTAACTGAGCAGAAAACTGGTCAACCCACTTTGTGTCATTCAGCACTTCCTTCTCAAACTCCGAGGACCTAATAGAATGAGACCCATTGATAGGCATGAATTTAACAAGAATTTAGGAAAAAGAAAAATAATGTATCATGTTTAAAAGATTTTTTAAAATGTTAAATTACATTAGTTCTTTAAAACTAGCTTGAAGCAATGTGTGCTATACAAAAATTAATTTCCTAGTACACAAGCTAAAGTTTGAGCAACTAAAACAAACTGAAATATAGATCATATCACTTGCTCATTTCTAGACTGTAAGATTGTATAAGTAAAAAGCATCATATTAAAATAATATCAACCCATAAAATATTTTTTTCTGAAATTCTTTACATAATATCTGATGAGATTGAATTTTCAAAAATTAATTTTTTTTTAAATCCTAAGCAAGACATGTTCTAATTTTTACTTTTTTAAAATTTATCTTTTTGATAACATTGCCTTTTATAATATTTTTTTCTTCAATCAAAGCAACATAGTGAATGAATACTAACCAAATATCATGACCCTCTGCATCTAAATATTCATGAGCCCATTTGATGTCTTCATCACCTCTCAAGCGTCCAAACTCAGCTGCCCACTGATCACCTCCTCCTAAAGCTAACTTATTGTTGGCACCAGAACTTGAGAGGAATTCCTCTGCCCAATTACCAGTGGTTGCAAGCTCAGCTATTCCTGGTGCTGAAATGTAGGAAGAAAAGTGTCACTTTGAAGAAATTCTTTTATTTTATTTTTCTACTTCAGATTTTTAAAAAAGTAGCCTTCATATAGGCAAGGTGTTAAAGAACAAGATTATGATGCAAGAAAACAAGGATTGGTTTACCTCGTTGTGGTGCATGAATCATTTCTGCTCCTTCAATTTCTCTCATTTCCTGAAGCAGACTTCCCATATGGAATGTCTGGGGTGCCATGGCTGTCTGGTGACTTGAAAGAAATTCACTGACAAGCTGCCAATGACAAACAAGCGATTTGTATTTTTTTTTTAATTATATTCTTAAACTTTAAATATACATTGTCATAATTAGCAACTAGTTTTTCTCTTTTAAATCAAGTCAGTGAGTTAAAAGGAAATTTAAGTGTCATATAACAAAGGAGTATAAAAACCATACAATATTAAAAAAATAAAAAGATATATAAGAGTCACAATAATATAAAAAAAATACAAGAAACATATAGCAATGTTCAATAATTATTATAACATCTATGGTGTGACAAAAAAATAAGTTTTTAAAACAAGATACAAATATTTAGCAATCAACACATGAGAAAACTTATGCATAACCCATACTGTTTAACTATTGCAAAGCTCATACCATAACACAACATTCTAATAGGCTAACTTCAAAAGACCATAGATTAAAACCTGCTTGTAGCTATTCAATGATATTTTTAGGTTAGTGTGATGATTGTATTTGTATACAGTAGTGTAAATAGTATTTGATAGAATCTTAGTTGTAAGATATAATGAATTCTATGTTTATTTGTTATAATTTATTTGGTCTATTAGGTAAACTAGAGTTATGACCCTGGAGAGATTGTTATTGTTGTCAGAGGCATGAGTTTTGAGTCTGATTGTATAAGTACTGTAGAAAACAGTTTCATAGTTGTGTATATTAAATAGTTTAATATTTTAAGCCATTGTCTACTAATACAGGTATTGTGATTTCTTTTTATTAAATTTATATTTATATAATCCCTGGTGTCTCTTTGAATTATTGAAAGTATGTTTATGTGTTCATGTCAAACCCATGTCAGGAGTTCACAACAATTAGATCCTGTAGCACAAATAAAACAGTAAGAAATTTGGTAGAGCACTAGGCTATCAAGCCAAGAATCATCTACTGAGATGTTAAAGAAAAATGTAATGCTTCATAACTCCCGGTTTAAATGGGCGTCTAGATCTATTAATTTAATAGAGAAGTGTTTTGTTGATAAATTTGCCAGCTAATATCCTCATTCAATGTATGCCATGGAAACAAGAATAATGTACCTCATCAGAAGAAGCAGATCCAAGAGGCCGATTTATCTGAAGAAAAATACAAATTATAATTCTTTTACATGCCTACACAAAAATTTATGTAAAACAACAATCATGAAACATTTAAACTATTTTTAAAATGAAATTATGTTTATCAAACAGTTGACTAGCATACATTTCAGCTCACCTCAAATTTTTTTAATGGTGGTCCTCTACCGATGACACCATATGATTCCTAATAATAAGTAATTTAAAAAGTTCATTATCTGATATTAACAAAGATATACATTTAGGAATGAGTTATTTACATATCCTGTCAACACACACTTCTAAATAAACTATAAAATGGATTATATATCAACTCAATGATAATTGATACATTGTTTTTTAAATTAGTTTTTTTAAAGTTACATTAACAAATGATTCAATTTTTCTATTTTCATTAAACTTAAAATTCTTGAAAATGCTTCTAAGAAAGAAAGAAATTGCAAGTCTGTTCAAGTAGCCTAAATTAAGTGGGTTTTTTTTTTAAACATTTATCATTCTTACCTGTTTAAAACCATGGTCTTGGAGAAAGTGAGAGGTCAACTTGACCAGAGAGTTAGGGCCGCCACATTCTCCTTCTATCAGTCCTCTTCCTGCCATTGTCTACTAAATACAATTGAAAATAAAATACACAGGAAACAGTCTTAGGTCCACTACTGTTTCTACTTTTAGTTAGTCTATATGTCTTCACAGCCTTCTTATGAATTCTATATGTCTTCACAGCCTTCTTATAAATAAGTTCAAGTCCTGTTATTCTAAACTCAAAATACTAATGTAAAGAATGCTACCACCTCTTTGAAATGAAACACTGAACATGTTGATTGTGTATGAAATCCCAATATCAACCAAACAAACTCACTCGATTTGCAGCCATTGTGCAATGTACAAAAGGACAGGTTAGAACTGCACTTCATTTTTTCTAGTGCTTTCTGCTAACATCATGGTCCCAAAATTAATATATTTTTCAAATAGTTAATTGTTTACTAAACCCAAAAAAAAAAAATTAACATCTCCACTTCTACCTGTTGCACAAGGATAAATTTGATGTGATGGTAAAGCATTTTTCAAGTTATTTTCAACAATATAATAAGTTATTTTCAACAATATTAATTTTATTGGTGTATTGTCCTCTTGAAATTTGTATCAAACTGCCTAAGGTTGCTTGTACAGTACATGGTTCTGACCATACAACTAAAAAATGTATGGCTGAAGATAGGAAGAATGAATGGCATGAGAGCTTTCAAATTATGCTGTGATGATGAAATGACCACATGGCAAAAGGCTGTGCCTTGCCATACAGTGTCTTGGACCATGTAAATGTAGGCATGCTCATTTTTCAGTCTACTGGTACAAGACAGTTGTGTTGTTTTATAACCTCAATATTAACTAAAAACAACAAAATTATTGGATTGCTTCATGCTATATATATAGGGCTCCTTCTGTGGTGGAAGACAATGGATGTGCCAGCTGATAGGGCAGTTCTTTTTCTTTCCCTTGACTAAGGCTGCTTCATCTCTTGTACTCTATTTGAGAATAGTACCAGCTCGCACAGTGTGTCTTCATGTTGTCCAGTCTTGGGTTATTTCCTCCCACATACTTTCATTGATATCTGTGGTTCTCAAGTCTCGATTGCAGACATCTCTACAGTTTTTTTCTTGTTAGAATCTAGAAATCTTTCCTATAACCTTAACTTAATCTTTTTCAATTGATATTTATAACAGGTCCAAACTACTGTATGATAGGTATTTAATTAATTTTTTTTTTTTATACTTTATTTGTATTTTCTATAAATTTTGTAATTCTTCGAATAGAACATCCAACTTTCTTAGTATTTAAAATTGGAGCTAAATAATTTAGAATTTTATATTGAAGTGAGAATAACTTACACCATGAATACATGTTTACTGGTAGCAGTGTGTAAACAAAATATTTCTAGATATAAAATTGAAGGTCTATTATAATAATACTAAGTTTATTCAATTTGGAAAATTATTTTTTTTTATAAAGTGACTTTTTTTTTCATTTCTTTTCTGTTTATTTTATAATGTAAAAAAAAACAACTATAGATTTCTTTTTATTTCATGATGGCAGCAATGCAGCAACCACAAAATTTGTCAACAGTTCATCACAGACAACAAATTTAGAATACCTAGATATATATGGCCTGACAAGATCCTGTCCAAAAAGAAAATTACAACAACAGTACACAAAATTTTATTAGTAATTAGCCTTAAGGTCAAAATCATCTAGTGTGCTAGCAACCTAGATTCTGGTTGTGTTTAATCAAATGATGAATTTCACAATTTCTAGAGGGTATATGTCAATTTTATATATATAAATTGATGATGAAATGAAATGTTTTTATTTAATATTTCGCATTCAGTTATCTGGATGATCAAGTATTGATATCTGGACAGACCCCATTGGATTCCCAATTAATTTCCTGATAATCAACATTCAACTGTAGATTATATCTAGATCTGGTAGTATGAGTCATGATCAGATCTTAGGATCTACAATATAGATTTAGTCTAGAATTTTATAATCTAGAAAAAATTATAATCTATTCTAAATTTTAATCTAGATCCAAATAAGATGGAGGACAAGCGCATTCTGAAAGTCATCCTCTATGGTCAACTCGCGACTGGCACAAGAAAAACTGGTCGCACCCACCTCCATTACATAGATGTAATAAAATGTGACCTCAAATCAGTGAACATCAATACTGACAATTAAGAAGACAAAGCTCTAGACTGCAACAGATGGAGAGAGACAGTGACCAAGAAAGCTATGGACAGTGAAAGTACATGGGTCTCAGCTCAGGAAGAAAAACGTACAATCCGAAAAACGGCCAGCTCCTCTACCATCGAAGCTAAAGCCACCTTAACCTGCGCTATCTGTGGACGGGAGTGTCTCTCCAAAATAGGGCTCCAGAGCCACATGAGGAAGTGTGCTCTGAGATGAACTATAGTCGTTCTACGACTGAAGGAGGCCAATGGATGAATATAGAATCTAGATTAGATCTATAAAATAAAAATATATTATTTAATTTAATAGTTTACTGTTAGATCTACAGTCTACAGTCTACTACAGACTCTTTTGAGTCTTAACAACTTTTACTTTACATTACATTAACTTTAGACACTTTAGTTTACTTTTAGTAGAGTCTAGATCTACAAGTACAATCAGATCATCACTTTACTTTAGTCACTTTACTTGTCTTATGATACTGATATGTCATACCTATAGAGTATAGAGTCTAGTTATAAATATACTAAGTCTAAATACTAGTCATAGATAGTCACAGTGACACTGACTCTGCCTGACAGTCGTAGTAGTAGTTAAGTAGTAGTTATGATAATGTATTAGTGATACTGATAGATTCATATAATATCTATCTATTAAATCTATATAAGTATATTACAAACATTTCAATAGTACTAACTGTAGACTTTAGATCTAGAATACTATAGAATATAGAGATAACTTTACTTTAATGTACTTAGACTCTATGGATCTAGATCTAGAATCTAATAACTTAAGATTCTTGAAACATTTCGATCTCTGCTCAAAAGTTTGTTGCCATTTCGTGTTTTAGATTGAACCTTGACCTATCTTTCCGCAGACCTATATAACTAATTAGAAATGTCTATGCCGATGTATCTATCTCTAGATCACAGACCTACATAAGTAGATCCCAAACATAAGTACAGTTTTTTGTTCAGGTCAGTGAAAACTGTAGCCTGCCCATTTCTCTTTAAAAAAAAAAAAAAAAAGACTAAGATCTAGTGAGAGGTAGTCACTATTGCGGAACAGCTCGTCGAAATTAGTTAAAATCTACTTTATTTTGAAATTTTATGCTAAACTACTGTAACGGTACTGCGCATGGTCCATTTCTCTACATTTCCAATATAAGGGTTTTCCTTTTACATCAGAAAATTAATTTTGACTCCAGGTTAAAGATGACAGGTGTGGAATCGTTCATTAATTTTCCCGTACCAGTAGAACCGCAAGGGTCAGGGCTTAAGGCTTTTTAAAGATGATAATGACCCATCACCTGCATGATACACCTAATTTTCGGTTTATAAATGGATGTGGAAACACTTCATTTCATAATATAGCTATCTACCGGGAATTCAATTATTAAAAAATTGGGAGATGTTTACCCAGTTTTTACATTTTTAAAGATAGTCACAATTGTGGAACACTATAGATGTTATTTATTTGACCTGCGCATTTACATAGTGATTTACATTATTGGAGTTTAAATATGAGTTTATGAGTAATATAAATTTTAAAACATTTAGAGAATAATATTACATATAATATAGAATTTATGATTACCAGACGTCCAGCAAAAAGAGGACGAATCATAATATCAAATAATATCTTATATATAAATAAATAATATTAATATAACAAAAAAATTTAAATGAAAAATAAGACCTTGTAAGGAAAATCAAGGTAGTGTGATGTCAATTAGATTAAAGAACAGAGGAAGAATCAAAAAGTGACAATGTGTTGTCTTAAGCTTTAATAAAATAAAATGTATGTAAAGGATAACGAGTTCGTATTATATAAGACTAATAAATATATGCTTTATATAGGCTTTGTTCCGTGTTGATAGTCATGTGAGACTTGGATGTGCATACTGTGATATTGTTGAATAAAGCTAAGAAATTGCTTATTCAAGTAGAGGGTCTGGTAGAAGAGCAGGCCATTTTTCTTAACATACGCTTTTCTTCCAGAGCTGAGACCCATGTTTGTTCACTGTCCATAGCTTTCTTGGTCACTGTCTCTCTCCACCTGCATGCATATAAGATAAAATACCGGGTATAAGGCCTATATTATACTTTGTGGCTTAGTGGCAAAAACCCTTTGACTACTGTCCAGGGGAACTTATGTTTGACTTCAGTCCTTACTGGACCTGAGTTGTCTTTGCTGCGCACCTAAAGGCAGCACGTAATAAAACCTTCTCCCAGATTTAAATTGTCTCCCTCTTTCCTTTCTCATGTCTGCAAAAAGAGATTGGATTAGACCATATGGCACTAAAATAAGCATGTTAGATGCAAATTTTAAAAAAAAAGGGGGGGGGGGATTGCCAGAAGGAAAGGAGATGACATGATTGAGATAAAGAAAATATAAAAAGTAACAATAGTTATCGGGAAAAAAATAGGATGATTATGAATAGAAAGCATTTTTACAAAATAAAAAGCATAGTGATCGAGTGTAAAACATGGCTTAGAATAGTTAACTTGAATATTTATATAAATATATGTCTTATTATTATTATTATTATATATATATATATATATATATATATATATATATATATATATATATATATGCACGTAGGCTGTTTAAACAAAATTTGTGCATTTTTTAAAATCAAAGCTTTTATCAAATCATGACTTTTTTATAATATATATATATAATAGTCTTCCCACTTCAGATTAAAAAATAAAAAAAGGTGGAGTGGTTTGTTATAATTGATACACTTTCAAAAATAAGGAAAAAAATGTAGTCTTGCAGGTTGGGGAAAAAAAAAGGCTACAGTTAATGTTAAAACCACATAAGATAGGATATTATTTAATTTTTTACCAATGCATTGTCCCACATTTAAGGCCTTTGACTTCAAGATGAAGTAAAAAGAAATGTTTACAGTTTTACAGTATTTTTTTTTTTGGCCTCCTTCAGTCGTAGGACGACTATGGTTCATCTCAGAGCACACTTCCTCATGTGGCTGTGGAGCCCTATTTTGGAGAGACACTCCCATCCACATATAGCGCAAGTTAGGGTCCCCTTGGCTTTTGCTTCGGTGGTAGAAGAGCTGGCCGTTTTCCGGTTTGTGCGTTTTTCTTCCTGGGCTGAGACCCATGTACTTTCACTGTCCATAGCTTTCTTGGTCACTGTCTCTCTCCACCTGTTGCGGTCTAGAGCTATGTTTTCCCAATTGTCAGTATTGATGTTCACTGATTTGAGGTCACGTTTTATTACATCTATGTAACGGAGGTGGGGGCGACCAGTTTTTCTTGTGCCAGTCGCGAGTTGACCATAGAGGATGACTTTCGGGATGCGCTTGTCCTCCATCCGGCGAACATGTCCAAGCCAGCGCAAACGGCGTTGTCTGAGGGCTGTAAAGATGCTGGAAATACCTGATCGCGCAAGGATCTCAGTATTGCACACTTTTTCTTTCCATGTGACATTCAAGATCCTACGGAGACATCTCAAATGGAATGAGTTTAGTTTTCTCTCTTGCTTTGCGTAGGTGGTCCATGATTCACTGCCATACAGCAGTGTACTCATAACGCATGCCTTGTAGACTTCCATTTTGGTCACCGTAGTTAGCTTATGGTTTTCCCAAACTCTTAGTCTGAGTCTAGCGAATGTCGAGGCAGCCTTCCCTATGCGTTTTTTCATCTCCTCTTCTAGGGACAGGTCATCTGTAATTGTGGATCCCAGATAGCAGAATTCGTTTACGGCGTCCAGCTTGTTATCGTCAATGAGGATGGAGGGTGGTGCTGTAGTAGGTGGTCCCATAACATTTGTTTTCTTCGTGCTAATAGTCAAGCCATATTCTTTACAGGCCTGAGAGAAGCGGGACATTAGTGACTGGAGTTCCTCTTGTGTGTGTGCCACTACCGCTGCGTCATCCGCGAATAGCATATCTCTTACGAGGGTGGCTCTGATTTTAGTTTTGGCCCTCAGTCTGGCAATATTTAGGAGTTTGCCATCGAATCTGGAATGGAGATAGATGCCTTCAGTGGATTTGTCAAACGCGTTGTGGATTAGCAGTAAAAATAGTATTCCAAAGAGGGTTGGGGCCAGGACACATCCTTGTTTAACTCCGAGGTTTATGCTGATACTTTCAGAGCTGGCACCGTTGAATTGCACTGTGCCCATCATATTTTGGTGGAAAGATATGATTACATTTAGTAGCTTGGGTGGGCAGCCTATTAACTGTAAAATTTTAAAGAGGCCATCTCTGCTAACTAGATCGAAGGCCTTTGTCAGGTCAATAAACGCAATGTATAAAAGCATCCTTTGTTCTCTGCACTTTTCCTGGAGTTGGCGGATGGAGAAAATCATGTCAATCGTGGATCTCCCTGAGCGGAAGCCGCATTGTGATTCTGGGTAGACCCGATCAGCGAGTTTTTGTAGCCTGGGAAGTATCACTCGAGCAAAGACTTTGCCTACAATATTTAAGAGGGAGATTCCCCTGTAATTGTTGCAGTCGCTTCTGTCACCTTTGTTCTTATACAGTGTAATGATTTTAGCATCCCGCAGGTCTTGTGGCACAGCACCTTCTTGCCAACATTTACAAAGCAGTTCGTGTAGAGGTTGGATTAGAGTAGTTTTGCATTGTTTTAGAAGATCTGGGGGGATACCATCGCATCCGGGTGCTTTGCGGGCAGCAATGTTGTCTATGGCTTTGTTGAGCTCTGAAAGGGTGGGTGTTTCATCTAGCTCGTTCATTGTGGGTAGTTGTGTGATGGCTTTAAGGGCTGAGTCAGAGACTGAGCTTGTTGTGGCGTAGAGCTCAGAGTAATGTTCCACCCATCTGTGCATTTGTTGGCACTTGTCTGTGATAATTTCCCCAGTGGTTGATTTCAGAGGTGCTGTCTTGTTTTGGGAGGGTCCGAGAGCCTTTTTGATTCCTTCGTACATCCCTCTTATGTTGCCCACTTGGGCTGCGAGCTGAATACTCTCACTGAACTCTACCCAGTATTCATTGGCACAGATCCTTGCTGTCCTCTGTGCATTGGCTCTAGCTTCTTTCAGGTTTAGCAGGTTGCGTTGGGTAGGCTTTGCCTTGTAAGTAGCGAGTGCATCTCTTTTTGCTCTGATGATAGGTGCTAAAATAACTGCTTTAGAGTCGAACCAATCATTTTGTTTTGTAATTTTTCTTCCAAAGATTTCCAGGGAAGTCTTTTGTATGGTGGACTTGAGGTATTCCCATTTTTCAGTTGCTGTATTCTCAGAGATATTTTTGTACTCGCGTTCAAAAGATTCCGCAAACTGTATCTGGAGATCAGGTTGGCACATCTTGCTTACATCCGATTGGGGTCTTCCAATCTGCTTGGTATGGTGGATTTTTTGGGGAGGAGATTGATCTTACAACATACCAAGGAGTGATCTGTGTCGCAGTCTGCACTGTGGAAGGACCTGGTAAGCTTTACAAATTTTAAGCACTTTTGTCTTACCATGATTAGATCTAGTTGGTGCCAGTGTTTGGAGCGAGGGTGCCGCCAAGATACTCTGTGCTGCGGTTTAGTTTTGAAATAGGTATTAGTGATGCAGAGGGAGTGTAGTGAGCAAACCTCGAGGAGCCTTTGTCCTATTTCATTTACTTTTCCGACACCAAAACGCCCAATACAACTGTCCCATGCAGAGTTGTCAGATCCAACGCGTGCATTGAGGTCGCCGAGGATGATAACCTGTTCCGTGGTTGGGATCTCGCTAAGAGCAGACGAAAGGTTGTCATAAAACATATCTTTGGCCTCTGGTGTGGAACTCAGAGTAGGAGCGTAGGCACATATCAAAGTCACATGTCCAATAGATGTGTTAAGGCGTAGTGATAGGAGTCTTTCTGAACCGTTGCACTTCAGCTCTACTGTGTTCAGCAGTGTGTTCTTAACTGCAAAACCAACGCCATGTTCCCTTACTTCACTTTCGGCTTTGCCTTGCCAGAAGAAGGAGTAGTCTTTTTCTTTGATTGATCCAGAGTCAGCTAAACGAGTTTCCTGAAGGGCGGCAATGTCTACTTTGAGCCTGGACAGTTCATCGTTTATTATTGCAGATTTTCTGACATCATCTATGTCTGGTAGGTTTTCATTAAGTCCAGTTTGTAGAGTACGCACATTCCTAGTGCCCAGTTTAAGAGTGGAGCTCCTCTTTTTTTTCTTCATGTCGACTGGTACATTGGCTTTGTGCCTGCTTTTCAGATTTTGTCCTATCCTCGTGTACCCAAACGAGGAAGACAGGCATGACGGGACAGCACCTGATTGGCTGGGGCTGCCCAGCTTGAGGCGGGCGGTAGCTGTCCATTGGAGTCCTAGGATCCCTCCCACCGACGAAAGTGGCTTCTGGCGCCCTGCTCTACGTCAATTGAGCATTTGAGCTTATAACCGGTGACTGCCACTTCCCGTGTTTGGCCGACGCCTAAGGCGAAGCTGGAGTGTCCTCTCCAGTTTTTTAGGGTTAGGGCTTTGAATAAGTGAGATGAAAGCCTGGGCATTGTTTATGGTCGGAACGATGTCGCCCACACAGCAGTTCCCCCCTCTCCGCGCAGCTGATGTGACCAAAGGAACGGAGTATCCAGTACAGCTTGGGATCAGTAGCGCCGCAGGATCTGCCAGGCTGTAGAACGGTGTGCCACAGTCTGCCTAAGGGTCACAGGCTCCTGATTTTTCCTCAGGGTTGTCTCCCGAAGCCTCTCCCGTGTTTGGGTATAGCCGCAGGGCAGCGGAGGTTTGGATTCAGAGTTTTCCTTCTCCTAGATGGGTAGCCAACCAAGGCTAACGAGCCCCTTCTGCCCGAAGCTTACTGGTTTAGGCGCCAGTTGCTCGCCTTTGCCCCTTCTCCTGTCTGTGGTAACGGTTCCGCCAGGCTCAGTAACTGAGCCACACGTGAAGGCCAGGATTGGACTGGTTGTCAGAGGCTATTTGAGACGCATGCCATTGGAAGCACTTTGTAGGTAATGATGGGCTTAAGACCATTACCACTTCCGGCGTTAACAACCTTGCGGAACCTACAGTATATATAACCTACTTATTTTACACACTGAATTTGAACAACAAAACTATTTCATTTAAAAGAAGTTATAAACTATAATCCGCCTGGGGTACGGTATTTTCTTTAGTCAGTAAACCACTAAAGATATTTGGTTGTTTAGTATCAAATTATGCATCACTGCCAGGAGAAATATATCATATAATATGTCTTAGAGATAAATATGCATTATAGCCTACATGATTAACCACAAAAGTTAAAGGGTTGTTTTTTTACAAAGAATTCATCCCTTATTTTTTTTTTAAATAATTACATAAACACGTTTATAGATGTAACAATCATTAGAGTCAGTGTCACTTCTGATAAAGAACTATAATGTAAGAGTTAATTTGCCATCAAAATAATTCTAACCTGAATAATTGAAGAAGTTATAAAGCACTTGAAAAGACATCAGAATCATAGAGTGTAAGTCTGTAAGATAAATATTACAATATGGTTAACTTATGTTGCTATTTTACTTACTTGCCTCTCTCTTACAAGACTATACAACAAAATAATGAAATATGTGATATAAAGAGAACTGGTGTACTGAGCTATTAAGATTCTAGGCTAAGTCTAGTGGACGCTACAATTTTTGCTCAGGCTATGAAAATATTAATTTTTAATTACAGCATACCACCAGAAACTCTAGATCACTAATGCGTGTCAACTCTACATGCATCAAGTACTGGTATGCATTAGTAATAATTATTAGTAAGAGACATAATGGACAGTACAAGTTTAAGTTTCTATTTTAAGAATTTAAACAGAAGTAATTGTTTCATTATTTAATATGCTACAAAATTAAGTCTAAGACTGCTTTATTGATCGTTATGGACATTTGTTGTGATTAAAAGGACTCTTTTCTCATCTAAAGCTAACACAACAGAAACATACTCAAATATCTTGGTCCCTTTCATGTTTCTTGATCAACGAGTGGCGTTGATAAAGTAACGTTTGACCGAGTAAGGAACAAATGAGTTTTGTAGCGCTTTGTGACGACTTGACCTAATTATGATGGAGCGGGAGGCTGTTGTCTTCCAAGATTTTTTCGATTTTTCTGAGAAATTTTTGTTCAAAAAGTTCATTTAAATATGGTAGTGTTGTGCGTGTGATTTTAGATGTTTTTAATGATGTTGTCAAAGCGGCGCAAAAGTTTAGTTGAAGCGTTGCTTTGCAAAAAAGTTATTCCGTATGTTAGCAGATTTTGTATAGTCGCGCAGTAAAAATTATCTAGGATCTTTGTAATAGACTACAACAACACGAGCTTCAATAAACACAATGATTTTATTAGTCTATCTTTTATGTTCTTTACTTCAGCCACTTGTTCTCTAAACTGACTTCCTTTTACACACAGTCCTGACACACTGCTGTTCACTCAAGCATGTACACTCAAGGTCCACTGGTCATTTCATACACAGGCACACACAGTGCACTACCAGCCACGCAAAACACATACACTATCACATCTCCCTCCTTGAAAGCTTTGAGATATCAATTGACTATACAAATTATTTCAGTCTCATTATAAACAAATTAGTAAACTGAATACATGTTTAACACAACAGAATGTTCAATTGATAATATTATCAATAGTAACAATATAAATTATAAAATGTGTAGTAAAAAAAACAAGTCTAGGTTTACAAATAGACATTAATTATTTACAAATTGCATAATAATAAAAAGATATACATGTATCTAATTATCTGCGTCAGGGTAACGTACTGGTGGCCGAACTTGCCTACCATATCGAGTTATTACAGGCGGCGGATGGGTAGTGTTAGTCTGTTCCTGTTGCACATTTGTATCGCTCACGTTCTCTGGCTGTGTGGTTTGACCATTATTGACTGTCTCTGGGGTGTCAATTTCAAAAATATCAAGCATGACCCTTGATTTTGTACACGTGTCTCTTAACATCATTCTATTTCTTCGGTATGTTATCCCATTCGGTGTTTTTACCCAGTAGGATCTCGGAGTCTCCGCTTCTGAGATGACCACTGCTGGTTCCCATAAATCGCCAGGCTTCTTTTGCATCCACACTTTGCTCCCAGGCTGAATGTGTGGTCGCTCGGTGCGTCTCGCTGTTTTGTTGTAATATTTTGCTTGATTACTTTTTCTTGTTTTCCAAGCATTTTCTTTTTTGTCTGGGATTTGAGGTCTGAGATAGGCCTCCGTTGTTGGAAGATTTGTCCTCAGACGGCGGCCCATGAGCAGCCGTGCAGGTGAAGGGCCATCAGGGCATGGTGCATTTCGAAATTGCAAGAGGGCCATATATGGGTCTAGACCCGACGATCTAGCTTTATTTAGAAGCTGTTTCACTGTTTGTATGGCCCGTTCTGCCATACCATTAGATTTTGGAAATCTGGGGCTAGACGTAATGTGCTTATATTCCCAGCTTTTAGAAAATTTCAGAAATTCTTCATAAGCAAATGAGGGTCCATTGTTACTAATTACTTCCCTTGGAATACCATGTCGAGCAAATTGTGATTTCATATGTATGATCACATCTGAAGCCTTTAGTGTTGGGATAAGATTTATCTCAAAAAATTTACTATAGTAATCTACAAGTAGTAAATAGTTCTTACCGAGATACTCAAAAATATCAGCTCCAATTTTTTCCCAAGGAAGTACAGGAGTATCATGTGGTAACAATGGCTCCTTTTGCTGGAACTTCTGGTGTTCGTTACCCACTGCACATGTTGAAACCATGTCTATAATCTGCTTAGACATTCCAGGCCAGAAGAACACATCCTTAGCTGTAACAAGACATCTATCTCGCCCAAGATGACCTTGGTGCAGTCTTTGAAGCATTTCTTTCTGCAATACTTTTTGTACTATTAATCTTTCTCCTTTAAAAAGTAGACCATTGTTTTCACTAAGTTCTTCTTTAAATCCTGAATATGCTCGAATTTCTTGTGGAATTTCAGCTCTCTTGTTTGGCCAGCCTATCATAATTTGATTCTTTAACAGCATTAAAACAGCATCATCTGCAGGGGCCTGCTGAAAAATGTTCATATATTCATCTGACATGGGTAAACTATTGACGATCAGATGAACTTGTGCATCCCAGCCATCACTTGAGGGATATTTGATTGGTAGCGATGCTCTTGACAGTATGTCTGGAATAGACATTTTTTTGCCAGGCTTGTATTCCAGCAGTATTTCATATTTCATTATTGAAGAAGCATCCGCTGAAGCCTAGGTGGTGTAGATGTCAGAGGCTTTTTGATAATCGCTTCCAAAGGTTTGTGATCTGTTTCTACCTTTATTGGGCGTCCATACACATAGTAATGGAAATGTTCAACTCCGAAGACAATGGCAAGCATTTCTTTTTCTATTTGTGCATATCGTTTTTCACAGTCT
Source organism: Biomphalaria pfeifferi (assembly GCA_030265305.1). Lineage (NCBI taxonomy): Eukaryota > Metazoa > Mollusca > Gastropoda > Planorbidae > Biomphalaria > Biomphalaria pfeifferi. The sequence goes on along the minus strand of JASAOG010000059.1, from coordinate 3,465,126 downwards.
GTAAGAGATCTTGATGCATAAGCCACTGGCCTTTCATTCTGCATTAATACTGCTCCAAGTCCCTCCTGTGAAACATCCACAGACAACTTGACTGGCTGTGAAACATCATAAAAGGCTAAAACAGGGGCGGTTGTGATCAAACTCTTTAAATAATCAACAGCCTTCTAATGTTGTTCCAACCATATCCACTCGTTGTCTTGTTTAAGTATCTCTCTTAATGGGGCAGTTATTTCTGACAAGTTCTGTAAGAATTTACCAAGATAATTAATCATACCCAAAAATCTTTCTAGTTCCTAGCGATCTGTAGGGTATGGCATGGATTGTATTGCTTCAATCTCTGAGTCATCAGGCTTTATACTACTATCTGTAATAATATGTCCTACAAACTTGACTTGTCGTACTCGTAGGCTACATTTAAATGACTTCAGTTTAATTCCTTTCCTTCTTGCTATGTCAAGAACTTGCTTAAGTCTATCGTCATGCTCTTCTATTGTTCTACCTGCTATCAGTATTTCGTCCATGTATGTCTCAACCCCTTGTATAATGTCGAAAACTTGGTGGAAACGTTTTGTAAATACTTCTGCAGAAGAGTTTAGCCCAAATGGTAGACGAAGGAACTTGTAGCGACCAAAAGGTGTGTTAAAAGTTGTTAGATCTGTACAGCTCTTGTCTAATTTAATTTGCCAAAAGGCAGAGTTGTCATCTAATACCGTGAACACTTGACTGCCACTTAGTCGACTAGCTATTTCTTCTATAGTAGGCAATTGATAGTGTTCTCTTTGAATGGCTTTGTTGAGGTCTCTAGGATCTAGACATATCCTTAATCCGCCTTCTTTCTTCTCAACAATAACAAGTGAGTTGACCCATGCAGCGGGATGATCTACTTTTTCAATGACACCCTCATCTACCATTCTTCTCAATTCATTTTTTAATTCCTCACGTAGTGCCGCTGGGACTTTCTTAGCTGCGTGTACAACAAGTTTAATGTTGGAATAGACTTTTATAGTATATTCCTCTTCCATGCAGCCTAAGCCAGTAAATACATCTGCGTAGCCTGAGAGTGTATCGTCCTCGATAAAGTCAACTCTTCTAATTAAATTCATTTGTTGGCAGCCTGGTAGACCCATAATTTGAAATTCTATTATGGCTGTCTTACTTTTAACAGTACATTTAATGTGTGCTTTGCCAACAACCTTCAATCTTTCTCCACTGTAAGTAGTAAGTCTGGATGTTGATTTGAGAAGTTTCTTTCTTTTTAATTGCTTGAAGATTCTGTATGGGAGAATATTGACTTGTGCTCCAGTATCCAACGTGAATGTGACTTGTTTGTTTTCAACAGTAATGAGTGAGTTCCATTCGTTGCTTAGACTATGAGAGCCAATACTGCCGATGAAAAATGTTTCCTTAACGGAGTCATCTCGACCTTCTGACTTCACTATACTTACTGCCGAGAAATGACCTTTTTTATGACACTTGTGACTTCTGACACCATGTAATAGACTAAAACAACACGAACTTCAATAAACACAATGATTTTATTAGTCTATCTTTTACGTTCTTTACTCCAGCCACTTGTTCTCTAAACTGACTTCCTTTTACACAGTCCTGACACACTGCTGTTCACTCAAGGTCCACTGGTCATTTCATACACAGGCACACACACTGCACTACCAGCCACGCAAAACATATACACTTACTGTCACAATCTTCTTATTTAGCTTAAAGCTATTGAGTTTGCATACTAAAATAGCAACTGGGCTGCTATTGCAATAAAGCCTAAGCGGGGGGGGGGGGGGGGTAAGGGGGTGACAACAGACCCAATATCTTCCCGACCCTCTACTTGAATTAGCAATTTCTTAGCTTTATTCAACAATATCACAGTATGCACATCCAGGTCTCACGTGACTATCAACACACAACAGACTTCTAACACGCTGGACACATAAAGAAAATAAACAGCTCAGTTACACAATACATTACCTTCAAAATTCTTGGTACTTTAAAAGAGGGAAGAACTGCAAGAGATCTGTCATATAATGAGAAATTCCTCCATTGACAATGTTTAGGGGACTACAATGTTTCTCATTAAAGAATCACACTCCTTGTGATGCCAGACAATTACTAATTGCTAAAGTTTATGAAAATAATTATAATAACAACAGTATATTTAATTTTTTTGTTTATTTAAAAACATTTCAAACTGCATGTAAAAAGTTAAATAAATGTTATTCGTAGAAACAAAATATTTAAATATCAAATTTCAAAAAATGAGTTTGCACATCACAATTAATTTTGAAAAATCATACATTTTTCTTGATATTTTTTCATAGGATTACAACATTAGAAGATTGAAACAAAATATTTATAGAATTATTGAATACAAGCACTCCTATTAAAGGAATTAGTAAAGCTGACCTAGAAGTAATTGAAAAAAGACTTACAGTAATAGTAGGCCTACCAGTTATAGAAATAAATACAAAAGAAGAAGTAGAAGAAATCTGAAAGTAAGTGTAGCCCTACAGTAATATGTTTAAAAATATATACAATAATTGTCACAAAATAATGAGACGGTAATCTCAAGATTGCTCAAAATAAAACAAAAATAGCTGACCAGGACTGTTATCTTAAATATTATTTTTCATTTACTTACTAAAAAAAAAAACTCATATTTTTCTAGGTATAAAAGTTTAAAACTAGAGGAAGCTAGGAATGTGATGGCTATCAAGTTGAAGTTATGGGATTCAAGTTTGGTAGAAATAAAGCTATTTTCAGAGTTCATGTTTAACAAGTGGTTGGTCATTTTGCTAACAACATAATATCCCTTAAAAATTAGTTAACTCCCATACTGTTGACCTTCTTTAGTCATGGAACAACTTTGGTTCATATCATAGAAATGCGATGTGAGATGAAAGCTTGAGCGATAGCTTTAATCAGAAACGTTTTGCCCAAACAGCATCTATGCAACTGATGAGCCCAAGGGAACAGCAGATAGACAATACAATTTGGAATCAGCAGCATTGCAGGTTCTTCCAGGGTGTAAAACTGTATGTTGCAAACAGTCTAAGGGTCAACAGCTCCTGATTTTTCCTCAGGATTCACTCCCAAAAGCGAAGAGGAAGAAGAAGTAGAATCCCAAAACCTTTCCCTTGTCCCAAATATACTTGAGAATGGGGAGGGGCAGGAGTAAAATAATTGTACAAAACTAAAATTAAAAAAAAGAAGAAAAGCATTTTTTGTTTCAATTCATAGACAACAACCAAGGTAAATGAAGATAGCAAGCCTCTGACAAAATGATGTATAGACTATAGACCAGGTATTAATAAATCTAAAATCTGGATAAGAAAACCGTATCTATTATATATACAGTGAAGATTTTTAAATTCTTTTCAGCAAAATTTCTAATAAAACTAATAAAATTCCAACTATATTTTAAGATGTTACATATGAATGAAAAATGCATGTTAAAAATAAGATAATTCACAGATTTCACACCATAAACCAATTTTTTAAAATATTTATTAACAATAAATTACAATATTAAATGGGAATGTAAAAAAAAGAGTAATTGTATTAATGTGATATAGCATAGTTAAATTTGTATGTATGGTATATCAAATGCAACGCACATATTTCATAGTGTGATATAAACAACCAAAATAAATAACAAAAACCCTGCTTTATATAAGATGCAAAAAAAAAAACTGTTTAAATAGCATAGTGAATGTAACATATAATTTTGATCTCAATAAATTTGATTTTTATCTTTGTGATCCTATCATAATTAAACACATATATTCTTTCAAAAGATTACTGACACTTATCACACTTGCTCAGGTTGATCAGAAGTTCAAGTGATTTTATAGTGTTTGCTATATTCAGTCCCCTTGTTTCAGGCACAACTTGGAATGAAAGAGTAAGTTTGTATGAGTTCTGGCAGTAGAACTAATTCTTTTTTTACTGTATATTTCCCATTAGATAAACTAGTACTAATCATCCTGTTATGGAGGCACAGAGAATCAAAGTTTGGTTTAAACTTAAGTATGAACAAACAAGACAATGGCACGTCCTGCTATGTGGCTGAAAGCAACTCTTACAATGTTAATTCCTATATGAGGTCAAGTCAACTATTAATTCATGAACCTGGTAGAATACAAAAGGCTGAACACCAAAATAGAATTTTAATTTTCAATAAAACTTTTAAAAGAACAAAAAATTGGGTAAGATGCACACAAACAAAACAAAACAAAACCAGCTGTGTTGTCTATTTAAGGAGCATCTGTTCCTGGAGTCTGCTGGTATGTGGGAGGCTCCTGATATGGGTAATGTTCAGGTGGTCTAGCATAGGGTCCAACAGTTTCCTGTTTACTGTCAACGTTGTTACCTCCAACTCCAACTGATCAGAAAAATATATTGTCAATGCACAGTCAATAATATGTAGGATCATATTTATTTTTCTTTTAAATAGTTGTCATAGTAGGTAGTGAAAATGTTTATGACCAAAAAAAAAAAGCATTTATAGTGTCAGATTAAAAATAAAGTAAAATATGACAACATATTATTAAGGTTTATGATCAACATACTATGTTACAAGTAAGATTAACATTAATAAAAAAAAACCCTGTTTAATTTAAATTTAGTTATTTCATGTTTATTATGATCATCTGCATTAGTTGTTTCCTAATTCCATAACTATTTTTAGAGTTTGAATTGCAAAATATGAAATCGATTTGTTAAATTAGCCTAATATTTACAATACAAAGAACATACTATCTAATCAGTAGTTTTATATCAATTATATCAATTGATTAGGTTTCAAGAACGAAAAAAAATTATGTGAGTCTTCTCTTGGAATGATTACCAGTTCACTTACAGATAAAAAATTATGTGAGCCTTCTCTTGGAATGATTACCAGTTCACTTACAGAAAAAAATTATGTGAGCCTTCTCCTGGAATGATTACCAGTTCACTTACAGAAAAAAAAATTGTGAGCCTTTTCTTGGAATGATTATCAGTTCACTTACAGAAAAAAAAATAATTTTGGAATCAGTCTCAAAATAGGCTAAGGTGCAAATTGTGTCATTTCATAAAACTCAAAACCTGAAAAAAAATGTGCCAGAATATCAGTAAATAAAAATATTTAAATTTTTATCTTACCAAATCCTGGAATACCAGAGTCAAAATCTGTCCCTAAGGATCTGCTTTTGTAGATACGCACGAGAAAAAATGCTGTCACTGGTTTTAGCAATAAATTTGTTATAGCCATGCTGAATAAATGGTTAAGATATAATATGAATGCACAGGAAAAAAACTATCAGTAATGATCAACCTAAGTTTTTAAAATCCTTACTTGCAAATGTAGTATTAGCGTATCATTTTTTTATAATTACATGCCACTTTTATTTATATGTTGAGATTTTTAAATTTAATAAAAATTTCTTTTCAAAGACCTAATTTGAGCCTAAATTTTTCATCTATTTATAAAAGCAGACAAGATCAACAAAAATTAGTGTAGTTCTTTGATTTCCACAATTTCTTTTAAAAGAATCATTTTTCATGCTAATTAAGTCTAACTCTATGAGAACTTGTGTGATGCACTGACCTGATCATTTAAACAAAGTGTGGGTCTTTAAAGCACCAGCAATTACCAAAGAGCATTTCTCTAATCAAAATGTGGTTCCCATTAAACACATGCATGCGAAATTTTCCATTAAGGCACAACATAGTGCGATCTTCTAAGCACCATGCAACGTGTTGGGCACACTGGCCATCTACTGAAGCCCAAACAGCTCCAGTCCTGACTCTATCCTATCTATTAGATAAAAGTATAAAGATGGCCCTTGCATACCGGGGTACATAACAGACTTAAGTATTTCATCTGGTGACTAATTAAAACTTTAGAAACAAAATTACACAGAGAAATGTGAATTGACGATTCATTAATCTGCTAATTACCAATAGTTTTGAAAATTTAGCAGTTATCTAAAAACCTAAATAAATGTTTTTAAAACCCAGTACTTAAAAAACTTAAAACAATTATAAATATACTGGTATTTGAAAATGATGAAATTTTAAACTAAATATTCTTTTAGACAAAAAATGCTCCTAATTATTCTTATGAAAAAAAAAGTCTGCAAAAGAAGCTTAAAATTTTACAAAATTTAATACTTTAAATACTTTAAAGGATACCCCAATGCAAATCTGTATTCATTTCTTAAAGAACCTCCTGTGAAAAAAATTATAAGGTCATTAGTGAAAAAAGAAAAGAGTAAATAAGAATAACTATTGACAGTCAAAAGCTGATCTAAGAATAAATATTGAGACAACTCAACACCAAGGGAACAATCACCATACATGCTTAATAAGTAGATAGTAGGGAATATCAACAACCACCCATAATAACTCATAGTTCTCTTCCGTCTGTTTTCATCCATTCATCTAGTAATCTTTCTAGTGCATTGGAATGCAGCGACAGACCCACTGCAGGACTGGGAAGTATTACAATATCAATAAATATTTTGAACTTTACTTGTCCTAGCCCAAATAGCCTGAAAGATAGAAGGAACAGTTCAAGCTTGGGATCATATTGTGGATGACAATCCATTTGATAATGCCAGGAAGCCGTCCTAATACAAATTAAGAAGCATGGTCATTAATATTCCATTATATAACCTATTTTACTTTCCCATTCCTGAAAATCTGCTCAACTCAAATCACACATTTTTTTTTAAAGAATATTTTATCATAAGTATTATAAACTTCACAGCAATACACTCACATGCTAAGCAAGAAAATTGTACTAGTAGTATGTAGGAAACAAAATCAAACTCTTGGAAGGAAACAATAGTTGTGCAATGGTGAATAACAATAAAAACTTTAAAAAATGATACATGCATTTTGATTAAAATGAGAACTCTTAAATACACATATACAAATTTCCCTTGAAAGTCAGTTTCAACAGTAACTACAGGAACAGTGTGGCCAGAAAAAACTTCCACACCCTCTTATATTTTCCACTAAAGATTTTAGATACCAATAAGAGATGTCTGCTGGATAAACCTGATTCCAAATTTTTTAAAATTCAGCATCAATTGCCGATCTAAATCTTGGTATGGCAGTCTGAGGACCTTTTACCTAGCCATCAATTCTAATATAATTTTTTTTTAATGTGCTACTGTGCAGGATTGTTAATGCATGAGGATTAAATAATAACTTACCTATTGGCTGAAACGTATTATACCCTCTTGGTTCATACAATGATAAACACAGGATGTCGTTTATTACACTAAACAAGAGAGTCACTAGAAACTGAATAAAACAAAAATTTACAATTCATATGTAACTGACTACTGACTAGTTCAAAAGGTACCAGTACTATAAAAATAAGTTTGGAACTCAAAGGAAAGTGTCCTTAAAGTTGGATGAAATAAGTGCCTAAGATATTGCATGACTGGAAATTATGATAAAAATAAAACAATAGATTGTGCGAATGAAAGAAATGGTGTTAAGCAGGGGCGGACTGACATATAGACAACCGGACAAATGCCTGGTAGGTCAACTACCAAATAGGGTCGGTAGAACCACCAAAAGGGCCGCATGGATGTCACCAAGGCTTGTATTAAATTGTTAAAGATTTTATAATATTCTCTTATAAAATGATGTGATTTGAAATAAAGATCTTTTACAGACTCTAAAGTGTTATACTAATCTAATGTATTTTCCAAAATAATGTAATAGCCTATATCTGTATACAGTGCTTCTCTAATAGGCTGCATCCCTTCTACACACTAAGTGACTAACAAGCAACATAAGGCTATATCTTATAAAGATAATATAGTTCATGTTAGTGTGAATATATTCAGATAAATCTATAAAGCGATCAATCACAATGCACTCAATCTTAAGCATTGACTGTCCAGTTACATAGGAATTTTTTCTGAATAGGTTAAGTTTTTACATGATTGCGTGATTGACCCACTACGAGGAAGTCCTTCACAATTGCACAATTATTATCAATTATTATCTTCTATTTAATTCATCCCTTTCACGAAAGCTATAAACAACTAAGGAGTGAAACCTAGAGGTGAATAAAGTAAATAAAATGCGCAAAAATTGCTATGAGTCAATGTGCGAAAGAATCTAATAAGAAGCACAAAGGAGAACCAGAAATAAAGTTGAAAAAAGAAGTATTGTTGGAATCCTTTGCCAAAAAAATGCAATGAAAATACAAGTCTGTTTCTTTGCAAGCACAAGATATTCAACAATGAATGAACTGGCACAACGTCATTTATTCCTGGAGATCAAGCCACGTTACCTGATGAAGAAACACTAATGCCAAGCCATTGAAGATGTGGACTTGAATCCAAATTCAAAAGGATTTGCTAAATTATAAAACAATCTTGACAGTATTTATCTTTCTAAACCTTTTGAACTAACCATAAGTATAGTAAATAATCTTCAAATAGGTGAATTTAATATTCTTATAGAAGTTAAATTAGAGCATATAACATTGTGTGTGTGTGTAACCAACTACAAGATGTAGACACTCAAACAGGATTTACAAGTTATTAAGAAAGCAGCACCTTATGAGGTGAGAAGACAAAAGAATTGAGGAAGAAGATTAGTACATTAAAGTCTATTTGCCTGAGAACATGGTGAAGAGTGAAACTGAATCCGAATAGAACATGCAAATTATGCCATAATGGCTGTTATAGATACAAACTTTTAAAGATGTGTATTTATTGACAAGAGTGTATCTTATTATGCTGCCTTGTACGCATGGAGCTTGTGAAAGAAGTCACTGCGTGTTAAAAATGCGTAAAGAATAGGCTGAGAAGCATCATAACACTAGACACTTGGAAGATCTTATGTTGTTGGTTGTTGATAAAGAGTTTCTACAAGTAATCCATTTGGACACAATTATAAACGATGTGGTAGTGGGTAGTTCGTTGAAGGGGATATTTATAATAATTAATAATTTTGAAGATATGTACATGAAATAATTAAATTCCTATCATAAATTTGTGGGCCAGATTGTATAGAAATGCCCAGGCCAATTTTGTCACCCAGTCCGCCCACAAGCAATAGAGAAATTACAATAAGTATCTATTTTGTATTGTAGAAGTTGATCACTGATGACATAATCTTTTGATGTTTTTAATTCAGTCTACTATGTGGGATATAAGGCATTATAGCATACCCTTGTCAGATTTGGCGAGTCAAGAGTTTGAAGAGATGGGGAAGTTCATGTGTCTAGGCAGCATCATAGCAAACAATAGGGATGGCTAACATGACATTGCATGCAGAATAGGAAAGGCAAGGACCATTTTCCAAAAGCTGCCACCGAGGTCTCAAAGAAATCCTATGCTGAACTGGGACTCGACCACTTAAGGAGTTCACATGAGATTTGCAGGACATGTCCTCTGACAGAATGAATTACTCATACCAAGAGTTTGCAATGACATGGAGGCCAATATAAGGAAAGTGCAAACTTTCATGGAGGACCTCAGAGCAGTGGACACGAGGTGGGAAGATCCGAGGCTTCAGACAGTACTAGTGACAGATCTTTATGGAGACAGCTTGCTGCCCAATGCGTCAAACAGCATAGGAGGATCTAAGTCCCCTGAGCCAAATCCTTGTGTTCAGGGTTGCCAATCTTGAAAAATAAGTAATTAGATCTAGTACTGGTAGATAAAAATCCAATAAGTCATAGCATAGCACTAACGCTTAATTATAATTATAAAATTTTCTGCTGGCTGGCCTCTATATTGTTAGTTATTAATTTTCAAGCAAAATTTGTATATATGACTCTCCCATTGAAAGAGAAGATAGAGTCTATGGTTTTGTTTTTTTATAATACCTCTATTCAAGCCACTTTTTCATAGAGGGTGGACACTGATCTCAACTACTGCTTTAATTATTTTCCTAGAAAATTAACAGTTGATGTATATCGCTGAGAAAAGAATTACTAGCTCGTTGGCCACATGAATAGAACTCTATTTGACCGTTATAATTTTTCAAAGTAAAAAATAAATAAATGTATATTTGGCTAGAGACCTACAAATCTATCAACATGGCGTAGTAAGCTGTTTTAATATAATTGATAACAGTAATTTTAAAGTTGCTTCAATTTTATTGAAGTTTATAAGCGCTACTTATATTTTTGCTTATTCTAGATATAGAGTTCGCTATTCAAGTATGATATCCGAAATGAATCAAATATTTTTTAAATTTAAAAAAAAAAAAAATTATTATATTTAAGTCTAATGATGGAGGTAAAATTGTGTATATACCATTCTGCATAATCTTAAAAAAAAAAAACACTTCCTTCATCAAGTTTTTTTTTAATTAATTTTTTTTTAGTTAACTTAAAATACATACCATTAAAGCAGCGTCTACACTTTCATTGGACACAATTGCCCAAAATCCAAATGCAAGTACTGCCAGGTGAGTGTAAAAATATGCAGTAGGAAGCCATCCTGCAAAAAGTGCCCTGGGAAAGATCCAAATAAAGAAATATATGAGAATGACTATTATTATTTTAAAATTGTAACATTTTGTGAATTTCTCTTCTTCTTAAAAAAAAAAACTGAAATAGATTTAGAATTTAAAGTGTATAATTTTTTCAAGCTAAAAAAAATAGCAAAAATTAAAAACAAAAATTATTTTTATGGTAATGAATTTTTTATTTTCTGAAAAACAAGAGTTAAAGAACATTAAAAACTATTAAAGTTAATATCCAAAAACTTCTTTTGACTCACCAACTTGTCAATATGAAATGAGTCATCCATATGACCTTTAAAAAAAAAAAGAAGAAAAAAAAATTGCATGCAAACAATCATGTGTATACACATTGTATTATTATTATTTCCTGGGGATTTTTACATACTTAATAACTAGGTCTTTATTTAAAATTTAAACAAAAAATGATAATAATTTTTTACCACCTCACTCGACTAAAGAATTCTCAAATAGTTAAGCTATGAGCAAGTGTACTTAAACTTCATCTAGATTTAATGGCTTGAGGATGGAATGAATGTTATGAAGATTTATTCCATCTAATCATGCAGCATTGTAGGTCCCTACAAGAGTATATATACAAATATGATAAACACAATTGATATTTTCATCCCTAGCCTCCCTTTCAGACCTAGTGACCAATGGGACAGATTATGTAAAGGTCTACTGTTTCTCGGGCTCAAGGTTAACACGAGTGGCATGTAGGCAGCACAATGACCAACTGCCTTTGCTTTTCCCCAACTAATGTCAGGTACCCATTGGATATCCAATGAGGAAGTCCTGTGTAGAGCAGGTTAGCAGGACATAATCCCTGTTATCACCAGTAGATGCCATGGCTGGCTTGGACATGTTCACAGAATTCCACAAGATATTGTATGGTGATCTAATAGAAGGTAAAAGAGCTGCAGGTTGTCCACATCTAAGATATAATATACTTGATGTTTGCAAAGGTGATATGAAACTCTTTAGAGCTAAAACACCAACAGTTAGAAGAAAGAATCACAGGACAGATCTACATGGAATGAAAGCATGAAGGTTAGGTCCTGGAAGATAGCAGAAGAAGAAAAAAGGCTAAAATGCTACAGCATCCAGAAATTACAAACGCCTAACCTGTGACCCCTGATGTGCATGTGCATAGTCACATGTATAAGAATTTACAAAGGGAAACAATTCTCAAGACCTAAAATGCCACAAACAAACAAAAAAAAGTTCCCTTTTCAAACCTTGTGATCTATATGGCAGATGATGTCATGGTCATCTGTTTCTTTGGCCAATGGTTAACAAACAAGGTGTCATGTGGCCAGCACAATGACCAACTGATTTTACTTTCCCTAACTAAAGTAAGGTACTCATTAGAGTTGAGTGGACTCAGGGGTGCCCTAAAAATTCAAAAATTCACAGAGATTTGAGACCTGGACCCCAGGTTTGGAAGTCAAGTGCTTAATCTTTCAGGTAGCATGCCCCGTACAAAAAAAAATGCCACACAGATATGCTAAACTCCTTAAATTAGGCAGTGGCATAGCTAGCCATGTACAAGTGGAGCGGGCCGCACAGAGCGTCATACTAAGGATAAATTTTCTCAATGAAATCAACGCATTGTACATACATGAACAAAGACAAACTACTGAATTAGAAATGTTTACTAGAAATTAATTTACTCTGCTAATTTTGTTATTCTCTTATGTTCTTTCGTAAATTAAAGGTAAGCTAGTGTTAACCAGGTTGAATCAAGTTTACTAGAATGGTTTAAATCTCTTAAGGCAAGGCACTTTTACACGCACACTTTCTGCTGGGGCACATTTTGTTACTCCATTGTTCAGTACGCTGGTTTCATCAAGATCTAGATAAGAGATTATAAATAAATGCCTTAGACTCTAAAATAAGAGAATCTGGGCATCGCAAACAAGTTGAAGAAGAATTGCAAAGTTGCAAAGACAAAATCTAGGTAATTTCTAGGAGTTATGAGATTACTATCCAAGTACAATCCACTCCTGAGAGAACATGTGCCCCGAACCAAGCTTAGTTCCAGACCAAATACTTACATTTTACATGTCTCCACAAATACAAAACAAACTTATTGTAATATTGGATGACAATAAGACAAAAATTTTTCAAATTTTTTTTTTTTTTTTACAGTTAACCTGACATCACAAAACTGGATCAATTTTTTTATGTTGAGGTTACGCTGTCATAGATAATGATGAGGTACAAATTATGTAGTCTTTCATTGACATCATCTTAACTCATTATCTGCTCAAACCATTCTCTGAGTTTGGCTGGAATTCGGGCTGAAGCTGAAATCTTTTCAGTAACATTATTCAGTACACTGGGCCATTTACACACCCTTTTATCGACTTCAGCACACTGCTAGGACGTCCTCAACAAAATAACTGAAATTAATCTTAAGCGCTTGTTACAATGCGGTGGTAAAAAAAAAGTCATTGTTTATTTTGTTTTCTTTAGAAGGGGTGGGGGCTTCACAAGGATCTGCCACACTGGACATCACATACCCTAGATATGCCACTGAAATTAGATTCTTGTTTAATCATAGTCAGACCAAATCCTATAGGCAGACATGAAAAAAAAAATTTTTTAAAAATGTAAAATTGTTTGCAGGCGTTAACAAATTTTCATTTAATTACATCAATGATTAAAAACCAAAGTTGCATATATTCCTCATGATGGAAATATCGTCAACAGATAGAAAGAAAATGTTCAGAAATTCTACACCTATTAAGAAATTCAATACTATAAAGAATAATATGATGTTGCAACTATTGCGGGAGTAAAACATGTGATAGCATTGTCAGACTAAGAAAGTGACAGAGTGTCGCATGAGGTTTGCGGCACACGTTCTCTGACAAAATGAACTACATATATTTAGAGTTGTGATGACAAGGAGGCCGATACGAGGCCAATATGAGGAAAGCGCAAACAGGGATGTCCTCGTATAACTTGGCACCACATTTTCATTGAGGACCTCAGTGGACAGCAGGTTGGAAATGGGCGTGCAGACATTGCCAGTGACAGATCTTTGTGGCACGGAAGGATTTAAGTTTAAGTAAGTCTATAACAAAGCAGTGTTTCATATGCTAGTTATTGCATGGATTTGAATAGCTTATAACCAACTTCCTTAATTGCTTCAGCATATTCTACATTTAAGGTGTTACGAAAAAAGTAGGTGGTTAAAACCGTGCGGAACAGGCAGTCCTAGCCCAGTTCCGGGTCGGCCACTGTCCAATTGGTGCTTACTTCGGACGGTGGAAGGAAAATTACGACACACGGTGTCGCCATTGCATGGAGGACGATGAGACAATAGAACACATTCTTTACGAATGCAGAGTTCTGCACGAAGGACGATTGGGACAAGGTTTAGATAGAGAGAGTACTGGTTCATGGCCGACACTTAGGTTGTCCTTGTACGGGGATAAGGCGACCTTAAGACTCACTGCTCGCTTCCTCTCACGTGCTCTAAGGGAGTAATTCTCAGCATGTTTTGCGTTGCCAATGGGGTTTCTGACTCGGTGGTTAAAACAAAAGGTATAACACACATTCAAAGAATGTGAAATCCAATTATCTAATCGCTAAGAAAAAAACTTTTCAAGATAAACTCTGTTGACATGATTTTAGATTAGATAAAAATCTACAATGCTGATAGAAGGTATCAAATCTATAGCAAGGCTTCTTTTACTTATATTCAGTTGTAGTCTTAAGAGATAACAAAAACTGATTTTCAAGGACGTAGCCTACCTTAAGGACCAAACTTGAATTAATGTTTTCAGGCATGATGCTGTCTATTTCAGTACAAAGACTAAACAAAGATGTTCATAAACCTTTAATGCTTTTGTATCTATACATGTAGGTCTACAGGTATATTTCTATCATCCTGCAGTCAATGAAAAAAAATCAATATTCTAATTTTTCTATTTATTATAAACATTGTCTGTAAAATTGCTGAATATGCTAATAAAGGTTAGGCCTAGATATATATTATGTTACACAGAGTCCATCAAAGAAGAAACTATACTGATATAGGCCTATATATACCAACTTAATTATAATTACATGCTAATATTATATATCTGTATAGTAATATGGTTAATTAATGTTTATTGTATTTTAATTATGACAGTCTAGCTTTTCACTAAAAATTTCAGACCAATTTACTGAATTTAAATTTAGAATCTGATCTATGAATTGTTTCATGCTCCAATGGCTATATGCTATAATTAACTATATAAGTATTATAAGAAAATAAGTTACAAGACTTTAAAAGAAATTTTTAATTCATTGTAATTTTTCTTGTATAAAAATATTCTGTAATAAAAACATCTACTGAAATCACACAATATTAATAACTAATATATTATACTAGATCTAGATTAATATAAAAATACTAAATAGATAACCTTATTATAATTATAAATCACTGCATATATGATATAATGTAGATCTAGATTATTATATAGATCTAGACTCTAATCTAGTAAACTCTAGTTCTGGATATATAGTATAGGCATAGGCCTATAATAATCCTGCTATATTCCTATGTGTATGTTTATGTATATTCATATATATATAATATTATATAGACGTCATATCATATGATTATGAATCAGAGAGAAAATGACACCGACTATCATCACTACGAGTTGTGTCTAAGTCTGCTACTATTCTATTATCTATGACTATGAGTATAATAATCTATTTATATCCTTGATTTTGATTCCTTAATCCTTGATTATGCTTTTGAAAAAAATATTTTTAATTTTAATTTATTATCGACTCTATTACAAGTATCATTTAAAACGTCAAGGCATTAAAATTAAATTGCCATGTTAAAGTAATAGATCTATGTAGATATATAGACTAGTTCTAGACTATATCTTACTCTTACCACAACAGAAAAGCCTTCAAAAAGGGAATATCGATTTAACGCAACGCAGAAGTAGATCTGACTCTAATGTTTTGTATTGCTGATGAGGCCAAAGTTCACGAGTTGACCTTTTCAAATTTGACCCAATATGGCCGCGTCCTTGCGGTAAAAAAATAAAATTTTTCAGGTTCATTTTTTATTACTTACTAGATTTAGATCTATATCTAGTCTAGACTAGATCTATAGAGTCGATCTAGAGTCTAGATTAGTTAGAACTATAGACATATCGATACAGTATTATACCGATTCTAGATCTAGTCTACATCTAGATCTAGAATCTAAATTTTAAAATATATTTTATTTTTATATAGATAATAGAGTAGTTTATGCTATTCGGACACCTATCCTATAGGCAGTGTAGGCCCAAATTTGAAAGTTTGACTTTGACAGCGCATTATTTTACAATGGTTTGACAAAGAAAAGAAAATGACGTATCAAAATCTTCTTTAGTTAAAGGAGAATAAGGATGACTACTTATATTTGTACTCCTAACCTATATTTGTTTTTATATTTAAGGTCAAAAAGGCTGTGTGTTTTCATTTAATTCGGACACATTTGACCCACATTATTTGATTCCGGACAACATAATTTATTTCGGACAGTCTCTATATTTAGGCATCAATAAACTCAGATTTTAAATCTATTTTAACATTATTTAAATTTTAAGATCCCCAGGCATAGCCCCTCACATGAAAACATTACGATGTTTTCAAACTATGCATAAATACGAACACACTTATTCTACCAAAATTAGGTCACTGGGATAGTGATTTCTGCACCGACTTTTAGACATTTTTATGTTTGCTTATTTTGTATGTGCTTATTTTATGTGTGTTGAATGTTTGGGGTTTGCATGATTAAATGTATGTTGAATGTATGTGTTGTTTTTTTTTGTTTATTAATTTAATACATTTCTAATACAGATGATCTTTTGTAGTATAGTAGGCCCCTACAGGTTAGGATAGCCATTCTTGCCTAACTGAATCCTCTATATTCTCTCTATATAAATCTAGACCTATCTAGTAGGTCAAGATCTAAGCATTTAACTTCATTCAATGTACCATGCTCACTCCAAACATTTGCCCATTTATTCTTTATTAAAAAAAACAACAACAAACGAACAAATATAATATAAGATCATTTTTATTGAAGTCCAAAACTGGCTGTCCGAAATAAATTTTGGTAAGAAAATTGTAATTTAATTCGGACACCGTATTAATTTTTTTTTGTATGGAATTAGAAAACTTGGCTTATGAATCAAATAAATCAGCTCCAAAAACAGAATAAATATTGCCGGACTCATTAGTATAGACTTAGCCAATAAAAAAATATAGTCTTAACTCTAGGATGAGGTAAAGTCATCCGGGTAACATAGGAAAAAACAGCAACCTGACTTACAAATTTGAAATTCGTTTTTCTTACATAAAAAGCTAAATGGAAGGAAATTGGGTCAGAATCATTGGAAAATGGACAAGCACATTATACAGCGTGCTAGTTTTATAATACGTATTTAAATAATTATTTAATGATCACAAAAAACAGCGAATGTCCGAATTCATGTAATGTCCGAATTAAATAAACTACTATAGATCTAGATTATTCTAGATCTAGATCAATTTTTTTTTTAGTGTAAGTGTGCTTAACTCTTAACTTTAACTTAAGTCTTAGATCTAGATCTAGTAACTTAGAGTTTAGAGTATACCTAATACTGTATATGGACTATAGAGTATCTATCCATCCATCCCAGTGGCTCTACAACCCATGGAGGGCTCTGGCCTGCTTTAACACATCCTTCCATTCAGATCTCTCCTGGGCCTTTCGTCTCCACGCCCTAACCCCAAGCTGCTTCAGATCTGCTTCCACATCATCTATCCATCGCATTCGGGGTCTGCCTTTGGGTCGCCTGCCTTTTGGTTTTTGCCTGTATACGATTTTCGCCCCTCTGTTGTCTGACATTCTTTCAAGGTGACCTGCCCAACGTCTGTTCTTTTTTATTTCGTTCACTATTGGTGGGTCTTCATACAATTAATATATCTCATGGTTAGTGCGTGTCCTCCACCCTGTTTCATCCTGTATGGCACCATAGATTTTCCTAAGAATTTTTTTTTCCAAGTGTTAAGTAAATTTTAAGATGTCTTTGTCAGTGTCCAGATCTCACTTCCATACATTGCTGCTGGTCTTATTATAGTTTTGTATATTATTTTCTTGGTTTTCCTTGAAATTGTTTTGCTCTTAAATAAAATGCCCTGTTGCCTCCTGCTATTCTTTCCTTTATTTCTGTTTGTAGGTCATTTTTGAAATTAATAGTACTTCCTAGATATTTGAAAGTTTGGACCGTTTTCAAATTCGTGGTCTTTGATTTTGATATTTTGTCCCTCTGTTTGATTGTCTCTTGTCATTGTGATGTACTTGGTTTTACTGTCATTGACCTCAAGTCCTGCTGGTCGAGATGCTTCTTCTAGTTGTATGAAGGCTCTAGCGATGTCAGAGGTTTCTTTACCCAATAAGGCAATGTCATCGGCATAAGCAAGGTATTGTAGAGGTTGGCTGTATATCGTCCCTGTTGGTTGTGGACCCGTGTTTTCTCTCCTGAAGTAGTTAGTAATAGTTCCCTTGTGTTTATGTGTATATTTCTTATAACTCTCTCCAGTGTTAAATTGAAAAGCATGCAGGAAAGTGCGTCTCCTTGTCTTAATCCTCGTTTAATCCTAAATTCTTGTGAGTGTTCTCCTTGTATTATGACTTTGCTTTTTGAGTTGTTTAATGTCATTTGTATAAGTCTTGTCAGTTTGTTGGGTATTCCAAAATCCTGTAGAGTGTCATATAGATATTTCCTTCTGATACTGTCATAAGCCATTTTATAGTCTATAAAGAGTTGGTGGATTGGTATGTTGTATTCATGGCATTTTTCTAGTATACATCTTAGTGTGAAGATGTGGTCGGTTGTGGATTTGTTGAGTCTGAAACCACATTGGTAGTCACCTAAGATTTCTTCTGAATATTTTCCAAGTCTCTTAGTTATAAGCTTAGACAGTATCTTATAAGTCACATTAAGTAGAGAGATTCCTCTGTAATTACAGCACTTTAACTTGGATCCTTTTTTGTGTATTGGGGTTATAAGAGCCATTTCCCATTCTGTTGGTATTACTTCTTCCCAAATTCTTGATATTAGTCTGTGTATTTGGGAATGTAAGTCTTTCCCTCCATATTTAATTAGTTCTGCTGTGATTTGGTCCTCTCCTGGTGCTTTGTGATTCTTCATGGTCCTAATTATTTCTGATGTTTCAATGAGTGTTGGAGGGTTCACTAAGGGATCTGGTCCCCCTTGTGGCAGTTTATATTCTCCATTTTCTCCATCTTCAGTGGTATTTAGGATCTCCCCAAAGTATTCAGCCCATCTCTCAATGACCCTGCTGTTTTCTGTAATGAACTGACCATCTTTGTTCTCACACATGTGTGATCTAGTTTGAAATCCGTTCTTTTCATCTTTAATTTTCATATACATTCCTCTCATGTCTCCCTCCTTTGCTAGTTCCTCAATTTGAGTAATCTTGGACTTTTCCCATTCCCGTTTTTTCTTTCTTACAACTTTTGTGGCCCTTCTTCTTGCTTCATTGTATTGCTGTCGTGTTCCTGGTTTCTCTCTGTAGCATTATCATTCGGGCATCTTCTCTTCTATAGTTTGTCTGCATTCATCCTCATCCCACCCTATTTCCTCGTTCTTTTGTTTCAATCCAACTACCTCTTCTGCTGTTTTTTTGATAGCTTTATTATTTCCCAATGCTCATTTATGTTATTTTCGCTGTCCTTTTCTAATGTTGTCAGTTGCGTTTGGAGTGCCATTCTACAAGTTTCTGCAACAAGTGGATCCTTTGTGAGTTTTTGACTATCATATTGCTGTGCTCTCTTTCTTTGGTAATTGTGTATGGTACTTATTCTTTGTCTAAGTTTAGCTTTTACTAGTAGGTGGTCTGAGTCAGCATTAGATCCTCTGAAACTTCTTACATCTAGTATGTCTGATCCATGTCTCTTATCTATGAGTATATGATCTATTTGATTCCGGGTGTTGCCATCAGGTGAGATCCAGGAAACCTTGTGAATATTCTTATGTTGGAATTTTGTGCTGCTGATAGACATTCCTTTTCCTGATGCAAAATCCACTAACCTTATGCCATTATTGTTGGTCTCTTCATGTAAGCTTTCTTTGCCAATTGTTGGTCTGAATGCTGGTTCCTTTCCAATTTTTGCATTGAAATCTAGGACTATTTTGGTGCTTCATCATAAATTCTTTCCAGTCCATCATAGAAGGCTTCTTTTGTGTTATCATCTGCATCTTCAGTAAGGGCATGAACATTGATAAATGATATGTTGAAGAATTTTCCTTTCAAACGTAGTGAGCAGAGTCTATCACTTACAGGTTTAAATCCAATGACATTACCTACCATTTCCTTTTTAACAGCAAAACCTGTACCTAAGTTGTTAGTGCTTCCACCACTATAAAATATAGTATACTCCTTGGTTCTGAGAATGTCTGAGTCTTTCCACCTGATTTCCTGTAGGGCTACAAGGGGTATCCTATATTTCTTTAACACTTCAGTAAGTTGGGCTAGCCCACCTGCTCTATAAAGGCTTAGCACGTTCCATGTCGCAAAACAAAAATCATGTCCTTTTCCAGGCCTAGGTCGTTTTCCGTTGAGATCTGTCCGGGTTTTCTTGTGTGTATTAGCTTTCATAACAGTATTTTTTATATGACAGAGTTGTTAGCCCTGTGCATAACCATCTGGGGGGCTGCCCCTTTCAGCTCTCTGGATAGCTGCCTTTATTTTCGGGTAAGGTGCCCTAGCCTTTGTGGATCCCTCCACTATCTGCAAGGCAGCAGGTTTGATTTTGGTCCACCCCGGGTATTTTATTTCCCCGGTACCCACCATATCTGGAGGGCATTCCCCTATCCGCCACCTGGGGAGGTGCTCGATGGGAGATCAAAAACTCCACACGAAACTATAGAGTATAGTTAATAGTATAATAATAAGTAGTATAAGTTATAGTATTTATAAATTTAAGACGTATAAATTTAGACTAAGATTAGATAGATTCTAGTAACTAGTATTTCTAGTGACTAGAATCTAGATCTAGACTTAGTATCAATAATCATACTAATCTGCATAGTTAAGTAACTTTGTACTTTAGTAGATTGTTTAGATTTTAGATAGATGTAGACCTCCTGACTCATAGTAGTACTCAAGCAACTTAGTGACTGAGTAGTCCTACTCAGCCCAGCTACATTGGCCTACACTGCTACAGTTACACCCGACCCACGATTTAGATCTGTCTTATCATCTTATGATGATAAACCCTTTTTCTTTTACTTTTTGGCTAATATTTATCTAGTCTAGACTACGTGTAGTTGGTCATGACAAGACAACCATAACCAAGTGATAGTGTTTGTGTGTGTTGAGTGGTCAGGCGAGAAAATACACACTGCCGTGGTTAGTCAAGCATGTAAATCTACTTTCAACATGCATTTTTTTCTTTGCTAACAAGATCTAGATCTAACTGCATAGAGGTGGATTTTTTTTTAATGAGAATGTAAACTTTACTGTATGGTCTCCCGTTAAACAATAAGTCAATAGATTTTTCTTCTTCTTTGTTCCCATTGTTATGTTGGAGTGTTCAGATGACTAGACCAATACATGAGATGAACTGCGCAGTGGTTTCCAAATCAGGGAGCTCTCCATATAGTTTTCTTTCTATTGGAATGATTTGGGGCCAATGTCTTATACAGGCCTCTTGGTAAAGAGAGCAGTTTTGGAGGACGTGGTCGGCATTCTCTGGTGATCCCTCCACTATCCACATGGGCAGATTTCACTGGTTTCAATTTTGAGCTTCCGGTACATGTGTTGTCGCATTCTGTTGTGTCCGGTCCTGAGTCGAAAGATTAGACGTTGGTCTTGTCGGGATAGCTTATAGTAATCGTCATCTTTCTTGTGATTTGGATGAGAGCTTGTCCATTTCTCATTTATTTTATTTACAACTAATTTCTTCAATTCTTCTGGATAGAGTGCAGAGTTTATTTGTGAGTTAGTTCTCCCACTCTTGGCGAGTGTGTCAGCCTTCTTATTTCCTTCTAGTTGTATATGAGCTGGTATCCATTGAATAACATTTTTTTTGCTGTTGTTGAACTTTGTAAGTGCTGTTCTGAGGTTTTTAATATAAGAGGAATCAGAGTTTTGCAAGCTTTGGAGGGTTGTTTTCGCATCGGTTAGAAAGACAATCTGACTGTGTGGGGAACTTGGATGATTTGCTAACATGGTAGCAGCTAGTGCTAGTGCTTCCCTTTCTGCTCTGTGACTGTCAGAGAGCTCTCCAGTTGCAATGGATTTTTCTAGTATTCCTCCATCTGGCCATTCGATAAGTATTCCAGCTCCTCCATTTGTGGTGAGCCTTCCGTGTAAACTCTGATCCACTGATTGCTAGGATAATTGGTATGTGGAAAACATTTCACTATTTCCTTGAGCTCTGTTGGTCTGTAATCAGATTTTCTTTTTATGTTTTCAATATGGTCCCTTATAGTAGGAAGGCTTTCATCCCAGGGTGGAGATTCATTATAGTGTATCGAGGATTCCAGAGTAATTTTTTCAAGTTGGTGTTTCTTTTTTAGGTTTAGAGATTCCTGTATGAAATTGGTCCTTTTGAGACGGTTTTTTGTGCCAGTTTTGTGGATTTTTGTTCTGAGTGGGTGCCTCTCCAAGGTTTCAAATTTATTGAATTGGGAAAGGATTTTTATTTCTCTTCTTTCATCCAGAGAGATCAGGGCTGCAGTTTCCTCCTTAGCTCTTATGGGTGTTGTTTTGTTTGCTCCTGTCATTATCCTTAGACCAATATTTCTTGTCTATTTTTCTTAGGTTGGTTTGGGCTGCTGAGCCCCATGCTGTGGCACCATATTCTAGTACAGGTCTTATGTAACTGGTATAGGTCTTTTTCAGGATGTTGTGATTAGCTCCCCAATCTAATTTTTTCAAGAGGGATAGTCTCTGGATACCTTTATTATGTGTTTTATCTATTTGTTTTTTCCAGGTTAGTCTCGGGTCATAGGTGACTCCAACATATGTAGGGCTGTCATTTTTTTCTAAAGCTTCCTTATCTAATGTTAATATTATTTGTTTGTTGTTTTGTTGACAGTGAGAATATTATATGCTATATGTTGTCTTTTTTGTGTTGATGGACATGCCCCAGTCTTTGGACCAATTATTGAGTATATCGAGATCATCTTGTAATCAAAATTTCGATGTTCCTATATATTCTTCTGTACTAATTAAGGCAAGGTCATCTGCATACATGCTGTTTTTAACTTTTCTTGGTAGGTTTTGATTTAGATCGTTTATGAATATTAGGAAAAGTGTTGGGGATAGGACTCCTCCTTGGGGGACGCCATTTTTTATATCCACTGTGTGGCTTCTTTGTCCTTGCATGCAAACTAAGGCTTTTCTATTATTTAGATATTCCTTTATCCAGTTGTACATTCTGTGGGATATGTGATGCTAGATTAGCTTGAGCAAGAGACCTTGTTCCTAGACTTTGTCAAATGCTTTTTCTAAGTCAACCCACACAATTGTTGTTGGTTTCTTTTCTTGAAAGCCGTCTTCTATTTCTTGTGTGATGAAAGCGATTTGATCTTCTGTTGATCTGCCTTTTCTAAAGCCAGCCTGGGCTTCAGTGAGTAGGTTATTTGACTCAAGGATCCATGTCAGCCATTTATCACTCTTTCCATCAGTTTGCAAGTACAGCTAGTGAGGCTGATGGGACAGTAGCTATCCAGTTTATTTCTTTGTTTGCCGTGCTTTAGTATAGGGATCATTATGGCTTTTTTCCAGATGTTTGGAATTCTGCCAATAGATTTAATTAATACTATTAATAGGTTAGTGTGATGTCACTTAGAAACCCGGTAAAAATCTGATCGTTTTGATGTGAAAAAAAAAATATGTCAGAAAAACATCAATTACAAAGTTATTATTGCAAATTTTAAAAAAAGAATAATTTATTCATTATCTGTAAATCAAAACACACATTATATCAAAAATTGTCAAAACCATCGGAGTTTCCCTTTAACATTGAAATTGAACATAATCAAAAAATGTATGGTCTCAATGTAAACCATGGCACAAGATTTTCTTTGAAAAATTGAAAAAAAATGTGTTCCATTTTGGTAATTTTTATTACTTGGCTATAATCCATAAGTCAAAATAAAGTTTAACTTATAGGGTGTGCTTTTATATAAAATTATTATATTGTTGTATAAAATTTATTTACATTATTTTTTAAAAACCAACTCAATATGAAGTTATTATTCTTTATTTTTGTAATAAAATGTTCTATTTTTACAAAATGTTGACAATAAAATAATCGTAGTGCTTGTCCTGAGCTTTCCTTTGTGCTGTTAGATCATGGAATGGGTTGCCTGAGTCAACCAGTGACTTGGCAGAATTTAAGTTATTAATTAACATGCATGACTAGATTGACCTAGGGACATGCATAGGAAGCAATAATCTTTTTTTGAAGTAACATCTGTATTTTATAAGATAAGATGTAATAGATTATTGCTATATATACCCAACGGTTAATTTTTGTAAATTTTGCATTTTCACTTACCGTTAACACTGGCTGAGGTTTTATGAAAATGTGTACCTTAAACAAGTAAAGTTAAAAAGTGAAAGTCACAAATGTAGATCTAACACTTTTAAATTATTTAGTCGACTCTATATTAACTGTATCCATATTTTAATAAATATTACATGCTCCACAGAATCTAGTAGTAAGCTAGTAATAGATCTAACAAGGTAATCTATATAATCTAAAACTTGTATATTATAGTCTAATAGAATAGGACCTAGACTGCTCTTTTTTTAAGTTAATATTGTAGCAACTTTGGCAAGTCTAGAATTCTAGGTATACTTAATGTTAAACCTGTCAAAAATGTGAAGTTTAAACCCTCAGTCCTTAGCTTAAATGTAGATAGTCCATAACTCTTAAACAATTTTGACTTTCAGATCTAACTTACAAATTTAATGATGGCACTACATAGTCTGAGTCGCAAAGGATTATCATGTTATAATGCTGTTTCTCGCTTCTCATCATTCACTGTGGCTTCAGGTTAGTACATAGCTCTAAATCTAGAGTATATATTTTATTATTATATTATACATGTGCTTTTAAGGGGTGTAGCGGCTGAGTGGTAAAGTGTTTGGCTTCCCAACTTAGGATCAGATTTAAATCTTGGTGCATTCTGGGATTTTGGTATTTTAGAACGCCGCTTAGTTCACCCAAATTTAATGGGTACCTGACATGTAAAGGTAGTTGGTCATTGTGCTGACCACATGTCAGCCTACTTGTCAACCATTGGTCATAAAAAGGATGACCTTTACATTATCTACCCTGTAGATTGTCTGAAATGGGTGCTACCTTTTTCTTTTTTATATACATTTCACATGTTCCTGTTTATATTTCGCCCCCACCCCCCTTTAAGAATCATGGTTTTCAGCTGCTTCCCCAACTTATGCCCATGTTACCCAGCCCTTAGTAAGTGTTTACTAGATATGTTTTCATTAGAGGTCACTTGCCAAAAAATAAATAAATTTCTAGTTGGGTACAGGTCACTAGGGAGGTGCAGTGGCTGAGCGGTAAAGCGCTTGGCTTCTGAACCGGGAGTCCTGGGTTTGAATCCTGGTGAAGATTTTTTATTTTGGGATCCTTGGGCACCTCTGAGTGTATCCAGCTCTAATGTGTACCTGACATAAATTGGGGAAAAGTTAAGGCGGTTGGTTGTTGTGCTGGCCACATGACACCCGTAGGCCACAGAATCAGATGACCTTTACATTATCTACCCTGTAGATTGTCTGAAATGGGTGCTACCTTTTTCTTTTTTATATACATTTGACATGTTCCTGTTTATTTTTCACCCCCACCCCCCTTTAAGAATCATGGTTTTCAGCTGTTTCCCCAACTTATGCCCATGTTACCCAGCTCTTAGTAAGTGTTTACTAGATACGTTTTCATTAGAGGTCACTTGCCAAAAAATAAATAAATTTCTAGCTGGGTACAGGTCACTAGGGAGGTGCAGTGGCTGAGCGGTAAAGCGCTTAGCTTCTGAACCGGGAGTCCTGGGTTTGAATCCTGGTGAAGATTTTTTATTTTGGGATCCTTGGGCGCCTCTGAGTGTATCCAGCTCTAATGTGTACCTGACATAAATTGGGGAAAAGTAAAGGCGGTTGGTCGTTGTGCTGGCCACATGACACCCGTAGGCCACAGAATCAGATGACCTTTACATCATCTGCCCTATAGACCACAAGGTCTGAAAGGGAAACTATACTTTTTTTTTTTACAGGTCACTAGCATATCTGTTGGTGCTATCCCTCCATTGCTGCTTCAGTATTAATATGGATGGAAGGGTAATTTTAGGGAGAGACTCAATTCAAGTAAATAAATCAGTCAACAAAACCCCATATGGTTCCAAATGTATTGTAAAGCATTCCTGTGGCTCAGATACACCGCTAGGTCGAGAGAGGGACAATGCTCGGGCAACCCATTGATCCCATTATCATAAATGTGTTCTTAAGAGAAAATATTGATGCTGATGTAGAGCAGTTGGGCCTGTTGTTCCTAGAGTATATTCCTTGTCTCTCAAGACAGAAGGATGCTAATAGATCTGTATATATATATGTTATGTTTATTATTAGTACATTATATGGATTTTTTTTTTTGGAAACAGAATTTTAGAGGTACAAATGATCTCAAAATTTTTAATGAAGATTTTTTTTCTCTATTATAAGTATTAAAATCTTAGCTTTCTTTAAACATTTTTAGAATTGAGCTTTATGGCACATTTTTTAACACCATCTCTGTCATGATAAAATATTTAGAATTCTAAAAAATAACATGTATATTTTATAAAGATTTTAAGACTAGGTATATCAGATGTACACAACTTTTTTTTGTGTTAAATATCTGTTCATCCCAACCCACCTTCATAGTACAATAATACATGATGCTTGTTAAAATCTGTGTGTGTGTATATATATATTGCCCTGGATGTGGCAAAATATGCAGGTCACAGCTGGGGCTGCGCAGCCACGGGAAATACTGTATTCCTCATTAATCTTCAGACACACTCAAAACCTATCATTATTGTTGTACTTAATTTTTGAGATGCTATATATTTTAAAAGGCATATCCAGCTATTTAGAATATAATTTCTTAGCTCCTTTGCTTTTAACACAAAGTTATGTGTTTATTATTTGGTTGACAACTGTAAACTATCATCCTTGACATTGCTTAGTTTTCTTATTAAATATCTCTTTCCGTTTTCTATGTCGAATTCTAGTTTATTTTACTCCTGTTTAGCCAATTAGTCATACTATGAATTCTTTGGTGTTAAAATAAATGGAAAGTTTTTATGGAATTCCTTTTTTAATGAATAGTTACAAATATTATAATATATTTGTAATTGTCAACTTACAAGACAAACCAAAATTGCTGTTTAAAATAACGAACAGTTCTAGAATATGCATCCTCTGTGTATGATTTCACTAGAAACTTGAACAGAGCCTAAAACAAGAAAAACATTAAAAATACTTTGTTTTTTTAAAAGACAATATCTCCTTTATACATCTTATAGAGCGATTATTTTGATTTCAATAACTAATGAATGTTAATTCAAGGACAAGCCACGGGTAACATTTCTAATCTTTTGGACACTTCAGGGTAGAGTTGAAATTTTTAAATTAAGATTTAAGTATAACCTTCAAAGTAACAACTAAAATTGTAAAGTCCTTTAAAAACAAGATTTTTTCCAAAAACATTAAGCTTTGAATGCTGTGTTTAGCAATCTGGACATTGGTCTGCATCTTGGGTTTAATATGAAATTCCACTGACTTAGTTGAGTGCTCTATCATGATACATGACATTTGTTGTACAAAATAAAAGCAATAGAATGTGTTTGGCCTCACGTTGCAATCACTGGCTATAAAAAAAAGCTTTATTTATATCTTAGACCTCTTGGTCTTGAATGGTAAAACTAGAAATATTTCTCGTTACACATAGGCTTACTTGGCTAAAATGGAAAAAAAAAATTATATTTTTATTTAAGCTATTGATATACAACAATAATTTAATAATACATTTTTTTCTTTTGTGTGTTCAGTTTGCAGATCCAGTTCTGCAATGATCTCTCAACATAACCAAGAAAATGCTGTGTTTAATTCACTACCTAACTCAAGTGCTGTTTATTTCTTGAAGACAAAAAATCTGGATTTAGATAGTCATCAAGTCAATGCTAGGACAACATTTTCAAAGGAAGCTGCATCTTCCAGTCAGGTGGAACAGCAGTACAAATGCCCTTCAAGACTTCTGGAACATTTTTCCCAGCTAGTTATTCTTGACACTGCAACATCTCTTACCACCTTTTATGACTGTCCTGTGTCATCAGGCTTCAGAGACTCCCTTGAAGCCCCGACGTCTAGGCAAGATAAAGTTGTGGATAGCCCTGGGATAAGCCAGCCAGCCAAAGAGGCCAAAATAATCATGAGAATTCGTCACAAGAAAATGAAGAAGCACAAGTTGAAAAAGTTAAGGAAGAGGATGTATTTCTTGTGGAGCAGGCAGAAAAAAGCCAGAAAAGCTAAAAGGTTGGCAAAGTATTATAAAGAATTGGAGGAAATCAAGAAAACTGGAGAGGACTTTAATGCTGAAAGCTTTGTCAAAGAACAATTATTGAAGGCTCGGAAAGGTGGCTTCTTTATAAATGTTTTTGACTCAAAAAATATTTAAATTTTAATCCCTGCACAATAACCTATCAGAATGTCATGTTTTTTTTTTTAAATTCATTATCAATTGTGTCTCTAGTTTGAATGTTATTTCTTAAATGTTTTCAATAAAAGTAGGATAGAAAAACATTCCTTTGCTTGAAATTTTGTTAAATTATTAATTTCAATCATATTGACAAAGAGCTACACAAAATTAAAAAAAAACACTATTTATATGTTTTATGAACATATTCATCCTAATCAAATTATTAAACCCTCAGAAATATAATTTTGTTTAACTTTATGCAATAACATTCAAAATTTTTGTTGACAAAAGATCTATTTTAAAAAGAAACACCATTTTTTGTCTGATGCACAAATTTTATTTCCAGTTAGTTGTTAGCAACTTGAAATACATATCGTTCTCGTAGTGTTTTAACGAAGCCCATGCTAAAGCAGACTTAGTAAACATTATAATTAACATAACGAACTACAAATCCTTGTCTTACTAGGATATCTAACATCAAAAAGTTAAAAAAAAAATGTGGCGCTAAATTAGCCTTTTAACAAAAATGAAAAACACATAAATAATTCATTGCACTTATAATGGAATGGCTAATTTTCTTTTTTTAAACATAATTTCAAAAGGACTTTTTTTCTATGTGCTTATTATGCAATTTAAAGCAACAATTCAGTGACATTAAGTTTGGATAATCAATATTAGCAAACAGAGGTAAAGAGTGGCAGTATCAATTCGATATTAATGTGGTCTAAAACAATGTTTTCATAATATTACTAAAAAAAGCTCTCAAAGAAAGATGATTAAAAGCTAAAGCTTTAAAAACAATACAACTCTTTTTTAACAAAAAAAACACTTTGGAACTACTTCATTCATTCCCTAAGGCAAGACTGAACAAACCCTCTCTAAGGTACGCTACAGCAAAAAGTTGGTCCCTTCTGGGATGGCCAAAATATATTATGCTTTATTTTGTGTCATGCAAAATGTCCAACTAGCTCCACCTTTCAACAATGGTAATTATAATATCAATTATGTTAAAGATACACAATACTGACAAGACAATGGTATATACAGAAGTCATTTGACATGACACTTAAGTACAGTAGTAAACATTATAAAACTTTTCAATCCAATTGAAACTAAATATTTTTCGTTGTAGAAAAATTATGAAAACATTTTTCTTTTAATGTAAAAAAAAAAAACTACATAAATTTTATAGTGTTGAAAATTTTATTTTTCAAAATAAAACTGAAAAACATCTCCAATGTTAAAACACTAGTATTTATAACATATGAGAGAGCCTAATTAGTACTAGTGAAGTGTTAATCAGTACTTTAAAAAAAGAAATAAAAGTACTAAAAATAATTTGATACGATACATACAAGTTTTACAATAATATACCATATATGAGCACTCAATTTTGTTAAATTACATGACAAAAAATCTTGCTAAAGCTATCAATCACAGGTCACTGAAACAAAAATACAGCTAAGCATAAAACTGAGATGACGACCACATAATAATTATAATTTTCCAAATACCATATTGGCCCTCCTTTACCGTCCTGAAAAGCCAGGAATAAAAAAAAAAAAAGAGTTTCGAGTGTAACAAGCAATCTTAGTACAAGATCCTACAGTAGGCCACAGAAATATGATTTAGCCAAAGCTTCATCCCAAATATTATGATTCTACATGGCCTATCTCAATGCTCTGCAGGGTTATACACTCAAATTATGTGCACACGCATACATAGCCAAGCTGGTACAATTTTAATGCAAACAAAATTGTATAACACAGTCCAAATGTATAAATTGTTTTTCAAAAAGTGGCAAAAATGCACTACTGAAGCCATAAATACTATTTACAAATACAGGTCATTGTTTTTATATTTTTAATAAGTTAATTCAGATTACTGGCAAGCTTTTAAAATTGATTATAAAAATGCTTATAATATGAAAAATATGTGTAGATTTTAAAAAAAAATTATTGATATGTGACATTAACTGGTATCCATATCGCATCTATTTTAGTTATATACTTTTTTTTACTAAAACTTTGTAATAGAGAATTTGAATTTTAAGTTATGTGTTGAAGCTTCAATGATGGCTCATAATACTAAATATATCTATAGTGGTGCATCAAAATTACTTTTTTAAATATATTTTTTTAGGGATCTTTTTTATTTTTTGGTATAACTTATGACTAGTAATGATCCACATTCTTACGGATAATAAATTAGTTACAATAAACTTTAGTAACAATAGTTTAAAAACATGATGAAAGGTTTTAAAATTGCCAGTGACTGAAAATAAGCAAAGCCAACTACATGATATGACTACATTGTTTACACAGAATAATAGTTTAATATCAATCAATAAGGCCTCTAAAAAAAAATCAAAATAACAAGTACAAAAAAATGTTAAAGAAATTTCTTAACAATGCCAGAGGAACACATTTTTTTTTTATTTACCCTTTACAAAATGACTAGGTGAGAGTTGACAAAGGTAATGTTCTATAGTTAGGAACATGGAGGAAGGGGGGGGGGGGATTATTTTAGATTTAATTATTTAACTCTGGTAAATTTAACTGTTTATGTTGATGCCACAATAATTTGTACCCATACCCAATGGTAAAGAACAACCAGCTTTTTTTATTTTTGTGAGAAAATCTTTTGTAATAAATATTAATGAGTGAAACAACATTGTGTAAGGTCAAAGTGACTTTTTGAATATATATTTTCTGTAAAGGTTTAAAGAAAAACAGTTAATCTTTGTATTATTTTTTTTTGGACAAACAAATGAGATTATGCAAACTTTCTAGTAAATATTTCTTGTTTTGATGCTCTATAATCAGCATTCAAGTTAAAAAAAAAGTTCTCATACCAATGTAATATTAATCACTGTCCATATCAAAATGTAAAAGCAATTAAAAAAAAAAAAAAAAAAGGTCAGAAATGAGATCTAAAATTAAACAAATAAATTGTTGTCAAGGTTACATCTCAACCAGTTAGCATATTATGCAGTTGATGACAGATAATAAAACAGCCCTCAACAATGACCATACATTCAAGCAGAAGGCAAGTGAACAATTTTTATTTTTTTTTAAAAAAAAGGTAAATTCTGATATATAAAGTTTTATCTTTAAATTGGTGTACTTCTCTCTTAAAGTTACCACAGAAAAAGAAAGAGAGCTATATTACTTTTCAATATTTTTAATAGTAATTATTAGTTTCAAAAGAAGGTAATATTAGAATCATTGAAACATTGTCATCAAGAGATATATCAGATAAAAGAGTTGTCTAAAATATTCATCTATAACTACAAATTTAAAATATATACACAGTATGAAATGTATTCATTGTTACACAATATATCAAATTTTGAAAAGCCAAAAGATCTAATATAAACACAAATATAAACATAATTCCTTATCAAACTTGCAAACAGCATGAATGTAAACTTGTATCTGTATTCACAAAGCTAAACAACATAAGTGCTCATTCCAACTCTCCTACAGCAAGACACTGTCATCCTGACTATACAAAAAAAAAGAAGAAGAGCACTATTAAAAATACTATAGAGTAGGTACTGGTTGAATTGGTGATAATGCTGATAGAAAATAAACAACACATCAGATAACAGTGTGAATATATTTTATTACAGTTCACTACATTGTACTTTACATCATTACAGTCAACTCCATCGTACTTAACATCATAGGGAAAGACAAAAGTCCTTTATACAGTTATTTCATTGGGGACAAGTAATTACACAAGGTTTGACTTGGAGATCAGCCACTGTTGAAGGTTGGACATGTAATTATTTACACACTGTGACATTAATAAGAGAAAGAGGACAAAGAGCTTAAAAGAATTCTAGACTAAACAAGGTTACAAAGAACTACTGGTATTAAAATATATGACCAAAAAGTAACTAAAACACGAGTATACAGAATCAGCATTCTTTAAAAGAAAAAAAAAACAAAAACTGCCTCCTTTCTAGACATGTACTAAAATCTAAGGATACTAACATCTAAAAGAGGATACAAATTTCCTTTCTCTCAATTAGAATGAAGCATCATTACAAATAATATTTTTGGAACAAAGGTCTCTCAGAATTGAGGGTCACAAAACAACAAGCACAAAGTAGTGTAGATGTACTGGGACTAAGTATATTTTAAAAATTATATCCAATCCAATCTTTTATATTATCATTGTAGCAATGTTTCTCAATGTTAGATATACAATATTGATAATGAAATTGAGTAAAAAAAAAATGAGCGGTTAAAATGTTTCAAAATTAAAGTCTCTTTCCTTCTAGATCTAATAATTACTTGATAATTATTATAGCTTTTTATATAGCGCTACTTTCATGCTTCATAAACTTCAAGTCCTATGTGTAATAAAAGTACATAGAACATATAGTGTTCAATTCTATATAGTTTGATATAATTTTCTTAATAGAAAAAAAATTACAATAATTTGCTTAAAATAACATTGTGCTTATCAGAACAAGGCATTTTCTTTTAGTAATACAATAGTAAAATTGTTTCAACATAGTTTTAAGCTTGTAAATGCAATAGTATTCCTAGATCTTTCTTAGTGTGTGTATCATCAGCACAAGAAATCTACAGTTCAGTTGACATTTTGGTTGTTAAAGCTTGGATTCTCTTAGCATTGCAGTTCTTGCACAGAATGTGATCATCCAATGGGTAGCAACCACGACCTTCAGCTTCTGAGCTCAACTGGCAGTTACAGTCCTAGAAAAATTTTAAAAAAACTTTGAGTCTAGAACTTTAAAGCCTGAAAAGCATAGAGCATGAATCAATGATTGTCTTTCTTGTAAAGGAAACTGAAAATAGATTTGTTGCTAAAACATTTTTTTTTTTGGAGTTCATGTCATTTAAGTTTAAAGAAATTTAACTGTATAACAATACTTAAAAATTTTGAAACAAATTTGTAAGTAAAAGTTTGATTTCCTCTTTCAAAATAAAAAAAATTATTATACAGCCCATAAATTAACAAGTTTATGAACAACAAAAGAAAGCATCAAATTTAATAAACAGTTTTGGAGACATTGCCAACCAATGAGATACTCACAGTAAGATTAATTCTAAAAATGTGTATTATCATAATTTTAAATATTTGTTAAAGGAAAAGATGTTACCATAGAAATATTTGATATGGACAGTAAATTTCAATGATAAAACATGAGGCAGCTTGTATATTTACATAGCTGGTCATCTTGTCCTAATATTAAATGTTAACAAGTTTCATAATTTGTACTCAATAGATCACATTTATTAGAAAAAAGAATAATGCTGTGGTCTGTGAAACGCATAGAAGCTACATTTAAAAACTGACTATTCTGCAGACATCCCTGATTGAATTTATGGAGCTTGGAAATGAATTAAGGAGCTTGGAAATGAATTAAGCTTAATTAATAAACAGACAATCCCCAATAAAACAAGTATAACTAAAAATAGAATACCTCACAGCGGTAACAATCCACGTGGAATGATTTATCCATTGCCACGATACGGACAGTTTCATCTTGGCCAGCCTGGGGCATGATGGGTCGTTGACAGACACAGCAACGTGGGGCAAACTTCCTATACGGTACAAAGAAACAGGATGCATAAATTAACAAGTTATTGGTGATTACGTCATATTTTTTTTAAAACTAAAGCATACTTCACTATGTTAGAGAAGAAACATACAAATACATTTAGATCAAAAAATGCAATTCAATTCTCACTTATGAAAATCCTCAATGCAATGGATCTGATTGGTGGCATCCACTGTAAAAGGTATTCCATCCAGAGACTTCCCACATACCACACAGGTGAAGCAATCAGGGTGGTAAGGTTTGCCAGTTGCCCGCAACAACTATAGAATATATTTAAGGAGACATTAAATTATGGGTGAATCGTAACAAAGATATTACTGATAGAACTACCAGGGACATTAAATGATATTCATTAGATAATAATAAAATAAAGTATAAAACAAAATCTCACTCTGTCTGTAATAGGCTTAGAACAAACAGAACATCTTTCCAATGAGTTCTGAAACAAAAGATGAACATAATGCAGGACTAACTAACTTTAGTGCTATGTATGTAGAAATGAGTTGAAAACATAAATTACATTTGTTATATATTTATTAACAAAAAATTAATTCTTAAATCTAAGGAAACATGCATCTGAAAAACGGCTTGTGAGAATGTCAGCCATATTGTTCTAAATAAAACTTTATCACAAATAAATTTTATAGAGAACTGTCAAAATGGGAAAATAAATGCTGTGGATGAAGTTTCATTTGATCACATGAAAAGGATTTATTTGAGTTCTTTATTGTTTTGAAAATAAGGAAAAGGAAATAAAGTAAATAGTCCTGGTAGAAAAAAAAAAGTGAATGGCCAGATTGAAAATAAAGAAAAGGAAACCAGGTAAATAGTCTTGGTAGGAAAGTAAAAGTGAATGGCCAGATTGAAAATCCTTGAAAATCATCATTCAACTGAAATCCGTTTTTAAATTAATAATTAAGAAACAAATAGTAAATATAATTTGTCAAAGACTGCATAATTACAAATACTTACAAAAAAAAAAAAAAAAAAAATAGACTGAATGAAATAGCTCTTAAAAAAAAATACTCTCTACATATATATTATTTAGCAATTTACTGGAAACTTAAGATAATGTAAATTAATGTAGCATAGTTAAACCAAAGTATATGCCTGATAATGAGTAAGTTTGCTTACAATATAGCAAGCCTCGCAGTATGGTTTTGTCTCCATGGCAAAAAATGATTTCCCTTGTAATGCAGCATCTGTTAGGAAAAATGAAAATCTTCTATATTTAACAGAATACATCATCCTGGACTTAGGTCTCTAAATTTCTGTAAATTTTTGCCCCAGTTTTTAAATTCACTATTCAGTAGCACCAAGATGTTTTTTTCAAACTAATGTTTTCTCAAAAAGGTAGGTTTTTTTTAAACTCCTGTATTAGAATGACCCAAGATAATAGAAAGAGATATGCACCAAAAATGACTTTTTGTGTACAAACTTACTGCATCCCACACATGTGAAGCAACCAATGTGAAACACATTGTCCAGAGCTGAGCAAGCATTGACACTTCCAGATACTGAGTTCCCACAACGTCCACACATTCCTGGGGAAAAATGTATTTTTTTAATTAAATTATACACATAAGTAACCAAGTTTCAACCAGACTTGGTGTTATGGAGTGTTTGGTGTTAGCGTGTTTCTAAGGTGATGGTGGGAAGAGGTTAGCCATTGGGTGTGAATGATGCAAGATGAGTAACATTGTTGTTAGCGGTCTTAGTTAAGACAGATGACTCCAGAGCACGAGACTGAAAAGATGTGTTATTGTTGTGAGTTAGATTTTATTTAAAATACCTTTTTTTGACTTAAGTCTACTATATTTATTGCATATCACCACAAGTTGATTTTGTCTATATTATAATAAAAGTTATATTTAGTTTTGTTCACAAAATAGTTATTCAAGTTATTTCAAGTTTTACAAGTTAAACTATAATACGCCTACAGCGGATTGGTCGTCTACCAGCAGTTTGGTGTTACAAGTCAACAACTGTCTACAACCCTTGGATTCTTGGCCAAGCTTAAAATTTGTGAATGTTACTACTCATTACACAGGCCACATAATACTAATGACAATGACTAAAATAAAATTGACTTTTCTTCTAAATGTCAAAAAAAAAATGCAGCTTACTTTGCAAAAAATCCAGTTAGTTAAATTTAAAAAATAATTTCAGCAAACTAATAAAAGTGATTATGCAATTTTTGATTATCATATTTATTACTGTTGTCTAATGTTATTTTATTTAAAAAATGTCAAGATTTGCAAAGCAAGTGTATTATATATAATTGATTATTGTAATACAATATGATACTATTCTTAAACTGTTAGCCATTAGATCTCTATACAAAAAAAAAAAAACTTGATTTGAAAAAGATTTCCATCTACAAAATTTCCCATCTATTTCTATTTTTTTTTGGTTTTCAACAGTTTTCCTTTATTAAACATCCGGACTATTTTTTTTTAATTCAATAAATCTTTTCCGAAATCTAGTTTTTAAATGGATTACTTAAATTCTCTCTCTTTTTTTTTTAACACCACTTTAGTGATGGTAGTGATATGGGATAAGTTTCAGTTTCCTATTTCAATGTTATACATTCTGATTATAAATGGATAGATATAATTTTTGAAAAAAATTGTTTTAATTTGGATAATAAATTTGACATATTCTAGATCTAAAACTTGACTTGGAATAAACATTTTGCCCAGAGTTCAACTATAGTAATTCACTTGCTTTGCACAAAATGAAGCAGTTCACACCAAAAATCTTTATCATAACTCATTATCTAATCTTATATTGGTGCCAATTGTTTTCTAATAATGTCTGGTCTCCATATACACTTCACTCACCCCAGTAGTCTTTGTCCTCAGTAACAGAGGTCATGTTTTTCATCAAAAGATCTGTTAGAGCGTCAACTTCAGCTTCCTTCTCTAGTTTGCTCTGTTTAGTGGTAGCAGGACCCGAGCCTGGACTGGCCATCTGTTAATGATATGAGATAATGGTGATGCCTAGCCAAATGTGAAGAAAGTGAAATTGAAGTTAATACATGCATGCATAGGAGAATGTACAATGCCCTACAAGACCACAAGGTCTATTGAAGAAAAGGGGAAGGGAAGAGTGTCAAGAAAGTAAATTTCCACACTCAGCTGACAAGAAATCAATAAAAATGGAATTGTTTGCTTGTATCTTGACTATGTGTTAACGCAATATAAACCAAACCATTTGCATCTAGTATTGAATAATCTAAAGTTAAAGTATTTTATTATAAATATTTCAGATCACGCTAGATGATTTTTTAAAAATATTGTTAGCAATGCAAGGTAATGATGTGAAAATGTTCAAAATTTGTAAGGTTAGGATTAGGGTTAGAGTAACAGACCATGTAAGTGCAATGAAAATCTCTAGTATTTTGTAATCCTTAAAGTGTATAGTATTAGACAAAATAACATTCAAAGTTAAATAATCAACTGAGCAAAAAAATAATAATTGTAATAGGAAAAGCATGGGAAAAAGAGTACACAACTGTACATTATTTTACAGCCTTCTAAGATTTTGGAGTTTATTAATGGGACATAGGTAAGTAAATTTATGTTGAACAGAGGCATGGAAATAAGGGGGTGTAGTGAGTGGGGTTAAAGAAAATGTTTCTGCCAAGGCATTCAATAAAAATAGTAATTCCAATACAGGCTCACCAACCTGATAACCTGTAGGGACCATAGGTCCTGGGACTGCTCTTTCTCTTTCGTAGGATTTTGATACTTGGCCACCACCAACACGATAGCTTTCAGCTGAGCTTGTATTTCTTTGTCCTGAAGAAAAAAAAAAGTTTTTATTAAGGCCTTCACATTATTGCTTTTTTTTTAAATCATAAAAAAATGTGCATATAAAAAAAAAATGGACAACAACATTTACCGATTTGTTCAAATTTATTATCAGCATAGCCAAAATCTTTGTTTGTAGGAGTTGGTGGCGCAATGTTAATTTGAATGTTGGCATAGTTGGACTCTTGGGGATAATTGGAATATGTGGATACTGTGTGAAGAAAATAAACAGAAAAGTTAAACATTAATTGCATTGACAATACACAGTTAAACCGTATCATGTTTTTTTTTATGTAATTTCCCTAAAAGTTCACAAGGCAGATGAAATAATATTCAGCTCTTTCAGTAGCCAACAGTTACAAGGGTGTTGTGAGGTTTAATTATTAAGAGCTAATTAAACCAACATACATCAGTCCAAGTCTCCAAGACTTTTGAGACTTTTAGGTAGGCCTGAGAACTGTAACCCCTTGTTATTCTTATTGTATAGAAAATCTATTAATTTCCTGGAGAAGATACTACATAACTATATCAATAATCAACCTAGTCTGGATAAGTGCTATGTTACCATATGTATATTGATGTAATAAATGTTTCTAGTTTGTACAACACTGTGAATTTTTAAACAAAGTTATTGAATGTTTTGGTGATCTATATATTATAATTGCATCGTTATAATAGATTATCCAATAATAGAAATTACAGTTTAATTATGGTTGACAATAACAAATCTAAAATTAAATTTAATTAATAGGTCAAAGTTACAGGACATTATCACAGCAATAGTTACTTAAAACATAAAATTATGAAATCATTATGAAAAAGCAGCATAGATATTTTTTTTTAAAAAGTAATTTTTAGTAAATAAATAACAAAGCAAAAAAAAAAAACTAATAATAATAATAATGGGGTTGTACCCAATCTCTGACCTACTTTAAAATAAGTCATGTGGTTATGGCAATAACATGACAATAATGGCAATGTCTTTCTATGATAAGATGTAGATCTAGATCTAGTACTAGCCAAGATCTAGAAGATCTACTAAATAATCATATCAATTAGTGAATTATTGTAACATACTTTTAATTACTTTATGTCTAGATCTAGACTGTTTTCATATTCAAATTACAATAAAATCAATGAAGCCATTATAATATAAACAGCACTACCATGTAACATGGAAGAAATATGGACAACCCTATTGAAAACAAACAACCATCCTGTATTTTAATCAATCAAAGGATCTTCTACATACCCATATACACTTCCATGAAAAAAAAAAAAAAAAAAAGGAACTTTCAGTCGTTTTTTTCTTTTCAATTGAGCCATAACCACCATTACACTTAAAACACAAATACTATCAAAACTTTGTTTTAAGCCACAAAAGCTTAACAGAAAAAAATACACATACCTTTGGGGACAGTTTTATTTTTTACAGGTCCTGGCACCACTGAATTGTAGTCAGGTGGCCTGTAGTCCTCAGTCCTCATAAACCTAGCCTCACCGCTGTAAACATTGGAGTAGGTATGACTGTCATCATCAACATAGGCCTGAGGTGGGGCTGGTGGCGGTGGTGGAGGAAAGTCTTCTTCTTGTCCATAGCCATACTTGTGGGCAGTCTCCAGTGGTGGGGGAGGGGGGAAACCTACTGGCTCTTCTGGGTAGCGCTCTACATTAACAGAGTGATACACTGTCCCTCCTACTGAAGGAATGAATGATACATAATGGCACAAACCAATACAAACATAGAATATGTAGAATACTAAACGGATATGACCCGCGACCTGCTGCCTTAGTTAGGGTATTATTGATCAACTGGATTGAATTTAGATCTATGTCAAACATGGAAAATGTTCCCTTCACATTTTTTTTTTATTTTACACCAAAACATAATGTGACAATGGGTTTAGCCATGCAGTTGAAATATTCATATCAAGTATAAAATACTGTGAAAACGGGTTTGTTAAAATGTTTTGTTCTTCAATAGAGATACAATCAGATACTTTTTGCCTGTTTTTAAGGCCCTCCGGATGTGGGAGGGACATTAAACATACTCTACTGTCTCCACGATGACCTAAGGAACATTTATGCAAAGTTTTATCAAGATTGGTCAAACGATTTGATTTTTATTTGGGACATACATATATACATACAACTTACTTTATGCTTTATATTATAGATAGTTAAGAGACATGAGAATAAAAACATTTAACATAACTCAATTTCAGTACAAGATAGACTATTAATCTTATAATAATAAAGTTCATTATAATTTCAGTGCAGTATACAGACAATGTAGCCTAAAACCTTCACAAAATAAAGAACGCAAATTTACACACACACACACACAAAATTGATGTTATGAAGTGTGTTTGAAATGACAAGGTTTGTTTTTTTGTGTTATTTATTTAAAGTGAAAAAAGTTTCTCTGATTTCAGAAGCTATATAAAGAGGGTGTGGCCAACAAACTCAAATTCAGCTATCCACTACAAATAGGTGGTTTCATTAACATCCTGAAATTCTAGCCTCAGCAAGGATTTAAGGACATGACATGAATGCTCAACCACATTTTTGAGTAATTAGATAACTAGATATGAATTTTCCTTTTTTTCATGTAGAGATTGTGTTTCTTTTTTTTTTGGACCAACTGTGGTGAAGTGGCATTAAGTGACCACTCATTGAAGAGGATTTCAAAACAATTTTTTAACATGACTCCAATCATAAAATGTATAAATTAGACCAAAAAGCATACAATAAACAAAGCTCAAAAGTAACTTACCAGCCCTATACATTTGAGGCCCTTGAACGTATGGCTTAGGAGCAGTTCCCGGAGGTACTTTCTGCATGCCCATTGGGCTATAGTCTCTGTTCTGATAAGCCATTAATTTACTTGTTGAACAGTTATCTGGTTGAATTGTAACTATGCCTAAAGAAATAATACACATGTATTTTAAATTTAAATTTTATATATTTTATAAAAAAAAAAGTGTTATGGTTAGGGTTTTTATATTGTTTTAGGAGACATAACATTCGAAATTGCATTACTTCAGGAACAAAAGTCAGATTATTTGCAGACGATTGCATAATATATAGAACAATAAAAACAACACAAGACGCAGATATTTTACAAAGAGAATTAGATGAATTACAGAAATGGGAATCAAATTGGAGCATGTCTTTCCACCCAGAAAAATGTCAGTTGTTAAGAGTAACAAAAAAACTAAAACAAATTAATTCCACTTATCTTATTCATGGCAAACCAGTAACACAGACTAAAAACGCAAAATACCTAGGTGTTATAATAAATGAAAAACTGTCATGGAATCCGCATATTGATGAAACTATAAAAAAATCAAACAAAGCATTAGGATTTATTAAAAGAAATTTCTATAAATCAAATAAGAACATAAAACTAAAATGTTTTTTAACCTTGGTTAGGCTAATAATAGAATATGCATCCTCCATTTGGGACCCCTCAACTCAAGAAAACATTAAGAAACTGGAACAGACACAAAATAGAGCAGTGAGATTCATAACAAATGAGTATTCACATTTGACTAGAGTAACACCTATAGTAAAATCACTAAATTTAGAAAGCCTTCAGGACAGAAGACTCAAAAGTAAAGTAGCAATTATACATAAAATACTGAACCATAATCTTCAAATACAAAAACTAAATCTAAAAATATATTCAGAAAGACAAAAAATAAAGGCACATTCCTCGTTCCATATGCTAGGACAAAATTGTACAAATGCCCCTTCTTCCCTAGTGTTATTAGAGCATGGAATGGGTTGCCTGAGCCAGGCAGGAAAACCAAAGACTTGGCAGAATTTAAATCCTTGTTTAACATGCATGACTAGATGCATGACGTGAAGTATGTAATCATCTTCTTTTTGAAGTAACGACTGTATTATATAAGAAGATAAGATTGAAAACAGAAAAATACTTCAAAAGGAGAACTGCAAAAGAAGAAGAGACAAAATTTGAACAGGGTGATGGTAATATGGTGGTGGGAGTCAAGTGTGTCTGTCTTGTAGTAATTGTCCAAATACTTGTTACAGAATTTTAGAGTGTTACAATTTATTCACATGCCTGAAAAACATCCTTCATGGGCAACTTGCTCAAGGAAAATAGCTCCCCAGCTCAGTTGTGTGGATGAGTTTGAGTTTTGAGTTTAGGCACATCGGCACAATTTAGGCCATGTCGTGCCCGTAATCCTTTAAGGATTATAGATTATATCTATAGATCTAGATGTAATATTATAGTTATAAGTAAAATTCCCTTTTCAGACTCTGCAATCTATAACTTACTATAAGTATAGGGCAGATGATACAAAAGTCATCTGTTTCTGTGGCCCAATGTCAATGGGGGTGTCATGTGGACTAAGAGGTGCCCAAAGGTCCTGAAATTTCAAATAATACTTCAAGGGTTAGGAAGCCAAGTGCTTCAAAGCTCATCCGCCACCCCCCATTTATATTATGGCGGAAAACATATTTGTACCCAAAAATGCAATTTTGAAGTTCATCATTCATTTTTTCTGTAAAGCTACTACCTGTGATGTATTTGTTTTTTGTTTTGGGTAGAGCAAAGTTTGTGAAGCTGTCATATCAATAGA
Source organism: Biomphalaria pfeifferi (assembly GCA_030265305.1). Lineage (NCBI taxonomy): Eukaryota > Metazoa > Mollusca > Gastropoda > Planorbidae > Biomphalaria > Biomphalaria pfeifferi. Next base: position 3,422,808 of record JASAOG010000059.1, on the reverse strand, counting down.
TGTATTAAATTCGTTTTTATTATGAGTTTGTGCATTCAAGAGTTTTACAAAGTATAGAAATTCAGACGGACATAATTTACTTTTAACTTCTATATTGTGTTCTTCTTTAAAAAGGTAAGAAACATATATATATATATATACATATAAACAAATATTATAGAAATTTAGCATATTTACGCTTAAAAATGAATGTTGTAAATACTGTTACACAAGAAAATGAAAAGATAACATTATTTTGTCTTAAAATCATTATATTTATTATCTAGCATCTAGAGTCTAGATTTTAGATCTAGGACTAGGACTTGATCTAGATCAAGTCTAGGACTAGATATATACGGTATTTTTCGCCATATAAGACGCTTCGGCATATAAGACGTACCCAATTTTAAAGGAGGAAAATCTAGAAAAAAAAGATTCTGAACCAAATACTGTACTAAAATATTTTATATCAACTGTATAAAGTAAACAGCAGTTTAAGAACAATTTTATGTCAACCATGTAACATATTAAGAACAATCTTTACTCTCATTAACAGTCAGTAAAGTCAGTAAACAGTGAAAGTAACAAAAATCAGTCTGTAATGTTTTTATTCGAACCCCAAGAATTCCTCGTCTTCGCTGCTATCAGAAATGAGGAAGGACAGATCCTCGCAGTCATTGTCATCACTTTCTTCCTCACTGGTGTCAAATAAGACGTCATCTTCTGTTCCGTCCAAGGCATTACTAATACCACACTTCTTGAAGGATTTTACAACAATGTCCTCCAATATGTTCTTCACTTCTCCTCCTCCCTTATATTTCGGGAGACATGAGGAGACGCAGCCTGCGCTGATGGATGGAGGTACCGGCAGTAAGCTCAGCATGATGCCCGTGCAGCACATGGTTAGACTGTCGGGAGGGGGGCATGGCGCGCTATAGGAGGGAGAGGGAAGCCCGAACACACACAGCCTGGCCGTGCAGGGAGGATCACAGAAGTCACCACAGCCCGCAGTACGTGCCCCAAATCCAGCCCGCAGCACACACTGCATAAGGAAAGGACTGCGAGTAAGCGCCACACAAAGTTGGGGGCAGTTTTAATGCATGTAAAATGTGTAATTGCCGTATAAGACGCACCAACTTTTCCCCCCCAGTTTTGGAGAAGAAAAAGTGCGTCTTATACGGCGAAAAATACGGTAGATCTAAGACCTAAGATCTAGAACTAGACCTTAAGAACTCTAGAGATCTAGATATATATAGAATCTACAATGTGGAGTGTATTAATGTAGTAGAAGTCCCTCTATAGATACTGTCCATACCAGTGTTCACAAGGACAGTTACACTGGGCAGGTCATGTATCCCGTACGGGCATGAATGTCAAAAGCAGTCCTTTTTGGTGAGCTAAGAGGTGGTCAATGTAACAGACAAGAGATTCAAGAGTCATATGCTGATTAGATTTATTGAATATAATTTAAATATAATAGATCTAGAATCTAGTAAGTAGTCATAGACATAGAGTAGTCAGTAGATGTAGAATTCTAGATCTTGAGTATGATATTCATGATATATATAAATTTATATTTATATATTTAATATAGATATATATATATATTATTGTAATAAAAAAAATTATATATATAAATATATATATATCCTACTAGAATAGATTTACTAGATTCTACTTCTCTACTAAGACTAAACATCTAGATTATATCTACACTAAATGACTAAATCTATAGTTATAAGTTATAGTGTCTCTTTACTACTTCTAGATATACTAAAATCTAAATCTAGTAGTCATCTAGACTTTAGTATCTAGATATCTACACTCAGGGCCGCCGCTTCCTATTGTGCAATGTGTGCATTGCATGCAGGCGGCCGACTCATTATTCCAAGGTTCCTTTTTTAAAAATTAGTTAAATGAAAAAAATACTTAAATATTTTATATAAATTATAATTATTCCATTATCCTTTGAAAATATAAATGATAGTCGTACATAAGAAATTATTTCGAAAATTAGAACAAAAAAATTCCCACAGGTTTTTCCATAGGTGCCTACACATTTCTGGCCTTGAATATCCACAGATTGTTTGTAACATTTGTTTGAGTCGAATAGCCTGCACTGTAAGTAGATCTATTACCGTAATAAATAGCCAATTTTAAAATCATTTTCACTGGAGGGGAGGGGGCGCTAATTCCTCTCATATGGACTGGGGAGGGCGCAACATTCTGACCAAAAGAGGTGTTACGAAGTGTGTGTTTCCTAGGCGACGGTAAGAATATGTTAAGCTATTGATTGGTGGTTATGCAGTGACGATGATAAAATTAGCATACTTAGTGAAAATGTGAGATGATCTTAAGACATGAAAGAGTAAAGACTTAGTTTTTGTTGTGAGATAGATTTTGTTAAATATCAGTTTGTTTCATTACTATTAGATCTATATCTTATCTCAATTTAAATCATAAATAATAGGCCTAACAGCGAAAAAAATGTTCAGACCCCTCGCCAACTTAAGTGGAAACCTGATCTTCAATTCTACCTCCAGGAAGAACTTTTTACTATACTTTTGTATTTCTATAAGCAACATAATTTCTGAAAAAACAACTTTTTAGTAAAATTTCATGAGGTTAATTTGGTTTCTATCATTTCTATACACAGTGTTAAATTAAAGAAGGTTAAACAAAAAATAAAACCTAAAAAGTGTGACTAAGTTTCTTTTCATTTTTACTACATTCTAAAAAAAACAACAAAAAAACTCATGGACCTCACTGTGCGAGCCTACATCGCTACAGCTTCTAAAAGGGGGCTCGAATGAAAATGTTGTTATCTAGGGAGTCGCCACCAGGGTATGTGAAAAACACTGCCTTACTATGTTTTATTTTAAGTCATTGTTTAAGTGACTTGTAGTACTTTGGATTATTTACTTTGTATTAAACTCACGAAAAATACTCAGCGCTGAGTTGCTTCATTTGTTGGATAAATTTGTAGGCAACTCTGAATCAGTATAAGTCAGAGGATTGTGGATACAATGCACATTTCGCCAAAATACAATCGTGATAATTATTATGGAAGTTTACGGAACGTTGAAAAAGTTCCATTGTCATTGGCTTTTGTATTTCAAGCTTTTTTATTATTATTATACTGTAATCTACAATAACAAACAAGTTAACATATAATATCCACGTTCAGACCATGTAACACTGTTGAGCAATCAAAGTAATCGAGAAATTGTATATAGATCATGATCATTTCCGCTGTTCATAGTAATATACCCGCCGCAGCTCATCAATTATAATCGATGCAAATGCAGGAGCATAAGCCAGTAGTCAGAACGAGATTAGTTTTAAATGTTTATCACAAAGACCCAAGATGTCAGATTTCTGTAGGCACGTATATCCAAAATTGTTCCTAGTGCTTGGTTCATAGTTGTACTTCAGGGATACAACAGCGGTGCGAATAAACAAGGAAAAAATGGAATGGTCTACAAATAAAATGAATTTTAATCAAAGGCCACTTTTGGAACACTGTCCAGCTCAGTCTTAATGGAATTATTTCTTAGAGAAAAAAAAAAGGGGGGGGGGGCAGAATTTTTTTATCTTGCACGCAGGCGGCCACAACCCTCGCGGGGCCCTGTCTACACTAAATATAAAATCATACTAAATTTAAATCTATACTTATAATAGAGTTCTTATACAGATAATACAGTCTCAGTCACTCATCTCATTGTCAGACATTGACCACATATAGTTGATATAGTATCTGTACTGAACTGACTGATTTAATTGACTCACGACACTTGCCAAACCAGAAAAAACTGACTTGGCTCACTTGCCTTCTTTTGAAGTTCTAAATTTACTTAGTTAACTTAGACTTACTTCACTTACTACTTAGTCGGTCTTAGATTAGTCATTAGTCACAGTGAGTGTGAGTGACAGATAGATCTAAATTTACTTTAACTAAATTATCTAGACTAGATGTATCATATCATAATTCTCTCGAGTCAAGTCTCAAGGCTCTACCTTATTTATCTATCTAGATTTTAGTTCTAGATTTAGATCTAATCTATACTCTAGTCCTAGATTAGTCGTGTCTAGTTTTTGTTCCAGATTACTCGTCTCTATGTTGGAAGATAACCCGGAAATCTCTCCCATAAAAGGAATAGCTTTCTTATGATGACGTCACTATGTTTTCTACTGCTCTCAGAATTTATAGTAAATTCTAGTTCAAATGTAGGTAAGATATTAAATATTAAAAATAAAAAGACATAGCCTGGGGGTAAGTTGTGTTCATTAAAATAACAATAATTGGGATATCATGGTTCAACCCTCCCCCCCCCCCCGAAATGAAATCACCCCGCAGGGAGGGGGATCGGAATATAGAGACAGATTTTTTGCATTGATTTTATTTATTTTAGGTGATATTTAAATACTATAAACCATCACCTGCCCCAGCGCAGCCAACGGGGTTCGAGTTTAAAACCCAATATACCATACTATATTTTAAACCCCCCTCCGAAATTTACGATAAAACCCCTTCTTCAATATAGACTACCGGTATATAATATATCGATCCATACATCAGTCACCAGATTCTATGAGCGTATATGCCAATAAGAGTGGTTTGTGTTTAAAACCCCTCTCCAGCGGGGTTTATAGCTAAAAACCACCTCTTCAATATAAAAAAACAAACAAATTACATACTCAAAATTCTATATGATCGTAGCCAAAGGTTTTTTTAGTTTAAACCCCCCTTCAATATATTAAAAAAAAGTGAATTGCACACTAAAAAATCTATGAGCGTAGTCAAAGGGGGTTTGAGTTTAAACCCATCTTCAGTGGGATTTGAAGCTAAACAGTACTTCTTCCATATATATAAAAAAAAGCTAATTACACACTCAAAATGCTATTATCGTAGCCAAAGGGGGTTTAAAGCCTAACCCCCCCCCCCCCCCAAGCGGGGTTTGAAGCTAAAAAAATACCTCTTGAATATACAATAAAAAAGAATTACACACTTAAAATGCTATGATCGTAGCCATAGGGGGTTTTGAGTTTAAACCCCCTTCAGCGGGGTTTGAAGCTAAAAAAAAATACCTCTTCATATAAAAAGCAAATTACACACTCAAAATTCTATGAGCGTCGCCAAGCCAAGGGGGGGGGGGGGGTAAACCTCCTCATTCAGAGGTCTTTTTTTAAAGTTTAAAAACCCTAATGAAGGTTTTTAGTTTATATACCCCCTTACAGAAAGTTTTGAGGTTGAAAACCTCTCTCTTCAATTTTATTCTAAAACAAACTACAGTCACAAAATTCTATGACCGTAGCTTATGGGGTTTTGATTTAAAAAAAAAAAAACTCTCCCCAGATTTTTTAGTTTTTGACGATAAAACTTCCCATTTTGATATAAAATCTAAAGCAAACTACAGTCACCAAATTCCAAGCGTGGAGCCATAGAGGTTACACATTTCAACCATTGACTGGGCTCCATTAATAAAGTGCAGTGAATAGTCATCTGCCGAAATTGAAAAAGACTAAATCTGGCTCAACAAAGATGGCTAAGACGGATTATAGGAGTCGGAGAGAGACATATATATAAGGTCTCAATCAAGGAAATCCTATGGGAGTCGACCCCTTAGTTAGGTTGTGATAGAGCGTCCCGTGAGGTTTGCGGGACATGTTCTCCGACAAAATGAATTACGCATAATAAGAGTTGCGATGACATGGAGGCCATTAGGCCTACGAGGAAAGCGCGCAAACAGGGACATCCTAGTACAACTTGGTGCTACACTTTCATGGAGATCCTCAGAGCAGGTGGGAAGAGGTTTTAGACATTGCCAGTGACAGATTTTTTTTGTGCCGCCCAAATACCGTAAGTCTTATTTCCATTATAAGACTATTCTTCTGTTTTTCACTTCTTAATTGAAATAAGCCTATTTGATAGGCTCGAATATTTTTTTAATTTTTTTTTCTTGGCCGAGCCCCCCCCCCCCCCTTTTTTTTTACATCCTGCAAATCGTAACGCTCACATTATATTTTGGCCCGTTATATTGGAACGGCCCTCTACGCCCTCATTTCTGGGCTATGGATTAGCCTATGTAGCAGTGGTGTCCAGAATACGGCCACCGGGCTGACGAAGTACAATCCGTCCCGCCGAAACGTCAGCACGAAGTGTAGAAAAATGTTTCTTTGCCTTTAGGGTCTTGCCTCACTGCCACATGTTTTCTGATGGAATAATACCATTACCTTACTAATGTTTTTGTTGAAAATTGTTGAGGGGCAAGTTGTCACACAGGTTGGGGTAATTTGTCACAGTTGTGACAATTTGCCCCAATGAAGATTAAGCATTTTGAAACAAATTTTAATATTTGTTTATTAATAATTATTTTTTTTTTTAATTCTTTTTTGTGGATGCTACCTAAATAGTGTTAAGCGACTTTCTCCGTAAAAAATGTTGTTTGCAAAGGTTATGCCAGCATAAACCTACAGACAATATCTGTCCTCCGAGCACAACAATTAGTTTTGGAAAAAAGTTCTCTAGACTTACTATTTAGATATGTTGGAGGTGGGTGCATTGCAGGGAGAAGTGAACAGATATTTTTAAAAAAATTATATAGAAAAAAATAAACATTATTTTGAAGAAAAACCTACAGCTTTCCATGTTAGGTCCAAAACATTTAAGAATTTCCACACATATATAATTCTTTCACGACGACAAGTCAAGGAAACTGCTACAAGAACAAAGTATTGGCTAAATATATTATTTCTTTTAGACAAAGCAAGATATGGCGATTTTTTAATTGTGCGACATTTTACCCCATGCCCTGTGTCAACTTACCCCGGTGTGAGGCAAGATGTCACAACCTTAACCCAACCACGTTTCTGTTGTATAACTCTGATAAATAAAGAGATAAAGTTAATTTTTATTTGCTCTAGTTGTTGTCTGAATGTTTAAGTTACAACATGCTAAGTTAGGCGAGAATCAATGAATTCTAAATATGTTTAAAACATCAAAATTTGAAAATTGTGACAACTAGCCCCACCTTCCCCCTACAATATACCAGGAAAGATGAACGGATCTTTACCTTTTTTTTTTTTGTGGAACATGATAATAAGCCAACCATATAGCCTACATAAAATATATTTTATGTCTATGAAGCCAACATATTTCTTATATATAGCAGCTCCTTCGTTATCGAATATGAGCACCCTCAAGAAATGCGATATCGACATTCAGAGCCATGGGAAGCACTAACCCTCGATCGCTCCTCATGACGTGAAGCTGTGAGTCTTGGAGTCTCGAGATTCGAAGCAAGAAAAGTGGCCAGGATGAAAGAGCGCCGAACCAACAAAAGGCTGAGAGAAGAAGCAGGCCTATCTGTAACTTGTGACGAGATGTTTAATTTGTTAATATTTGGCGTATTTGTTTAAGTCTAGGGGAGATTTTATTAATTTTATCCCGCTCACATATAAGATTTTGTACAGGCACACCGCAACTAACAGTAAGAACAGACCAATATTATACATTTATAAATAAAATAATTTAATAAGTGAAAGTTTACAAAAGATAAAGGATCAAATAAAATTATAATTAAGAAATGAAATGAAGGTGCTAATATCTAACAGAACTGCTCATCATGGATTGGTGAGTGGTTGGAAGAGAAGAGTGTTCCTAGGTCTGGCTACTTATTTTCTTAGCTGCTAGCCTTTGGGTCGTCTTCTGGTGGTCAAAGGACTGGCACTCAGAAGGATGATTTATCCGGCTCTGTCTTAGGACGTCGGCTCGGGATAGTCTCTATGCTGTAGGCAAGCTAGGTCTAGGGTGAGGCCGCTGACTGTTTAGCAGTAGAGAGGGTTGGTGCTGCAGACTAAGTTGTAGTGAGACGATCTCTCAGCTGTGGTCTCTAGCTCGTAGAGAGCCGTGCTAACTCAACACCAGTTTGTCTTCTGCAGCGAAGGTTGCTCTAATCAGTCGGCATTAGGCAATAGCTATTGGGCAGTGGACAGTTTGGGCCGGGTACTGGGCAGATGATACTGGGCAGTATAAGGCACTGTGGAAACTGGGCAATATGTTAAGGCCAAGGACAGTAGGCAATGCCTTCTTGCTAACAGGTATATTATTGGGGGGGGGGTGTATCTGGTGTGGTCTGCTCCGGTTACAGCTTTGGGTGGAGATCTGGTAGTTGTAGCAATCGGGTGTAGCAACCAGGCTGGGGATAAGACAGACAATTAGGAACCTCCTAAAGGCATTGAGCAGGGATTCCCATATGCCTTGCAATCATTCAGATGCAGGCATTGGTATCAATCCCAATAAGGCATTTAAGACAATCATGTATAAAATCTTAAAGCACGCATACAACTCAATAACAAAAAAGAAACAAGTAAGATAACCACAATAAATGTATTATCATACAATGTCGGATGATATTAGTCAAGATTCATCTATTGAATACGATTAAGTCGATAAGTAATCAGTTTTAATAAAATGGGGAATGAGCATATTATATACTAAAGGATAAGATGAAAATAAAATACTAGGGATCGAGATACAATGATAAGGGTTTGATATAATTAATCAAAATTAAACTCATCCAAGGAACTATAAGTTCACAAGTGTGTGAGACATAATAATATGTATGAGGGATATAATAGAAAAGTGATATAATTAATTTCACATGGGCTCTGTAAGTTAAGAGCACTGTAATCTAAGTTCATAGACAGTACTTAGATTCACGAAAGGTTATTGTTTTTATCAATCACTAAGATACAGGGGAATGGATGAAACATGACAAATCAATATATAATTACTATTGTTTTCAAAGGTAGACAACCATAGCGGCATTAATAATACTATATGAAGATATAGCATCGACATAAAATAGTACAATGTACATACATAATAAAGTCATAATGTAATGACGTGGAACGTGGTTGTGTACTAATGTGTACTCACACATTCCAATAAGATAAAATAAGTGTAAAATATTTACACTCACCCGTTTGTCCCTAATGAAACCTCACAAAATAAACTTCCTAACAGGGGAGACTGAATGAATTGTAGCGGGCCTAAATTTGAATGCTTTGGTCTCTTTCTATATATAGATGGGACTTTTCGTTTAACGGGTGGGGAAGAAAGCTAGGTGATTTTCTCACATGTATCTATGTACTGGACATGTCAGGCGTCATGTCAGGAGGAAATAGGTGTGAAAAGTTATTAAGCCGCTGCGTGTAGCGCTGGTGCCGCGACTATTGTGTGCTGGTCACCTGTACAGCGGTCAAAAATTAAAAGTTAGCCCTAGAGAGGCTAGTTCATGTTTTACGTCGAGATTCGTCCCGTGAGAAACAATGCGAGGGGAGATAAATTCTATAAGAATTTAGTTATGGGTGGACAGGAAAATAATTGTTTTAAGTTAAAAATAAAAGTTTCCCACGATTTGCTGGGAAAAACTCAAATGAACTTTTGCATGCAAGTTTCGTATCGTCACATAACTGACCACGCATGCGACCGGCTTTTTAAAGATAGGATTGGACTAACAATCATCTTCGAGTTAATAGGATATGAGAAATGTGCTCATTTTCTATTTCTTTTATTAAAAACAACAACATTAAACGGCATTATGAAACAAATATGGAGACATTCTTATCTCATAGGCTATATTAGAGACGTCAGAAAAGAAGATAATTACGTCCTACGCATTTCATGTGTCAATTTAGTCATGCATGTTAATCAATGACTTAAACTCTGCTAAGTCTTTATTGGTTTTCCTGACTGGTTCAGGCAACCCGATTCCATTCTCTAATGGCACTAGGGAAGACGGAGCACTTGTACAAATTTGTTCTAGAGTATGAATTAAGAAATGCGCCTCTATCGTTGTGTCTTTCTGAGTATTTCATTATGTTTTTTTTTCTATTTGTAAGTTATGGTTTAGTGTTTTTATTTATTAGGCCCTATATCTACTTTACTTTTTAATCTGTAGTCCTAAAGTGTCTTTAAGTCTAGTAATTATACTATCGGTGTTTGAGACGCGAATAAAAGATTGTTAAACTACTCATAGAGATTGGAGGATTTATAATAAGATAAGATAAAATAATTTTATTGATCCAATCAAATGGAAATTCAGTTTGACTACAATTGACATCCTCAGCGTAACTACTTTACAAAAACATTATGGATGAAAAATTCGAACAACATTCACTCACGAAACACATACACAACCAGCGCTTATGAATTAGACTTCTATGTACTTCTTGATGACGACAGCTGATCTTGTAACACTCTGACGGATAGTGTTTTTAAAACTTTCTGTTTTAGTCCTAATGGAATATTAATATAATAATATAAATATAATAATATTGTTACGAATCTCACTATGCAGGCTCTCTGCAAACTGCACCATACACCATCAACTTAAAGAACTTGACAACTCAAGGCTCCAGAGTAACGTAACACTTTAATAGTTGAATAAATAACAGCCAATACTGTACAATTGGCAACAGGTACACTGTACAAATATCTCTCCGATAACACCGTACCGCCGTATCAACTCTCGCACTGGCCTCTCCGTCTCGTTCGGGCTTGCACTGGGTTCAACAGTTCAGGACTGACTTCACACACTGGGCTCGTTGTGTCGGACTCGATCACAGACCAAGATCAAGACGCCAGTCGTCTCAACGGTACTTTACAGTACTTCGCACTGAACCGTTGTAATGCTCCGTACAGAGCCACATCGTTGAAATGTGCTGTAGTCGACCGTGTTCTGAACCCCTGCCGTGAACCGTCTTGACTGGACACCTCCGCTCTTTATATAGGGTCCCTACTGGCCTTCTAGAACCAGACGAACATCGCTCGACGTTTCTAGCTTCGTCACATGACTACATCCCTCGTGACGCTCCTGAGCTCTGTTCGCGACGGCGATCCTTCCCGAACCGTCCTGTTGACACTCGACTCGGCTGACCGTCGTAACTCGTCACGGTTGACCGCTCGCCTGGGGCGATTTGCGTCGGCTGACTACACTCACACCACTACCCCCATCTGTGCCACCACCAGGTTTATACCAAATATAATAATATTTACAAAAAAGAGAAGTTTGTTCACTCTCATGTCTATTTTTGTATTTCATCGTCTTCTATTTCAATGTGTGCTTCGTTTAGGGCCTAATACAAGAACAGAGATACAAAATTCGTTCGTACCTCACTCGGTCAGACTATATCAACACCACTCGTTGATCAGAACACATGAATAAGACCAAGATGACCGTGTGTAGTCGCTGAATGAACTTTCTATGTTGTGCCTGTTGTATTTATGTGTTTGTTTCTGTTGTGGTGTCTTTATATGAGAAAAGAGTCCTTGTAATCACAACAAATTTCCATAAGGATCAATAAAGCAAGTCTAAGTCTTATTCTTTAGGGCTACGAGAGCTGTCCTGAGTCGCTATGACATCGTTCAACAAGACAGTTTGCCTGTTTGATGTAGTTTAGTCTGGTACCTGCTAGTTCAAGGCGACAGTATTCATTTTATACGTTTAAAAAACTAAACGATCACCAAATATAGTCTAATAAAGAAGGAGGGCAACACTGGTCAATACTATAGCAAAGTATTTCTCAAAATTGTGCCGGTGGTGCCCCCCACCCACAAACTAAAAGAATTTTGTTTGCGCCTCTCTTAGCTAGTTGGGGACCTGGGGGGGGGGGGCGATGTAGGTTCTCACAATGGGGTCCGGGGGAGGGGTTTCAGAATGCAATAAAAATTTTCATTTAAATTTTTCTTAAATATTAAGAATATGTTTAGACTCCAAATTTATGTGTTAAATGTTCATTAAAACTAGTGCATTACATTTAGTCTTTTCTTTTTTCGTAAATAGTGCTCCTTCAAAGAATAGCGCAAGTAAAAAAAAATGCAAAAAGGAAAAGGGGCGCGACCATGGACATAAATAAATATAGACTGGCCAATAAAAGAGTTTTTTGAAAGAAAATTTGTGACTTGCAATTTAGTGTACTTTATTATACAGCAGTGTAGTTTTGTTTAATCTCTAACAGCAGTGTAGTTTTGTTTAATCTCTAAGACTGAAGATCATGCTAATTTTCAGAATTCGGAAATCCGACAACAATAGATATATATAAAATGTTTTCAAGTTACATGAAGTTATTTCCTTTCTCCAATCTATAATTATTTATGTCTATGGGCGGGACATGCCAATATTGAAGTTTTCTCTTGCAAAAGAGCACAACTTTCATTTTAGTGTGAGCAGGTCAGGAGGCTCTGAGTGGAGACCTTTTCTCTGCTCAACATTAAATTTTAACAGTAGGCAGATGTTAGCGCTACTGGGTGGGTTTCATCTGTGACACCCCAGTCTGCGTCCAAGGGTCTAGAGTCGCCTAAGTAACCAGACATACTAACCTACACTAAATAAAAACAAGATAACGAACTTTAGACTTTAGTTTAGGATAAATAAACAAAACTTTATTAACATACAAAAAAATAAATCAATAATAAAAATATAATATACACACTAACCACTACAACTGAACCCAGCAACTAACTAAAACCCTCTAAATCTACGCCACTACAAACACCAACAAACTAACCAAACCAACTATCTAACACAAACCGATAAAACCAACTATCTAACTAAACTGTCTAACTCTAAATCACTACACTACTACACTAGACCTAGATCTACACTAACACACTACAATAAACAAGTCTAGATCTACAATATTCTACTACTATAACCAGCAATTATAATCACTATATCAGCAGTTAAAACAGCAGCAGTAATAATAGCAGGCCATCCCAGGTACAGAAATAAATAATAACACGACAGACCACAAAGATCTTCAGCTGTCACACAGACGTACTGTACTGACCACTGGTCAAATGTACACTCAACTGTTTTAAGACAGCATGTAGTACATCACTTTTTATACTATCCTGCACTACCCTATATAAAAATATGCGGGAGTACAATTATAAAATCTGACACTAACCTATAAAAATAAAATATATATAAATAGCTCTATCCTATACAAATACACACACACACACAAATAGCTCTGGGAGCGCAAGCTCACATTGGTAAAAGAAAATAAAAGTCGCTAATGAAATAAAGTTTTTTAAGAAGGAGGCAGCATTGGCCTATGCTATTTTAAGTGCGAAAGTTCGAGTTACAAGTGCGCACGAACGTCTGTATATTACTTCGTGTTGTGTAAGACATACAGAAAGTAGTCAACACAACTATATATAACAGTCGGGAACATTTCCACCATTCTAACATGAGAAAGTCGAGAAGAATCCCGTTAGCGGAAACGTTTTGAACAGGGGCGGACTGGCTATATGGGCAAACGGGCAAATGCCCGGTGGGCCGGTATCAAATGGGCCGGTATCAAATGGGCCGGTCTGGTCGCGACCAAAGAAACAAAAATTTCCATGCAGACAACTTTAAAAAAAAGTTACAGCAGCAAGACACAAAGGCTTGAACACGTTTTCTTGTATGTTTTTTAAAAATTCTTATTACAATTAATTTTGTTTGAAATTCAACAAGAATTTAAAAAATACACTATAGGCCTACACTGTACGTATTATTATTTGCAAAACGTTAGACCGCACGAGCGGCATGGACTGTTCTGATGTCTTCGAGGTTGTGTTTGGCCTAATCATTTTGCTGGTCGGTATGGGCCTTTGATGGCACTCCCATTTTTTTGTGGTCCTTCCGTCCTCCGTCTTTTAATGGTTCCAATGAAATTTAACCAAAAAAGAGGGACGAGAGAGGTTAAGGTAGAAAACGTAACAAAAAAAGATAGGCGCGACAATTAGCTCTTTAACAATACTTAATAGAAATTAATTTTAACACATACACATTACACACAGCCGCGAAATTGCAAACCACCCAACTTATTTTACAGCTCAATATGGGTATAAAGCTCTAATTTCTGCGATTTGAAAAGAAAAATTAAGTTTCTTTTTGTTTATTTTTAATAACATAGATATAAAAATACTACACTTAAGGCTTACAAAAGAAATTATTTAATTAAAAAATAAATCTAGATCTAAATTAATTTTTATACTATTATAATTAATGGTAAACTTATGCTTAGTATGAAGTCATTAATGATGAAAATAATTTATATAGCACTGTCATATCTGATATTTAATGAAAGGAGATTTATATTGTAAATAATGGGTCATGGTATATTTATATACAAATACAAATACAAGACACAGATATTTTACAAAGAGAATTAGATGAATTACAGAAATGGGAATCAAATTGGAGCATGTCTTTCCACCCAGAAAAATGTCAGTTGTTAAGAGTAACAAAAAAACTAAAACAAATTAATTCCACTTATCTTATTCATGGCAAACCAGTAACACAGACTAAAAACTCAAAATACCTAGGTGTTATAATAAATGAAAAACTGTCATGGAATCCACATATTGATGAAACTATAAAAAATCCAACAAAGCATTAGGGTTTATTAAAAGAAATTTCTATAAATCAAATAAGAACATAAAACTAAAATGTTATTTAACCTTGGTTAGGCCAATAATAGAATATGCATCCACCGTGTGGGACCCCTCAACTCAAGAAAACATTAAGAAACTGGAACAAACACAAAATAGAGCAGTGAGATTCATAACAAACGAATATTCACATTTGACTAGGGTAACACCATTAGTAAAATCACTAAATTTAGAAAGCCTTCAGGACAGAAGACTCAAAAGTAAAGTAGCAATTATACATAAAACACTGAACCATAATCTTCAAATACAAAAACAAAATTTAATAAAATACTCTGAAAGACACAAAAATAAAGGCACATTCCTCGTCCCATATGCTAGGACGGATTTGTACAAATGCTCCTTCTTCCCTAGTGCTATTAGAGCATGGAATGGGTTGCCTGAGCTAGCCAGAAAAACCAGTGACTTGGCAGAATTTAAGTCATTGGTTAATATGCATGACTAAATGCATGACGCGTAGGACGTAATCATCTTCTTTTTTGAAGTAACGTCTGTATTATATAAGATAAGATAAGATAAATCGCGTTTTTGAGAATGTACCAAGAGGAAGCAAGAGCTTTTCACATTACGTAAGTGCCTCTTTAACCGTTCTGCTTTTTATTATCTTTTAATGGAATGGGTCAGCAAGGAAAACCAATGATTTAGCATATTTTAAGTCACAGATGCATGACTAGATTGACACATGAAATGCATAAGACTTAACAATCTTATTTTTTGAAGAAACGTCTGTAATCTATAAGTGATACCAAAAAGCTTCAAACTCATTAGGCTGCTATTGTATTGTTTATAGTTTTCAGACTACATACATGTATACATTATGTAATCCTACGAATGCATACATCCAGTTTTCGATGCGTTATCAAACTTTATATATATATTTTATAGAGAATTAGGCTTACACCTATAATATAACACATGGGCGTAGCCGGCAGGGGAGGGTCTTCAAACCATCACTTGCCTCAGACTTCATTGTATGAAAGGGAAACTTTACTTACTGCCCCAGTGCAGCCAACTTAAGCAAACTACAGTCACCAAATTTCATGAGCGTAGCCAAAAGGGGTTTTGTGGTTTCCTTTCCCCCTCCAATACAAAAACTATAGCATTATACCATTGTCTACCAGTCGCTGAACTCTACTGAATAGCAAATTTGGTTTTTGAATTTTTTTAGCGGAAGAGTAGCGGGCTAATTGCACTGTAGATACCTCAGAATATGCATTTTTAAAGCTTAAAATAACTGAAATAATGCTTCGCCCCGGACCCCACTGGGGAGCTCACAGCGCTCCCCCGGACTCCCTAGCTGCCCTTTGGCGGTGTGTACTGTCTTTCCACTAATTATAGGAAGAGTGTATTCTAGGGTAGAAAAAACGTTTGAAAGAATGAAAGATCAGAATGTAATGAAGATTAATTACATATATATATATACACACACACTAATATATATATATATATAAATTGCTGAGCGGGGTAAAAATCCCCCCCACACCGAAAATATATGACATGCCATTCGTGGGCCGGTTTATATTGTAATGCCCGGGCCGATTTTGATACCCAGTCCGCCCCTGGTTTTGAAATGCCTTCTTCAAAAAGTGTTGAGTCAATTCTTTCGCAGTCGCGTGGCTCCAAAGTTTGAGAAATGCTGCTATTTTGCAAGAACATTTGAGGTTTATAATGGCGCACGCACGTTAGTCTTTAATGTGTGTGCTCATTGTAAGATCACCTAAATAGACGTCTTGTCACTGACTTTCGTTTTTGTAATAAAAAATCATCAACAGAACGTTGCACGATAATCTGGAAAAATTTTATCGTTCTGACATAAGACACTGTAGAGTCTATAATCTAGAGGAATCGCATTAGCGGAGATGTATTTTTAAAAAGTCGATCTTCCTGCAAATGGTATATTTTCAAAACGGTCTTACTTCGAAATGATACTACAACTCTTATCATTTCATTTAATCCTGTGCACTCCCAGTGGGTCGCAACCACACCTCTCCACCGAACTCGGTTCTGAACAGCTTTCTTCCTCTGCTCCCATGTCATTCCAGTACCCTCAGCTTCACTGATGACTGACCTCTTCCAGTTTGCTTGGGTCTGCGCACTTTCCTCTTTCCTTGCGAATTCCAATCAAGTGTCTGCCTTGCAACATTGGTAGCTGGTTTTCGTCGGGTCAGTCCTGATATCTTGGGCTATTAGCTACATGTCTAGTTCTCTCCCACAAATTGACAGTAGTTATCTTTTCTGGACACCTAATTCCTAATATCTGGCGAAGTTTAAGAGAAGTTCCAAGTCAGTTCTTCCACTGGAGTTTTATGGGTCATTGCCATAATTTTAAGCTGCATTTCCTAA
Source organism: Biomphalaria pfeifferi (assembly GCA_030265305.1). Taxonomy (NCBI): domain Eukaryota; kingdom Metazoa; phylum Mollusca; class Gastropoda; family Planorbidae; genus Biomphalaria; species Biomphalaria pfeifferi. The sequence continues at coordinate 3,405,980 of JASAOG010000059.1, read as the reverse complement.
CTTAAAAACTTAGTCACCAAAGTTTTATATTAATTGGATTCACATAATCTATGAACACAGATTTTCTTGTTTGAAAATAAACAAGTTTAAGAACAGGTCGATACTGACTGACTGTAATTTGAAAGCAGTCATGAGATAACAACTAGACAGCTAGTTCCACAGTTTAGCAGCATTATGCATTAGTATAAATAGTTAAATACTTCACATTTGAAGTACAACTGTACATTTGTGGTGAAATGTGATGTAAAAGACGGCAATTAAATTTTAAAAAATATTAATGAAATTAGTTTCAGAACTCTTGTTCTGTTCCTTAATTAGGAGTGTAAAAATATTAAACATAAATGTATAATAATGTAAATTAAAAGACTTTATACATAGTAAGCTATGCGGTCCCCCATTCCCCCAATTTTTTTAAAATGCGTGCCTCAACAGAAAAAAAGGTTGCCCACCATGCCCTACACAATAATTTATTGTACAATACTTGGATAAAAAAAAACAACAATAACCAATTAGTCAATTAATTAATTTTAATTAATTATTTTGTTTCATACCAACAAGGGAAATTAATCATTCAGTATTAAGATATATGGTTAAATCTTATCTTATATATATACAATACATTGAACCTATATTTTGTTTGTTAACAGACAGCACTTTATAAATAAGATTATAATTATTATTATCTAAACCTTTTAAAAAATCATAATTAGTTCTATTAGTTATGCTTAATACAATCTATATTTTATAAAGCCATAATGGTATATACATTATGTTTGTGAGAGTGGTTTATGATGTTGATACATATTATCATTATGTGTTCTAGGATTTTACATGTGATGCTGGTTAGTGATAATGTGTGGGTTTTTTCCCCTTTAGATAATTGTATAATTATTTACTATTTATTGTACCTAACAAAATCATGAATCAATTAAAAATAAACCAATCAGTCAATAGCCAAGGGTAATTAATTAATTTAGTTTGGTATTTATTAAGGGAAATAAATCTTTTTAAATTGATAGATATCATACATATGTATAATATACATATACAGTTATTTCCCTTATAAAACCATTTTATTTTAAAGTTTTTTTGTTTTTTTTTAACTTTTTGCCTGTTGGTAATTATCATTACTCCATTTCATTTGTGTCGCTCCCCCACTTTTGAGAAGCGCTGCTCTTGAGTGTATCATAATAATGCAAGGGGGGTTGACAACCCAAAAAAAAAAACTGCAGAAATCTAGATCTAGGGATTGTAACAAAATGCAACCCATAGAAATGCCATAGATTATAGATCTAAACTAAATTCTAGACTATCTTAATCTTAGCGCATAGTCTATAGATTTAGATACATAGATCTAGATCGTCTTATGAGAAATTAATTTCATTAACAAGCTAGCTAGATCTAGGTCTAGAGTCTATTACTTTGTCACTTGTGTTGCATGAATTCTAAAATCACCAAACGCCGTTTCGCATTTTTAGACTACTGTATCACTGAACACTGGTATTCCCGCTGTCTTGGGGGTATACAACATGGCGGAGGAAGAAGTTTACCTCGATAGTTGGGAAGAACAGGCTGATAGTGGTGTAAGCCATTTATATCTTGTCTAGATACACACCCATTTGTAAGACAGAAGAATGGTTATTTTGTAGTTTTTTTATGAAATTTATTTAGAAATCTAGTCACTAGAGAGTCTCAGTCTGACTACTCTAACTCCTCTGTGACTGTCTCACCCTCCGACTCTTGAGTCTGACTGAGTGAGGGTGAGACAGAGGAGTTAGAGTACTCTAACTATTTAACTAGATTAGATAGATCTAGTTAATTCTAGTTGCACCAAAAAATTAAAATTGATCCTATACCAACAAATGTGTAATAGAATGAAAGAGGATGAAAAATGCTTTCCAACAACACCAAATTGAAATTTATACAATTATTAAAAATGGTAGATCTACTTGCTAGCATTTTAATATTTATAGGTTCAAAAGTTATTGTGTTATTGTGTCCGAAGCGTCCTGACATCCTATGCCTATGGACTTTATATCAGAGAGATAAAAAAAAAGTGAAGCAAATATTTTTTTTTAATTGACTTATTGTTTGTTTTTTTAAAATCAAATCATTATCAAGTATTATACAATAAATAAATTATATATATAGTGTAAAGCAGGGTGGGCAATGCATTTTTTCTGTTGACGCATGCATTAAAATAAATGTATAGGATCAATTTAAATTTTTCAGTGCAACTACCTATTTTAGTAGATCTAGTCACACTAGTCGTAACTTGTCTAACTCTAAGAAGTAGTCTAGACTTTAGTCTTTACTAAGCTTAAGACTTTAAATTAAGAGTATTTAGAGATTCTAGATAGAAGTGAGCTTATTTTAAATTACTTAAAATTAAAAAGTTAAAGTAGACTTCAGTCACTTCAGAGTGGTGAGTGTTGTTGATGAGTCATATATCTAGATCTAAGTACTCTAATGTAGAGTAGTAGTTAGTAGGCTAGGACTAGTCACGAGAATCTCAGTCTAGGTCTAGAATTAGAATTTAGGTACTAGGTAGAACCGTAGATGGCATAGATCTAGAATTCTAGACCAGGGCTCGAACATGGTCTAGAAAAAATAGGGTAAAATTAAATGCATATATAGATCTAGATTATGTTATATGAAATTTCAGTAAATTTATAGCGAGTCCATTAAATTTTTTTTTCGAAAATCGTGTTGCCTGCGTTATTTATAACTATTTTATATACATACTAGAAAAAGACTTCGAGATGCAGCAGGGGACTAGGGGAGCATTGAATGCCCCCCTCCCCCATTTTGTAATCTAATCTAATGCTTATCACCCAATTGTCTTTGTCTCTATGTTTTTTTTATGTGATAGTTATGGTGAACTTCAAAGACACTTCTTTACTCATCCAACCCATTTAGAATATAAAACTAGTTTTCTTCTGGAAGATAGCGTTCTATCATGGGTCCATCTATTTTAATTCACAAAAACATTGTCTGTGAATTGTTAATACCCATAGCAAGTTGACTTCAATTTTATTATTAAATATCCCAGGAATACAAAGTAACCAATCTTTTTTATTGTCCAATAGAGGAAGAGTTATCAGATATGTAGTATATATATTCTAGTTCTAGCTATCACCAATTGAAAAATTATTAAGTAAAAATGCTTGCAAAACTGTCAGCCAAATGGACTTACTCTCTCTCTCTCTCCTATTTTTTAACTTTTTTTTTGTTTAGATTCTGGACAAGCGGTTAGAGGAAATGTCCATTGATATACAGGCTAAGGAAACAGAAAGAAAGAAGCAGTAAGTAGTTGTAAAAGTCTAAGGGGAAAAAAGAATCATTTATGGATTAATAATGACAATGTTTGCTGTTGGGGGCTCTTGCGTGTCATTTGTTTTGTTTCATTTGTAAGTGAAAATGCATTTTTTTGTCGTAGAGGGCAAGGAAACCCTGGCTGCAACTTTTTGGATTATAATTTGTTCACAAAATGATACTTTTCATTTCAAATGAAAGCTCCTCCTTATTTCAAATGAAAGCTCCCCCTTCTTATTTCTTAAGATCTCAAAGTGGGCAGTGAAGTCCGATCTTCAAGAAGCCAATTACACTCAAAAAATGGGTAGTTAGGTTTGGTCTATTGCAGTGTTGCCGCCTTTTGCTCTAAGTTTCTTTAATAACAACTATTAGATGTATATCTTGGAGTTTTCTAAAGTATCTATGTTGTATTGTTTGTTTTGGCACCTTTGTGAAGGCTTTCCGATGCACATCTTCATTATCAGATATGCCAACTACATGTCCAGTTTACTGTACTGTAGTTAGGAACTTTTTCTTATGGTATTGATACTTTTTGTCCATGTCTTTATCTTAAATTTACAATTTATATAAATTTAATAACAGAACCCAGTCAAAGATGAGTAATTCTGAGCCTAAGATTTAATTAATGCTGGAAGTTCCTAAACTACTTTCTTTGGTGACCTTTCAAAGTAATTTAAGTGTATATTAATTTAGTTGGTTATAAAAAACAATTTCACCAAAAAAAAAAAAAAAAAAAAAAAAGCTTTTGAAAAATTATTTATGACTTTTCAGAATAAACTGATGTTGTAGATTGTAGAATTCACTGTGTATTTCTGTTTTGTTTTTCTGTAAAGAATACAGAGTCTTAGCTCAGCTGCCACAAATGTGTTAGTTGATGATAGTGGAAAGATGCAATACCAACCTCAAGTTAGGATTCTTCAAAGAGAGCCCAAGACCTTCTCCAGTCCAACCAAAAATCATAAAAATAATCTAAGGTCAGTCTAACCAATACAAAAAGGTTTTTTTTATCAGAAATTTTATTTTTTTATCTGTGCAAATTGTTACAGATGATTTACTCCACTTGTTGTGTAGAAGGTTGGTCTTATTAATCACTAAATTAAAAAAATAACATTTTTAATAAATGAAAAGTGATTGTATTTTTATTTTATATTATATATTAGATTTCTTATTGAATGTTTCCTAGTTTTATAAACCCCCAGTGTCATATATCAGTTTTAGAACCCCTGTAATATTTGGTGACTAGTAGTCACTGAACTATTCCGTGCAGTTAGCACGAGATTTTTCCTGGTCGGGGACTGACCACGAGGTGGACACCTCAGTTGATCTTGGACTCTTGTAGAGAGAGGAGCGTTGCTATCTGTAGAAAGTATTAGAAAGTAGAAAGTGAGTATTATCAAGTTATTTCTTTGGATGTATATGTTGTGATGGCTGAAGTTGCCAATATCTTTTGTGAACTATTTCATTCTTATTATGTGATTAAAATCCATGTCTGCTACCAGCAAGTTTATTAATAATTCTAAATGTTGTCGTTGCAGAGTTTAGTATATTAGTGTTCTCACGCACCTGCAAATCTAGTGCGTGTGAGAAAGCATTTAGTTAAGAACATTAAGGGCAGGTTGAACTGAAGAAAATACGATTTTTTTTCAAAATTATGTCAATTGAGCTTTTACGATAATTAGAAACTGTATCCAATTCTGAATAATAATCTGTAGTTTGTTTTTAGAAAAAATATTAATAAATATTTAAAATAAAAACATGACTAATGTTTGCTTTTGCCTCATTAAATATGCATAGACAGTGTCTAATTTTCAACATACTATAACTTTTTTTCTAATTATCTGATTTAAAAAATTTTCACTGTTACAGTTCTTTTTTTTAAACAAGGTACATTTTTTTAAAGCCTAATTTTAGTTAAAAGCTTCAATTTCATTGGTTGAAATTAAATAGATTCTTATAGTATCACTCTATCCAACCAATCAGAACGTTTCTTACAAAGCCTCTTTGGCAGCCATTTTGTTTACTATTTGTACCCACGTTTGTCTGTGCTCTGTGACACTGTTTATTTCTCTACATTATATTACTCTTGTATTCATTCAAGTGTGTTTTAATTTATTGTATTTAATATTATTTAAATATAGCAATGCCTAGACCACGCAAAGATCGTCCTAAGAAAAGGAAATTCCATGGTAATAGGTTTTTTAAAAATCTTAGTCTAGATCTAGATGATACTGAAATTGAGTCTAGATCTAGATCTAGCGAGACTGAAGCCAGTGAAATTCAACCTGTTTCTGAGGTCATATTAGAGCTAGATCAAGTCAATCCTGATACTACTAACACTGGAAATGTTCCTGAAAGTAGTTCATTTATTAAATTAAATGATAGTGATCAACAGGACAACATTTATTTGGATGATATGATTGGATACCGCATGTTTGATGTTCAAATTTTATTGTGTTTTGTGAATCAATTTCCTTGCTCTAATTGTGAAAAGCATTGTGGTTTTCAAGCTACTGAAAGAAACACTGGACTTAACTGAACTATATCCTTTGTGTGCCTGGATTGCAAACATGTTTTCATGCTTCAAAGTTCTAAGGAAAATATAAATTTAGGTTTCAACTGTCTATGTTTTCCATTGGATGCCATTATGAACAAGGTAACAAATTTCTAGCAAATATGAACATGCCACCACCGGTAAGCATTTACAAGAAGCAATTATTTTAGAAATAAAATATTAGAAGCCACTAAGACAGTTGCTACAAAATGCAAAGAAGCAGCTGCGGAAGAATTCAAAGCTTCTCAGCCATCATCGGATGTCACTCTGTCGTGTGATGGAACATGGCAGAGGCATGGTTTTGTGTCAAAAAATGGAGTTGCAACTGTACTTTCCGTTAATCCTGGAGGTGCTCCTAAAGTAATAGACACATTTACCAGCAGTAACTATTGTGATAAATGTTGCAAAAGCAAAAAGAAACTTACTCCTGAACAGTTTGTAGCTTGGAAAGCAAACCACGCAGCTGAATGTGACGCTAATCACACAGGCTCTTCTGGTGCGATGGAATCACAAGGGATCCTATAAACTTTCCGACGTTCACAGATGTATGGTTTTAAACTGTACAGGCTATTTGGGAGATGGTGACTCAAAAAGCTATAAAACTGTTGCTGATGCAGATCCACCAATATACCCCGGTAAAACGTTTGAAAAGTTGGAATGCTGCGGTCATGTACAGAAAAGAATGGGACGTCGACATATGGACCTAAAGAATTCTAACAAAGGAAAAGTTTTTGAAGAAGATGGCAAACACTACAAAGGGGTGGGAGGAGTAAAAAGGCTTACTCAAGCAGCAATTCTAAGAATCCAGGGCCATTATGGTGGTGCTATAAATAAAAAAAAAAAAAAGAAATAATACCAACAACCTTCTACAGATGAAAAGGCAATTTGAAAACACAGGTGTGGAGACCACAGTGATTGCAGCCGTTGGTGTCCAAAAGAACAAAACATAGCAGTGGCAAACAAAAATAAACTCCCAAAATATATTACTGATGCTATCAAACCAATATTTGAAGAGTTAACATCAAACTGTTGCAAAAGTGTCTACATGGTGGCACGCAAAATGCTAACGAGTCGTTCCATAATTTAATATGGAAAAGATGCCCCAAAAACCAATTTGTTGGAAGAAAAAGGCTTGAGATAGCTGTTCATGATGCCACAATTGTATATAATGATGGGGAACTTGGACGAAGGCAGATATTTCCACTTTTGGGATTACAATTCGGATATTATGCTGAAACATCATTTCGCGCTGCGGACAAGAAAAAAATTTTGTCATCTTAAAATGCAAAAAATATATCATAAATGACATCCAGGTGTAAAAAAAAAACATTCATTCAAATGCAGAGGATGCTAGGGATGAAGGATATTTACCAAGAGGTTTTAATTGTAAGTTTTTGTTTTTATTATTCATAGATATTGTTGTGGTTTTTCTTGATTTTTTTAAATCTGCTTTTTCAAAATGTTTTGGTTGGTTTTGTCAACTTTCCACAAAAACTATGCTAGCTAGAGCTTTGAAATTTGGAAGTTGTGTTCAATGTCCATATTGAATCAAAACATGCTACCAGAATTACAATCTATTAAGTAGTTTTAAAGTTATGGTCTCAATACTTACCCCTACCCCAACAAGTTTCGACAGTTTTATGGTTCCCACACTAAAAAATTCATTAAAAAAAAGTTTTCTCTCTGATTGTAATAATTGTAAATCAATGTGATTGAAATAACATGCTGAAGACTCTGTGCAAATTTTATTTGAAAATATATAATAGATATTAAAATATCTTGACATGTGTGTTCATGTATATTTTTTAGTTTTTTGACTATTTTACCCTATTTTTGTGAAAAATTTCACTTTTTTAAGGTTTTTTTTTGTTTTTTTTTAAATATTTTTTTCATTATTAAATGATCCATCCAAACATATAGACACTTAAATAGTGACAGATTTGTTGATATTTCAATTTGGGGGTTTAACCTGCCCTTAAAGTAGTACCAGAAGAGGTATCTACAACACACAGAGACATTCGCGTCATCACGCCTACAACAAGAACCAGGCTGTGGCATATGGTGGCCAGTAAAGGTGTCTTAAAGACAGTGAACCTACATTTCTCGTTTGGCGCAAGATTACATCTAACACCAAAACATCTCAAGATGGCGTCAAACTAAGCAGGGACTAGATCCAGCTTGCTCACAAGATCTACAAGGCAATTAAGGTATTTACAAGACATTGCAGTCCAACCTGTAATAAAGCAAGCTAAAAAACATCCTCACTAGATCTAGTAAAGCTAAACGACTGACATTCTGGGTCAAAATGCAGGACGCCACACAACACACTCGCCTACCCTCCAGCGTCTAACCAAGATTTCAACACGTTGAAATTCAGGTCATCTCTAACTAGGTCATTAACTCGATCGAAAACTAGTTAGACATCAACACTAGTTACATGCAGACCGAGCCACTCAAGTAACGTAAATAGCTTTGCCAAAGCTATTCCACATCTGCATGCTGAGATTTATCAACTACACCATCAACCCTGTTCCTAGAGCTACCTGTGTGAAACCGAGAGCAGAAGTCAACCCTGTTCATTGGCACACTCAGACTCTGACATGGTCACTACCATTCAAATCTTGTAGAAAGATTGCTCTCAGCTGAGACACTTTTCTACTTATGGTCAATATTTTTTTTTCAGCATCCTGATTTGATGTTATTAATTGAGCTACTGAGGAGTTATATATAGCCTAATATACAAGTACCTACACAAGTTTTATCTCTTATCTTGTATCATTCCAAGAATTGGATTATATTACTTTGAACTAATTGAAGCCCCTAGCACATCATTCTACGCAGACTACCTGGATTATCTTGGATTACCTTTTTGTGAACTTCCTAACCACTGTGGATTATTATTTTGGATTACTTGACCGAACTTGTATCAATTGTAAATTGGAGCACTTGAGCCATCTTATGGCATAGAACTGGATTATTTTATTACTACTTGGATGCACATATTGACGTGTATTCTTAATTGGATTACTTACATGGATTATTATTGAACTACTCAAGCCGTATTTGCATTTGACAAGCTACAAGAGAGAATAGGATTAATCTACACTAGTCTACAAGAGAAGAGTCTGTAAGTTATAATTAACAAATTGAATATATACATATTATTATAAAGTACATTGATTTTGCTTTGTTAGAGCAGCAATTGAAGTTGATTATTAATTAGAGCTAGTGATTGATAACTCTTGGCAGTCTTGGAGCCATATTTTGATTTCATTTTTCTAAATGTTTTAAGGGTGGCTGGAGAGGGACTATTTTATGATTTATCATAATAATAGGATCTATTAGGGAACATCCTATCTGTTCTTTTATCTTCGATAAGACCCAACGCATTTGAGGTCATCCTTGTTGGTAGGGAGGTACTAGATCATATCAGGAATTATTTATTAGTTGTTTTAGTCTTGTTTGTATATTTTGTCAGAGTATTCTGTTAGCATTTATATTGTTGTTTGTGTAAAGTCTTGTATCTACATATTTGTAACTCTCCTGTCTCATTTCTTCTTTTTTTTATAGCAGACTGTGTTGTCATTCATATTGTTTCTGTGTTTGTCCTTTTTTTATATACATTGGTACATATATTTTTTTACTTCTTATTAATTTAAATTTTTTTTTTCTATTATAACTGGCATAAACAATAGCCATACATACTTCATATTGAGTAATATTTAAGCTCAAAATAATGCTACATTGAAACATACTTGAGCTATTAGATTTGTGAATAATATTGATTTGATACATATACAATTATTTGAATATATGACTATTAATTAAGAAAGTTCATTGAACTTGTATTTGTTTTGTAAAAATATATAACTACAAGATAATTCACACACATTCTTCCAGTGTAACATTTGTAACATATCTCATTTTTTTTGCAACTATATACTTTGATTGATTTACTTCTTTAACCTATCATTAGACATAAATTGATACATTAACAATAACCATGGAATCATATGATAAAATTTTAGAGCTGGTCAAGGTGATGGAATTAGAAGGGGAGGAAAAAAAGGAGTTTATCAAAAAAGAACTAGAAAAGGTAGAAAAGAAAGAAAGGGAGGAAAAAGAAAGAATAGATAAAAAAGAATAAGAAGATAAAGATAGGGAAGAAAGAGCTGCAGAAAGAGCTCATCAAAAAGAACTCAAAGAACTAGAGACCAAACAAAAAGAATTAGAGGCAAAACAAAAAGAAAGTCAGGACAAAGTAGAGTTAGCCAAAATGGAAGCAGCTAAAATTAACCCCAACATTATTACCCAACAAACTAGTAACAAACCATTTATTTCCAAATTTCACAAGTTTAACATTAAGGAGGAAACATTGGAAAATTACCTAGTTCAGTTTGAACATATTTCATCTACCTACAATTTAAACAATGAGGATATGGCAAAATATCTTCTAGCCAATCTATCAGGAGAATCCCTAAACATAATAAGCACACTAACACCTGAACAAAAAAAAAGACTACATAGCTGTTAAAACTGGACTTTTGGAACATTTTGGGAAAAGCGAAGACTTATTACAGAAAACTTTAAAAAAAAAATTAAACTAAACAAGGATGGAGACTTCAACAGGATTATCTTTGACATGAAAGCCAATATGCTTAAATGGTTAGAACTAGCTAAATGTGACATAAAAGATCCAATTCAAATTTTAGACATGATTCTAATTGATAACGTACTATCGGATGTAACAGATTTAGTGTTCACTTTTCTTAAAGAAAAGAAAGTAAAAACAGAAACTGATCTCATTACTAATCTAAACCTTTTTAAAGATTGCCATCCTGGTCATACTATGGATAAAAGAGAGCTACATCAATTGGCCGCAACAGTTAATACATCTAACAGTAATAGTAATGATAAATTCAAATTTTCTAACTTAAAAACTTGCTTTAATTGTGGCAAGAAGGGCCATGTTAAAAGCCAATGCAGACAAAGAAATACTAGCAACTTCAGATATAGAAGTTGCACTAATTACCACAACCCTAGCAACTACAATCAAAATAACTACAACAATCCTAGTAACTATAGCAATCAATATAGAAACTACAGATCAAACCAGAGTGCAAGCCCCAGAGAAAGAAGGAGTCTTAGGAATAACAACTTCTATTACAATAACTATAATACTAATAGACAATCAAGGAGAGACACAAACAACCATCAGTCTAACTACAACACTAACTATCAAAACAGGAATAGAAATAGAGGGATTAGCAATAACAACAATGTACAAAGAAAAGAGAATGTTGCTTACTTACAAGCAGACATGTCTAGAGTAAATGTCTTTCCCTCCTATGTAAATTCAGTAGAAATTAAAGCAATGAGAGATTCTGGTGCAACAACATCAATAGTGAGATCCAATCTAGTCAAACCAAAACAATATCTAAAAGAAACTGTTACGGTGATCTATGCCAAAGTACAAAAATTTGACATATGTAAAACTGCCAAGGTCTGGATTGAATCTCCCTGGATTACAGGTGAGATAAAAGTAGTAGTAATGGATACCCCTGCCCAAGATCTCATAATAGGGAACTCACATGGTGTCAGAGATTTGACAATAACTCAGCTAGATGCATGGATAAAGAATAGACAAAAAAATTGGTATCTAGACCAACATCAAATATCAGCCGTACAAACTAGATCACACAAAAAAATAGTGCCAGAAATTGAATTGCCAATGTGTTATTCAATGAATTAGAAACCACCAAACAAGAAGTAATCAAAATGCAAAACAGTGACCCTATAATACAAGATTTGTTAAGTAAAGACTATAACAAAATAAATTTAAACAACCATCATATCTTAGCCAACAACCTAGCCATGAGATATAATAGAAACAAAGATAGCACAAGAATTCAAATAATAATTCCAGAAAGTCTAACACCCGAAATTCTTAAAATGGCCCATGATGACCCAACAGCAGGCCACTTTTGCAAAAAGAAAACATATGCCAAAATTTCAGAAAAATTCTTTTGGCCCAAGATGAAGACTCAAATAAAAGACTATTATATAGATTCTTGTCCAGAATGTACTAAACAAAAAGTCATACTTTAGGCACCTCTACAAATATCAGATAAAGCCCATTGCTTCTGGGATAAAATAGCCATTGATATTATGGGCCCATTAAATACAAACACCAAGGGAAATAAATATATATTGGGAATCATAGATATAGCAACCAGGTGGGCAGAAGCTTTTCCTCTTAGGGATATTAGGGCAGAAGATATATGTACCTCACTAAGAACAATATTCCTAAAGTTTGGATTCCCAAACAAAATCCTGTCAAATAATGCATCCAACTTTAAATCAAACTTTAATAGAGCTTTCGCAGGTATGACTAACATAAAACTAGTACACAGTACAATTTATTCGCCACAATCCAACGGTGTAATTGAAAGATGGAACAACACAATCAAAGAAATAATTTATAAATTAGAAACAGAAGCAATGAATACTTGGGACCAGACTTTAAACTATGCTATCTTTGCTTACAACACTACTACTCATGAAACAACAAAATTCAGTCCATATGAATTAGTTTTTGATAGGAAACCTAAAGGTCCACTAGAACTATGGGCTGATAATATGTTAGACCTAGAGAACTATGAAGAATACCATCCATGGATAACACAAACAAAACAAAATTTAAGACAGGGAATAAAATTAGCTGATATAAACATGGATAAAAACTTAAAGAGACATAGAGATATAAAAAATAAGAACAGAAAATTAAGGACATTAAACATAGGAGACCAAGTATATGTAAAGATAGAAAATTAATATAGTAAAAACAAAAATGAAGGTCCATATAAGATAGTAGGAAAAATAAACAACAAAGTGTACAAAGTAGACAAAAATAGCAAGGAATGTAAACTGAGCATAGACAAATTAGTAAGATTTCCCAAAAGAAAAGTTGAAGAGATAGAAGTAATTGATAGGGATACAGATTCAATAGGAACTATACAAGAATATGCTGCAAACACTATAACTATTCATGCAACCACCCAAGACTCCAGTAGTGATAGGACCAATATAGATAAGTTTATAGGAAATTACAATGATGTCATTACATTGAAACTAGGCTGCACTGAACTAATTCAGTATTCAATACACTTAAATAAGACACTACCATCTAAAACAAAGGCATATAACATCCCAAAGGCCTATGAGGAATTAATAAAAGTAGAACTGAAGAAATTACTAATTGAAAACAAGATAGAAAAATCAGATGTATGTTCTTATGCATCACCTATGGTGATTGTCAAGAAAAAAGATAATAGTGTGAGAATCTGTTGCGACTATAGAGAGCTAAACAATTGTACTTTTATAGATCCTGAACCTCTACCTGATACAGACACTATAATTAATATGCTAAGCAGAGCCTCATTGTTTACCACCATGGATCTAAATAGAGGATTCTGGCAAATAAAAATGGAAGAAATGTCTAAACAATACACAGCTTTCAAATGTATTTTACCTGGGTTTGAAGGGATATATGTATGGAATGTCATGCCATTTGGGTTAGTTAACAGCACAGCCACTTTTCAAAAATGTATGAGCTAACTATTATCAGGCATAGACAATGTAATTTCATATGTTGATGACATTTGTGTTTTCACTAAGTCAGAAAAGGAACATCTAGACACACTTGAACAAATATTTGCTCGCCTAAAACAACATAAGATGACAATTTCTCCCAATAAATTAAATCTTGTAAAGGATGAAGTTCAATTTCTAGGCTACAACATTACTAACAATAGAATAAATCCTACCAAAGCAAACATAAGTAAAATAAGAAACATTAAGGAACCTAAAACAAAAAAAGGATGTCAGAGCACTATTAGGCTTGTGCAACTTTTATAGAAAATTCATGCCCAACTATGCCCAACTAATTCAGCCCTTAGTAGAATTTACTAAGAAGAAACACTCAAATATAATAAACTTAGATGATAGCAGCAGAGAGGCACTAACTAGACTAAAGGATAAGTTTTATGAGAAATTAGAGTTAGGGAGTATTGATCCTATTTCACAACTCCTACTGTACACTGATGCATCTAATAATGGTATAGGAGCATGCCTACTGCAACAGAAAGAGTCATATCTGAAACCTATAGTTCATATAAGTAGAACACTATCTAAAGCAGAAAGAAAATATTCAATAGTAGAAAAAGAACTATTAGCTATAGTATGGAGCATAGTCAAACTAAAACACTATTTACTAGGAAGATTCTTTACAATTAAATGTGACTATAAACCATTGTTAGCACTTAAGAGAAAAGAACTAAAGAATAACAGAATAAATAGATGGTCACTAATTTTATCTGATTACAAGTTTAACCTACAAAGTATACCTGGTCATGAAAATGTATTAGCTGATTTTTTGTCAAGACAGGTAGATCATGAAACAGATACAAATGAGGACAATGATATTGTACAAAACAGTCAAAGTATTTTAACTGAGTAACTTCACAATATAATTAGAAACAACCTGACATTTTTTCTTGTTATCATGTAACTAGGTCATGACATAATTTTATTACACTTACTGGTACCATTTTATTGCGTCATGATGCCATTTTTTTTCTTTCATTGATGCTATTATACTATCATTTTTTAATTAATTGTACATTACATATTTACTTATCACAATTTGACAATAACATAGAATTTAATAATGACTAGATGTGCTAATAGTTTATATGATTAGTAAACACAGTAATGTAAACAAGCATATTGTAAACAACAGTGAACCACTTGAACTGTTGACCTTAATTTTTTTTTAAAAGAACTCACAAATGTAAATATTGTTGATTTTTTTCCAAGTGGTACACACCTGATCATTTTTTATGCTATTGTACTTTAACTACTACATATGTGTGCTATTAATAACAATTATAGACAATGTCACTGTAACCTTGTATAATGGTGACAGAACTTAGAGTGATATAATGAATACTGAACACAGATATACTTGTATACATGTATGTAAACTTTATTGGGAACTACTTCAATAAATGCACTTGATGTGTCAGATGATACACATTGGGTGTGTTATATTATAGAAATAACTGTATGTAAAATAACTTTAATTTTTTCTTCTCATAATTGATATGTCATTGTATGTTGAGAACATAGCAATTAAACATGCTCATGCAAAATATTTCAGTATAATTGTAAATAGATGATCTATTATTATGTAATTATATTTCAGGAGAATGAAGCCTCAAATTGTATTGATATTTTTTCAATAACATACTTGTATAGTAGATGTAATCATACTAATGTATATTTTTCGAAGCAAACACTTTAAGAGTTGAACAATATATTTGTCAATTAGTAAGTGGAACTATTCATGTTTGAAATGAATGACATGACATCTTTAATTATGTATGATTAATCAAGTAGTATAGAAGTGATTAATTAGATCAAGCTTAACATGAATGATTAAGCTACTCGACATATGTATAGGATATTACTATCATATGTACTTTTGTCAAAGATTTTTTGTCAAAAATCTTTTCCAGGGGAAGGGGCATATGTCATATCAGTTTTAGAACCCCTGTAATATTTGGTGACTAGTAGTCACTGAACTATCCATGCAGTTAGCACGAGATTTTTCCTGGTCGGGTACTGACCACGAGGTGGACACCTCAGTTGATCTTGGACTCTTGTAGAGAGAGGAGCGTTGCTATCTCCTCGAGTAGAAAGTATAAGTACAAAGTGATTATTATTAAGTTATTTCTTTGGATGTATATGTTGTGATGGCTGAAGTTGCCAATATCTTTTGTGAACTATTTCATTCTTATTATGTGAATAAAATCCATGTCTGCTACCAGCGTGTTTATTAATAATTCTAAATGTTGTCATTGGAGAGTTTAGTATATTAGTGTTCTCACGCACCTGCAAATCTAGTGCGTGTGAGAAAGCATTTAGTTAAGAAGAACATTAAAGTAGTACCAGTAGTACAACACACAGAGACATTCGCGTCATCACGCCTACAACAAGAACCAGGCTGTGACGCCCAGTCACTGACTATTTCGTAAAGTTTGATCTCGATACAATTCAATGATGAAAATAATGTAGGGACAACCATAAAATAATGATTTTTGGGGAGTATAAAAGGGGGATAACAAAAATAGACATGATAATATTCTCTAAAAGATACATAAGATAATATTCTCTAAAAGATACATAAGATAATATTCTCTGAAAGATACATATATGATAATTTTCTCTATTTCTTTTTGTCTCCCAACTGGAAGAGACAGGATTTTGAATCATATATCACTTAGCCTCCTGTTTATAATTCTGACTTAACCTTTTTAACATTCATTTTTTCTCCTTTTTAGCTCTGCCAATAGCACAGGATCTTCCAAACACAGTAAGTCATTACAGCAGAGGGAAGCAGAGTACGCCCAGGCTAGACTTAGAATATTTGGCTCGTTGCCACCTGAAGATGACAGTGTTAGTATAGAGAATTCAGCTGGACAAGAGGATATAACTACTGAAAAACAAAGGTATTCATTGCTTACATCCCTTTATTTCATCTATCGTTTATTAAAAAGATGTAACTTTCTAGATCTCAAGGTCTGAAAGGGGTACTCTACCTTTTTTTATTACTACTTTTAAGATTTTCCTTGAAAATATTACTACAAGAATAAGAACTATTTGTGATAACTGAGAATCTACAAAATAGAAATGCTGCATTTATTTACATATTTACCACCACCTTTTCGCTTTTACACTACTGGAACCTAGGTATTGTACTGTACATCTTTCAGTACACAAAATATCACCTCACTGGTCTGTTTAGTAAGTGATTGATGACACAGCTATTAAAAATGCATTGCAGTATATAAAAGAACAAATATATAATACTGTAAAGTAATAACAGAAAAATAAACTAGCAAAACTAAACAACTTGTCACTGTAACTGAGCCAAGCAAGCACTGGGATACAACACAAGCAAGCATAAAAGTATGCTATTTACAATAGTG
The DNA here is from genome assembly GCA_030265305.1 of Biomphalaria pfeifferi. Classification (NCBI taxonomy): domain Eukaryota; kingdom Metazoa; phylum Mollusca; class Gastropoda; family Planorbidae; genus Biomphalaria; species Biomphalaria pfeifferi. Next base: position 3,389,063 of record JASAOG010000059.1, on the reverse strand, counting down.
AGTATGCATATAGCATCTCAGGCCAGCCATGCTGGTTCTAGTTGTAGAGAGTACATATATGCTCTATTTACTGCTTTACTTAACCATGACAACTAGAGTCACCGCTACTGGTTGACAACTAGAGTCGCGGGAGTCGCCAGCTATTGACGATTTTGGGTTGTTTCATTTACTCATGCACTGTTAGTTTTTAAATAACTATTTATACCTTTGCAAACTCTGACCTAGAAGAGCGATAGTGACACTATTTATAGGTGTTTATTTGGTACCTGCAGCATTTTGGAATGGATTTTTATGATTTTTTGAAAATTAAGTTGTTGGTTTTTTTTTGCTAGCCTACAAAAATGAAGCATATTTAGGCAAATGTGTAGGCTTTAATTGAATAAGATTTTAATGGGAATACTAATGTTTCAGCTGTAGAATAAGGATATAATGATTGGGGTTTAGTGATTTAGATCCATTTGAGACTGATAGTAGTGAGAATGAATAAAAAATCAATGCTAGATCCAGTATTAATTTTGTTAGATCAAGTCAAACGGGAGATTGGAAGGCAACTAAATATGACATGATATTTTAATGTTTTTGAGCTCTGTAGGCCTATTTATGACTTCAAACATGATGTTTAAACCTAGGTCTATTTTTTTCTATTATAAAAAGAAGGTTTTTGTTAGGTTTTAAAAGTTTTTTCTTGAATTTAGTAAAAAAAAAAAGATTTTTAAAAATAACTGATACAGAGTTATATCCCTTCTCTTAGGGATGGGGGAGACAGTTTCTGACAACTGCTTACTGGTGAAATGGTTAATTTATCACAGGTTTCTATCTCCCTACAGCTCACCACAGATCATTAAACCTGATAACTCATTTCCCAGAGTGTCAGTCATCAGACAACCCAAAGGACCTGATGGGACTACAGGTTTTAACAAGCCAGACTTAACCTAGCATCAGTAGCCTCTATTCTAGATTGACTTTGTTATCTCTGTGTTTGAAAACAAATATCTATATGTCTACATAAATATTTATGGTGAGTGAAATGGCTAGTAAAAAAGCATTGATCATTTCTTATACATTAATATTCATCCATCCCCAATCAGTTCAGCTCTTCTGCCAAAGTAAATGTTTCTGTTTATGGAATGAAATACTTAAAACTAATTTCAATTCAATGACCCATCAGCCTTGATAAATTAATGCTTGAATAGATTCTTTTAGAAATTTTGTAATGTTTGAATGCTTTTTTGAAAATGCTGTTTGTTTGTCATCAGTAAAAATATTTTTTAAGTTGACTAGATTTTTTTTAAGGTATAATAAATTTTTTTTACCGAGAGATGTGAAATGATATCACTTTTAGCAGTGTATGTTACATTTACCATGTTAAATTTTGAATTTCAGTGAGGTTTTTTTTGGCTTAATTCTTAAAAAATAAAAAAAAAGAAATGAGTTACTAACTGTGATTCCTGATAATAGTCAGAAAAGTTTTTTGAAGATACTAGTTGCAGCCTATTTTTGAGTTGCATGTTGTTGTTTTTTTAAATTTAGAATGTAAATATAGAGTGATGTCTCATAGAAGGTTTGTGAATGCTTTATTTATGACTAAATTAAGTGACTTGAAATGATTGCAAGTAAAGTTTTTATTTCCATGCATTTTTAATGCAAACTTGAAAGAAGATCTAGTCCTGTCACATTGATATACTCAGTCCAGACGCTTCTCTATTTTTCATCTCTTCTCTGTATATAGGTCAGCAGTAAATTGTTCCACTGTTGTATCCCTGATTAAATTTTTGTTTAGTGACCCCAAGGATTATTGTCTTTAATGTTAGTGAAATTTGTGATCCACTGAAAACTCTTGACACAATTTCTATGTCTTATCTTCAAGAAAACAAAATTTTACTTTCCTAGGGACATTCTCTTTATACAAACTGCATTCAATATATGTTTCTGAACTGAGTTATACAGTTTGTTATAAAGCTATTATTATTACCACATCGTTTCTCTCAATGAATTGCCTTTTTCTGTGTTCTTTTGGGGGAGCATGGCGATTCCATTGCATCTCTCCAGCAGACCCAAACTTGGACAGCTCCAATTAGTCATCTATCATCACTATTCAAAACTTTGAACCGGTATTTCTTACTTTTATCCTGTTTTTAAAATTTTATAATGCTGAGTTTGGAGAGGTCTTAAAATAAAAGCTAAAATCTTCGAAACAGAAAAAAGGGAAGGAAAACATTTTTACATATTGTTAAATTGCGTTGACAAATGTTTCACTAAATATCACTTTATATTAAATTTTACTCCAATTAAAAATACAAATTTTGTTACCATCCTTAATTACAAATTAGAGTTCTCCTACTGTTATTAAAACTAGTAAAGCAAATCATATAATCCTGACACTTTTGGAACCATCTTGATGGCCTCTTTGGCCTCATGCACCTAATCATTACTTTTTCTAAATCTGCACTGGCGCCAAATCAAGCTATTTTGCCAATTTTTCTTCCTGTTAATAAAAAATTGTGTCTCCCTAGGAGAAGTTTGGTGTCTATCCTCTCAGCTTGCAAGAAAGTATTGAAACCAAAACCTAAAAGAGTTTTGATGCAATTAATGGCATCATGCTGAATGTTTTTATGGAAGACATGATAGATCTAACAGAATAGTATCCTGAAATCTAGAAATCGGAAACAAAAAAATTCATTTAATCTAAAATGAAGACCATAGACTAAATGCTTCGACTGAATACAATTAGATCTAGAGTAAACTTTCATTTGATTTGCTTAACTGATCTAATGTCAATTTTAATGTAAGGCGTCCCTAAAAATTCCTGTTTTATTTCAATATGTGTTTAGACCTCTTTTAACTAAATTGAAAAATTAATTAACTTGAAATTAATGTAGCCATAGAGGTTAATTTGTAAGCCAAATAACTTAATCTTAAACTGAAAGCTAGACATCAGAAAAATGCTCTTATTGTACTGATTGACAACGAAAGGAAGTAAGATGATCTGGAAATGTTCCAAAATGAGTCAGCTCATTAAAAAAAAACAAATAGATGTAGTGTGAACTACACAGAGGTGTCATTGATAATACGAGTTTCTCTTAAACAATATCCTCACTTACAAAGCTCATTCTGAAATATTGCTACCTATGTTTTATTGGAGTTTTTTTTTTCCCCAAAACGTAATTAGATCTAAGAGATATTCATTTGAAAATAGTTTCCAATTGTGTGGATTAAAATTTCATTTCTTGTTCTTATTAAGATTCTTTGATTGAAAATTTAACCTGTTTTTGTTTTTTTAATGGCGCCTTAAAATTAGATATGGTATTAGGCTAGTCTAAAAAATTCAAACCAAACATAATTATTAATTAATAAGTAAAATTAGCGTATCTCACTCTTGGTCTAAGTGTGTCAGGTTACTCTGAGTGTTACTTAAGATATAAAAATATTTTATTTTTTTCAAGATCTAATTCGTGTGTATAATTTTGAATTGTTATCTGTTCCAATTCAAATTAGAGCAAGAGTGAGTGTGAAAAAAAAATTATTTCTAAACTGCTATTTTTGTAGTTCTTTTAGTTGGCTATTAATTGTGCATGTCTCATCAGAGCAAAGCTTTAGTTTGTCCCCATTTAGTAAATGCTTGTTTTTTTTGGGTACTGAGTTTACTATTTCTATTTTACCATAACTTACAGATAGTTAACAGCATTAAAAATGTTCTTTTCAAAGGTGAAAATTTTATTTTATTTTGAATATAAGGTCAGTCTGTTATTCACTCGTTCATTTTCATTCTTTCTATCAAATTCAGATTGTGGTAGCATGAATCTTAAAAAAAGATTTTGCTCTCTGGGGATTACTTAGCAAGTGTTTTTTTTAATACCTTTCTAATTAGAATATAAAAAGATTGAGCTCAGCATTAATATTATTATTGTCAGTCTGTCAATTTCTGTTAGTCAAGTCATACGTTGTACATAATAATTAATGAAAAGTATTGTAAAACAATTGAAGAATATTGACTGCTCTGGTGGATCATTTGATTTGGTTTTTATCTGTGCAATGTTTGAGCAGTCTTGGTTTCTGCTGTTTTGAACATGACATTATGAATGCTGAAAGATTTCAATCATGTGGTGTGTCTCTCTCATTGTATACTTGGAAAGCAACATTGAATTGCTAGTTATTTTTTAAGGGACATAACCCAGTTAATTTTTATCAGATGGACTTTGTAAACAGTGCTCATTTTTGATTTTGTACATTATCTTTTGTCTACATTTATATTTGAAAAGAATTTTTATCTTTTTAATATGAAAATAAAGGTTTGTTAACAGAGTAGTTTGGATTTTAATACTTCTTGTCAGGTAATTGGACACATGAATAACCCTCCCAGAAAAATTTTATTAAACTCATTCGACCATAAGTTTTAGCGAGGATCTTCTGGAAGTCATGACTCATGAAACGGTGTTACAATATATTTAATATTGTCCCTTTGCTGCCTCTTTCAAATGTTCACTTGTCTTCTTTGATACCTTATTTTTTAATGCTGCAAATTAAGGCTGAGACCATCACTAGTCTAGAATTTCAAAAAATTTATTGGAAAACTATTCTCCTGTATAATTTTAGTTCTCAGTATAATTTTAGTAATACTAACCATTATTTCTATTCATAAAAATCTTAATAGTTATAGAGTAAAAAAAAAAAACTATTAATTTTGATGTTGGCTAGTGAAATGTTTCTTAATAATGATTTGTAAAATGATAAAACCTATTTGGTAAAGTCTTATGAGCTAGTCATATAGCAAAAGGAGACAAAAAAGTTGCCTGAACAAAACAACTTCACTAACAACTGATTTTTAATTAATAGTTTAATTTTTCATATTTAAAAAAATGTTTATTCATATATATATATATATAAATATCTGTGTATATGTATATATATATATATATATATAAATTATTAATTAAAATGCTCTTCATTATATTCAGTCAGTAACTCGAAAACTTTTGACCATATTTCAGTTAATATTGCTTGGTCTCAACTTGCACCAAGTCATTAGCTTGGTCACTAGTTGAAAAGAAGTAAAGTTAACATTGTGTATAATAAAAGGATCTGTTTGTGATCCAGTTATTTTAGTTGATCTGTTGGATTTTCTAAAAGTCTGGTTTGGGAATAGGCGTAACTACGACATTGTACATTTGAAAGACATAGATTTTTTTTTTTTATATGAATGCTCATCCCTCCAACTGAGATGTTTATCCTTGTTGCATTAGTGTGTGTGTGTGTACCTTGTTATAACCCTATTTATTTCTTGCCTTGTTCTTTCAAATGACATGTTTGTATTCAATGATGGTCACAGTGTTTCATATTAAATAGTACAAAAATTGTATAAAAAAATAATAATTATAGTTGTAACATGCCAGTGTATGAGTTTGTGTGTGTGTCAGTTTCAAATATCATGGTCCGATAGTTAAGTCTTTCACTGACCTATGAATCTTATCTCTCAATAGTGTCAACCAATCTGTTTGTGTATGTTTTGTTTGAAGCTACAAATGTTACAGTAAAAATAATAAAAAAAAAACAACATTAATTGCCAGATTTGTCCAGAAAAGAAAAAAGTACTGCTAATAAAGTATTGTTTTGTCACTATTAAATTTACATTTATGCATAGGATAATTTTTTGAAAATAAACAACCATGATTTGCTGAATTTATAATTTATTTGAATATATGTAAATATGTAGGAATAAAATGATTTTTTTTTTATTTGTGATAAGTGTTGTTTTTTTTTTAATGACTGTGAATTGTCTATGCATATAGCTCTATTTTTTGTATACATTTTTGCTTGACATTAATTAAAACAAACAAAAACAAATAAAACTATTTTACTCAGAAACACACTTTATTTTTTTAGTCTTGTATATTTCAATTAATAAAGAAAATCATGCAAATGTTGAGCAGATACCTGTACATGGACAACACAGAATATCTTGTGCACAATATTGTTGGTTATTCTAAGGTATGAACAAGTATGGGGCTAGGTTCCAGTACTTGACTTGATTGTGACATCCATTGATTCATTCAGCTGATGATGTAGGTACTACCTGATCTTATACAACAATGACAAAAAAAGAGGACCACAAAATGATTGGGCTAAGTGAGCAACTAAAAGATTTCTATACTAATGTAAATTTTAATACAAACAAAATAAATCAATATTGAAAAAATGTCATACTTGTGATTCATACATGAACCATTTCTTTGTCCACATTGATTTAAAAATAAAAGCTTAACAATAATCTACTTCCTACTTGACTACTAATTGTCTACAAATACAAATGCAGACTTTGAATGTGAAGAGAACAGTATTGATAGTTAAGATAAAAAAAGTGTAAATCTCTTTATTTTTTTGTATCACAGACAAAATTTGTTTTGATTTTAAAAACTTAAGGAATAGAAAAAAAAAGGACAGATGTCAAAATAAAAGGTAAACAATACTGATTGAACAAATCATTGAAGAACTTCAAGAATAACAATCCTTGTTAATACACACACAAAAAATAAGGACATCCGTGACTTGTAATAATACTGACATTAATATTCAGTCTAAGCAAAATAGATATTAGGTTCTTTAAATTAAATCATTTCTCTTCTGATAAATTATTTAAACAAGAATAATAAAACATATCAAACAGAAATAATTATAATGCTGATCGATTAGACTTAAATATTTACTTCCTGTGTCAACTATACATAACTTGATCATAGAGTTATAACAGCACAAAATGGAAAACTGAGCTCAATAATGATTGTCTTAAGTCCCTGCATTTGCATTATAGCTGACAGCACTAATCTGCAAGTGCAATTAAAAAAAAAAAAGACTACACTTCTACCCAAGATACCATAAGTCGTATTTTTTATTAACCTACCACCTCAAACTGACCCAATATAAACTGCAATGTGGTTACAAAAAAAACCCAGAATAAAACAACATTGAACAGTGCAAATATGGAGCAATCAAAATACATCATGCAAGTTGTTCTAAAGAAAATGAAATACATAGCAAAAATAAAAGTATAAGAAATGGACGGATTGCTAATACTTTTTGTCAGAACTACTAGTATATGTTGAATAGAATGTAACATGCAGGAATAAATATAATAATACTTTTAATATGAGACTCAATAGTTCAAATAAATGTATAATTAATAGGACAGTTTTAAAAAATAAAGGTTTTATTTAGAAAATAGATTTGTCATTACATAAAATAAAAGGCTCATCAGCCTGTAGCATGCAAATGAAATATTGTCAATAAAAAAAAAATTAGTACAAAAATGTTTTTAAAAAATATCATTAAAAAAAAAACATCATAGAAATAATGTCTACAATGAATGAGCAATATAAAAAAAAATAAAGTTCATCAATCATATCACAGATTTGGTTAGGAATTTTCATTGTGCATGGGAAGGGGCATAACTCTTGGAGTAAAAGTTAAACTAAGAACTAAACTACTCTCACATCAGTTGTAACAGTGTGATTGTGATGGTCTCCCTTAGACCTGAACAGTACACTCACTTATACCGGACGCATTCCTCCTTTTAAGTGACACTAGTCAACAGAAGCTTACAAATTTACAATTATCTGATCAAATAATGTGTGGTACTTATACATTGATGTTTGTAACTTTCCAGAACCGAATTTCATCTATAAGTATTTCTTTTTCAAAGAACTTTCTCAATTGATCAAAAGGATTGTGAAAATTTTTTTTTCATTCAAATGAATGATGTATTGCTAGATAATAAAATTGCATCTCCTGTTAACATTTAAGTTTTATTTATTCATTATTGTTTGAGTTTACGTCTAAGAATTGGACTACGAGTGGGAGGATGGTACTGAGGGGTAGAGGAAAACCCTACTCTCCCAGGGGACATGTTCCTCAATGGTGATCTTTTACGTGGGGTGTAACTACGATTGTAGCTCAAACTTTCATCCAGCTTGCGCGACTCCTGCTCCAGCAGAATGGGGTCAAGGTTTGGGTCATGGATGATGGTGGACAAAGAGCTGTCCAGGATTGAGCGCAGGTCTCGAATGTCATCTCCAGCACGGGTTGATTTCGTGATGTACTGCTGTCGTTTTCTCAGTTCTTGACTAATCTGGTCTTTAAGCAGTGCATTCTGAAAAGTGATCAAGTTGAGCCTATTTATCTGTCCAGTTTTACAAGTCATTAACTTCAACATTGAATCAAAATAATAACCAGGAAATATGCAAAGCCTTTTAAACCTTAGAGTGTCTTACAAACTTACTTGTTCTTCCAGCCCTTTTACTTTTTGGCGATGGGATTTCTCACGAGCTTCAAGGAGTCTTTCAGCTTGTTGCTGGGCACTTCGGAGTCTCTCAGTCTCCATTTCTGTTTCTGCTCTATGGCGAGTTGTCAAATCAATCAATCTGTAAGAAATATAGTTCAAAACTTTTAGATTTTATATATTAAATGAGGTTGAATAAAATGAATGTAAGCATTTGGCTACTAAGGTAATTAAATGAAGACATAATGTTCCATTCTTGAAATTTATTCAAATACTAGGCATTTAAAAGCTTTTCTTAGGCTAATGCACATGAATCTTACCATTACCTTAGCTAAACAAGAGTGAACTTTATCTGTTATCTTAAGTTCGCTAAGTACAAGGTACACCAATAATAGAGTTTCATGCCAGTGATGAATCAGTTACAAGTGTAATGACTAAACTACTAAAGATGACAACACCCCATTGTTGTTTCATTTAACTAAATTCTAAACATCACCACAAAACACAATATTTTTTGTAAGTTATCCCAGATTTTAAAATAAAAATTTATAAGGCCAAATTAAAGCATGTGAATTGAGAGAATGAAGTATAAATATTTCTGTCAATGTGACCACCACCTTTTTTTTTTTTTTTGTAAAGAATATAAAACCTTATTATATTAATTCTGAAGAAAGTGAGCATATTGATGCAATAATGGATAATGAACATAATAAGGGTGCACAATCTAAATTCAGAATAGTTTTAAAGTATCATTAGAATGTCTTTAACCCTTTGGACCCTCGCAGTTCCCTGCCCTTAGTTTCCTATTCCCCTAGGCTCCTGGGGAAAAATTACGCTTTACATAAGCATGCTCAAAAACAAACTACTGGTATTAAAACTTTTAAATGAATAATTTTATTACGAGAGAAATTTATTTGTATCTTCATCTCCTATATTCTTTCTTGGTATGTCAGTCTTCTCAGCATGTAGACCCCTAATTCCTTTGTGGAAACTGGTGCTGGTATAGATGTAGATCTAGTGTCTTCATTTACTGTAACTGTACCAATTTCATCTAGATCTAGATTATCGTCAAGTCAATCTCTATTTCACTATCATTAGTATCATTGTAATCATTTTCTAGATCTAGTTCGTTTCTTAGAATCATTGATGATATTGTTCCCTGCTTCATGCAAAGTTTATTTTATTTGGATAAGATTACGAGTACTTGAATCAATAAAGTGTCTTTTCATTTTGTAATTCAATTTATCATTTAAAAACACAAAACTAATGTGTTCGAGATTATTGTCATTTACCATAAAACGGACACTAGGTTTAAGATAAGGTGTGCGAGACCGATATGGCGGGCTGGTGGGGTTCAAAAGGTTAAAATAGTTTTGCATGGCATAATAAGGTTTTACATTACTAATTGTTCTCCATTTCATCCCAAATCAATAGACAGACCAGCTGAAAATGCATTAGAGATAGCCACTATGAGCCCATGGTGTAAAGTATGACCCAACACATATGAGATCATGCAAACAGATACCAGTGAACAAATACATAATGTACCTCCTCAGGTGATCCATATTTAAATCTGAGAGGCTAGAGATCAAGTTGAAATAAGTTTGATATTGACAATTACTTCACAAAATGCAAAAGATTTTTAAATTGTCTTATGACAAGAGGTTGACAAAACTGTGTTGTTTTATTGCTGTTAAATGCCATAGGTTTTATCTAGCAATTACAGTTAGCTATGTTTATATTTCATAATTCATTAAACTACCAATTCTATATACAATTTTTATGAAACCCAGTTAAAAACTCAATTATTTATAAACTAGATATTACTTTTTTCTTCTATCCAGATACTTTATACAGTTTAATAAACCTAAAAATAGTAAAAATAATTCAAATTTAGTTTAAAACAAACCATTAATGCAAAAGAAAGAGTTGATTCAAACATTTAGTATATATCCAATTAAGAATATGCTATTCTAGTTTCTATATTGGGATCAAGATCTACTGATATCCTTCTAAAGGACATTCAATCGTCTTATAACAATATCAATACTTTTGCAAAGTGAAGTTAATTAACAGTTCAATTTGAAACAGTAACTATTGATAGACAATTACCTCTGTGCATGGGCTTGTTCAGCTTCAGCCAGCTGTGCCTGCATCTCCTGGAGCTGCCTCTGAAGGTTGATGTTGTCCTCTTCCAATCTGGTCAGTGTCCTGTCTACATTATCACGATTGTAGAGAGATTTTTGGGCAAACTCTTCTGTCTGTAGCTTCTCTCTTTCAACCTTTAATCAAAACAATGTTTTCTAAATGTTTTAAATTTTCATTCCTAATCCAACTATTCAATCATTAAATTAGTATAAGAGCACTCAGGATTGAAGAACTTGTTGAGAAATATTTAAAGTCCAATAGCAGCCAGAACATATTTTGTTTATATATTGTGAACTCGTTTAATTTGTTTGCAATGAAAACATGTTCTGAACATTAATATTACCCATTTAAACTTTTTAAAAATTGGTTTTTAATATATTTGTATGAATGAGATCTGTCACTATCATTATTGACTTCAATAATAGATCCATAAAACAATTACTTTTCCTCCCTCCTCTGAACCATTTGTTGGTGAATCAGTTATAAGTGAACCCATTGTCTAGTGAACCATTTGTTCAATGAAATATTTGCAAGTAACAAATTGCCATTGAACAAGGTATCTCTCTGCCATTTGTCATAAAACCCCTAAACAAAAAACATTGAAAATGAGCATTTTATGTAATATTTCAAAATTTAATAGAGGATGTTAATTAGTTTTTATTACTCAAAGTTGAAATCAGTTTTAATGCATAATGATTATGCCAAAATAGATATGTGAATCTGCACTTAAGTACACATATCTTTCACTAACACTTTAGACATTTTATTTACTACAGAAAGATAACTAAAAAAAACTGTAAGGAACTAAGACCAACATAATTTTGTTTTAAACCAAGATATATGAAAATTAAAACTAATACTTTTTGTTTTAAACTAATATATATGTAAATTAAAACTAATACTTTGTCCAAAGTCTTGCGGAGAGCAGTTTTATCCTTCTCCAATCTCATAGTTGACCTTTCAATCTCACGTTTCTCATTCTCAATGCTGCCAAGGGTTCTGGAAAGAGAAGCGACTCTTTCCTGCAGAGCTTGTCTATCTGCACAGACTTTCTGAAGGCGCTGATTCAGTTCTTGCTCTGCTTCTTTCCTTTGTTCTAGAATCTAAGAAAGTTCAACAAATATTTGTAAACAACTAACAAAAAGTAATTATATATATATATATATGGCTCCTTCTGTCTTGGATAACAATGGATGCACCCAGATGAGTCACATGCTTTGGTTTCTTCCATGTTGTTTTAGCCGCTTTGCAGCAGCACCCGAGTTTCCAAGGCGCATTCTTGGGCCTTAGATGAAGGGTTATGGGTGGCCCATGCGTCATGGTCCTTCTATCGACTTAACTGATGTGATTCAAAAGAACACTTCACCCTAAAAATGTTTTGTTACAATATATATAATATAATAAAATTATCATTTCCTGTAGCTGATAAGAGATTCCTAAAATAAAATGAATATACATATTGTTATTGATTGTTGACTTTGTCTAACAATGTGTAGATGTACATCCTTCCATCTATGTTAAGCTACCAATCTACTACTAGGTTTCAAGAAAAAGTGCTTTCCTCTAGTTTATACTTTGTTTCTTTCTTCTTGACTAAGAATGTGTTTTTTCTTCTTCTTGCCTTGTGCCTGTATGTTTACAAAGCTTGATTGATTCTTTAAGTGTAGCTGAAAAGCATTTAAACCACTTAGCTACCTAACAAGAGGGTTTGAGTTCACATCCAGATTCAAGCTGTGTGGTGTTTGCTGACAATGCTTTACAAAAGTAATTTCAAAAATGTAAAAAAAAAATGCAAACAGCCAGACCAGAATATTCTTTGTTGGGACATTCATTTACAAATTAGTATGGCAAACAATCATCTTCTTGGTGTCACTGAAAAATACTGGATTGATGGAGTGAAAATTAAACTACATAAAGAATATAGTAAGTTTCAGCAAGCTTCCCACATAGTGTAACAGATTTCCTGCGTAATATTTCCACATAGTGTAACAGATTACCTGCCTAATATTTCCACATCAATTTTCAGGATGTAAGTTGAAAGCTTAAAAAAGCTAAAAAAAATTATTTGTATCCTTCATTTATGTAACAATGTATTACAATATATATTACAGTATTGGACTGTCTAATCTGTCCTTCCAATTCAGAGCATCTAACTTCAGTAGCTGCCATATCATTCTGGATGGCTTGGAGTCGCTCTACCAGGTTGTGGTTCTGTTTCTTGGCTTCATTCACAGCTTGGCTGCAATAGAAAAAAACAACATTAGACCGAGCAATGAACTCCTCATCTCATGACTCTCCCACTAAACAGTCTTAAGAACTCATATGTACATGTCTTCTTTCACTTTAAACAACACATAAGAAAACCATTATTTCTGCAATATTTGTAATTTACAAATAATTACTTAAATATTAAAAGCTATTTAAAAAAAGGATGCTAATTTAATTGAGTAACAAAAATTTTTTTAGGCCCTATGGTAGAGGATTAATCTGCTAAACAAAGATATCAGAATTGAATCCAGGTGGATATTGGGATTTTTAATTTTTTTTTCAAACAGTTTGTTCTTTAAGATAAAGATTGTTGCAACCATGGGATGATGACAAACAAGAATTAAACTTGGGGCCATTATTCTAAAGTGCATACCTTAAAACCCAGAAACCCCCACAAAGTGTTTTGTTATAGACAGCAAAGGTAAATGGTTGCAAAGTTAACCACTTAATACCATTGTTAGCATTAGGCCACAATGGTTCTACTGCAACTGTCCTTTGAATTTCTAGGTCTCAATGATAGATTTACTAAGATTTAATTAAGTCTAAGCCTTTGACTAATCTTCCCAAACAGGATCATTATTTTATGTTCCTAATCACAAAGTTAAGTTCTGCCTAGAAATCATCTGATCTTGTAGATTTTTATACATGATCTCAAACAAAAAAATAAAACTAGTCCATTTGTATACTCCAGTATAAATTATGGGTGAATCAAAAGTCCCATCTTTAACATGTTCAAACTTCTGTGGATGAGAGGATAAATCATATTGGGTTGATTATATTATGATGGACAAATTTCCTTTATTTAGTAAAACTGGAATGACAGATGTCTAACAATGTCAAGAGAAAAAAATTGAGATTACTATTTTAATCCAGTATCATTTATATTCTTCATTGCAAACCGCGTCAACATTTTTTTTTTTTCTACTAATAATCCTGCCTACCGTGTAACATCTAGTCTCTCCTGAAGGACACGTCGGTCATGTTCACTGGATGTCAAGGCCCTCTGAAGTTTAGTCACTGTTTCCTCCAGATCATTGATCATGGCATTGCTATCAGTCAAGGAGAGATTCAAAGCTTTCACCTAAATGGGAATAATAATAACATTTAGTACAAATATAAAATGACCCTAAATGTGTTTGCACCTTGAAGGCAATTAAATGAAATTAAATGAAGAAAAATATAATTAAGAAATTATTATACACTACATTTAACTTCCAAGAATAAAACCCCTTGAACAAAATGTATATTTCTCTCTTTCTATAGCAAGCTATGTCCATAGACAGAACATTGTATGTAAAAAAAAAAGTTTTCTATTTAAATAAACTGTGGGGGAAAAAAAGAACAAAGAAAGAATTATAGTATAGAGTGTAAGTTTTTTTTTTTTTTTAAACAAAATTTGAACTTTATAATTCAACCCAAAGTTCTCCACCAAAAAACAAATTCTGTCTGCCGAAGCTTTTCACCTTATCTTTACTCTGATGACCCTCTTCTTCTGTCTTAGCCAGGTTTGTATTTAGCCTATCAATTGTGAGTTGGAGACTTTGAGCCTTGGATTCCAAGTCTTGTATTTGTTTACTTAGACTTTCAGTGCGGTCTTGAAGAACCTATTTGTTGCATGAAGAGAAAACATATTTGTGAAAACAAATCTATGACACAGACTACATTTGAATGTTTCAAATATATGTCATGGAAACTTTAAAAAGTAAACAATTTTCTTTCCAAATTACAACTCCTATTTATGGTGACCATGTAGCTAACAGTGGATGCACTAACTAGCCAGTTCAATGACAAACAGCTTATACTGTCCACAGGCTCAATATTTATTCACAGCTGATTTTAGGGGACAGCATCTGCTGTCAGTTTTTGAGTAAAATTATCATTAAATGTAACAGGAGACTATTACTTGTTCAAAGCATAAACAAATGCTTAACTTTACTCATTTGTAGAGAAGCTATGCATATGAAATCTGCATTCACTTGTCCAATGCATAAAACAATTGCTTAACTGTACTCACATTTAAAGAAGTTATGCAGTAAAATCTGTTACATTTTATACGACTGTATCCCCTTGTTCAGTACATAAAATAAGCTGTGATTAAATTCAATAAAAGTGTTTGTTACCTCCAAACAAAAGTACAGAGAAAAGTTATCTTCACGAAATGACTTCATTGGGGTATCCATTAGCGTGGCCAGAAGCTTTCAGTTCAGGTAATAGAAACCAAACCTCGCCTTCAACACTGTGTCAGTAGCATTAATTATTGAAAGATCAGAGAGAAAGGGGAGACAATACTAGTGGAATCGTTGACAGACAACTTCACAGAAATCAATACAACCTAGATCAATGGCTTGACTAAATACTGCCAGTAGATGGATGATTGAAATTGATCACAAGTTTTCACTCATATCAAAATGGAGTAATTTAACAACCAGATGCAAAAGAGTGATGCCAAGTAGGTTTTTAAACATTATTTTTTTATAATATTCCAAGTTGTAATGTTTAAAGAAAACTATTATCTTTTATTTTTAAAAAAATAATCTAAAAAGTCAAATTCTAGGAAACATTTTTTCTCATTATATTTAAAGTAATTGTTTCATAATTTTTTTTCTCTCTATTTTTCATCCCAAAAGGTCAATACATATTTTTAGGTCCTAAATGAGCATTTGAATAAACTGAAGCTGTTTTAAGTCTATATGCTTGCCACACACAACATTTAAGTCTTAACTATTGATTTTATTCAATGGTTACCAGTTGACAGCACTTACCTGGTTCTCTGTCTCCTTGTCATTCATGGCCATTCTTAGTCTTTGGAGTTCTCCCTCCAATGCTCGTCTGTTCAGCTCAGTCTTAGTGCATCTGTTCTCAGCCTCGTCTAAACAGATCCTTAGCTGCTTCTTATCTTCTTCTAGTTTGGACTCATTTTGCTTCAACTTGGAAATCTTTTCCTGTCATCAAATGATCATATTAGTCATAATATTACCTTTTAATGAATTTGTTTATTCTTAGACATGAAACAGATGAGAACAAATATAAAGAAATTGATGAAGGTCAACTGGTAATTGTAAAAAAAAAATTTAATAACAAAAGATTCAACCTGTAAAAAAAGATACCTATGTTCAATTCATCCTAATTTTTGAGATCTTTGTGAAATAAAAAAATTAAATAAAAAATGGGTAAGAATTACATATGTTATATTCATTTACAAAATTTTAAACTAATGTTAAATAATCACTTTTCATTAAAAAAAAGTTTGGCAAATATACAAAGGTAGTGGAAGCTAACAAAAATTGTTCAAATTGAATGTATAGAAAAAAGGGAATATCTGTGATAGTAAGCTTTATTGAAAAGTAATAAAGACTTTAATAAATGCTTCAAGGGACCAATCTCTTGGACTTACTTGAAATTGTCTCTTTTCTGACTCAGCTGAAGCAATAGATCTATCCAGATTGTTGACCTTGTCAGCCAAGGCTTTGCGCTCTCGCTCATTTCGTCGGATAGATTCTTCCTGTAGTACAAGAGCTGTCTGGGCGGATGCCAAGCGTCCATCAATGTCACGCTTACCTGACAAGAAAAATAAGATTTATTTTAATTGACCAGTATAAATTATTGAAATAAGTTTAAAAACATCCTTAAAGTTTTAACTGAACATAATACATTTTTTCCTACTCATTTTGGAGTTATAATTTATATGATAAGTTATTAAGAAATGATATTCATAGACTTTTTTTTTAAAGCTTCAACATCTTGTATAATTTAGTATTTGTATAATATTAAAAAGATAAATACAGTAGTAAAATGTTAACAAATTAATTAATAAATATTTAAAGATGTTTTTAGAGGAAAGATAAAATACAGGTAATCAAATAATGTCATCATGAAAAGAAAAAGACTGACATGTTAGACTAATTAATGTAGAGCATTGGCAAATAAAAAAAATATATAAATATATAACCATCTCATGCTGTGTCACCCCTGAGGCTTAAACCAATGTTTCTCAAACTTTTACTTTTAGCAAAACTTTTAGCTTTGAAGGAACAAAATTTCATTCACACGCTCCACAGTTTGAGAAATGCTGGCTTAAAATCACTTTAAAAAATATTTTTAACTCAATTGGATTTTCTTTTCTCTATGCTTTGGTGAAATGAACAATTGTGAAAAATGTGTGAAATAAACAAAAGCTACTCAATTTTAAACCATTCACTCATACATCATGCTTTAGCCTTGATGGTAAACAACTTCCACTAACTTTAAAGAAACTTTTTTTACAAACTATTAACATACTGGCATTCACAAGCTACAAAGATTTGGAATTATCCTGTTAAAACAAAAAACTTAGTCCATTCTTTCTATTAATACAATCTCTTATCAAAACGTTTGATCTGTGATGAGTGAAAAACAAGCAGACAAAGAAACACCAAGTAAAACAGTGACATGCAAGGCAGCCCAATCACTTAGACCTACCCACTCTGAAGTCCCATTAGCAATAAGAGCAAACAGAACAAGAGGCATTAATCACTTTATATAAAGACATAGTATGGTAATACATTTACAGTAAATGTTAACTGTACACTAAAACTCAGCCAATACAGAGAGAATATTTGAAAAAAGAAAAAAATACTGAAATGTTGTTGAAAGGATGGAGAATAATACTAAGTAGAAATATGCCTTTTATTTTCAACGGTATTGACTGATGGCAATCTCTTCTGTCAAAATACGTTTGACATTTTTGTACTAATTCCACATTTCTCATTTATTGCATAAAAAACCTTTATGTTACTATTGTAGGTTTTCTCCAACCTAAAGAAATGCTTGATCACTGACCCAATACACCAAGGCATTAAGTGCATTTACCTTCTTCTGCTTCTCCAAGAGATTTTTGGAGTATCATCAGTCTATTGTCCACTCGTTCTCTCTCTTCTTCGATATCCTTCAGTTGAGTGGTCAAGCTTCGTATCTGAGATAAGGCATCATCCTGCCAATAATTAAAAGCATAGACTATTGTTATTTAATTAGGCATATTCTTCGTTCCATATGCTAGACAAATTAGTACAAATGGTCTTTCTTCTCTAGTGCTATTAGAGCATGGAATGGGTTGCCTGAGCCAGCCAGGAAAACCAATGACTTGGCAAAATTTAAGTCATTGGTCAACATGCAAGACTAGATCCATGACGCATAAAATGTAATCATCTTCTTTTTTGAAGTAATGTCTGTATTTTATAAGATAATTATAATATCTTGAAGTCATTTTTGAAATAAATGATTTTTTATAAAATGTGGCACTTTTCTTTGTCTTTTTAGAACTCATATATTTTTTTCAAGTTATTAGAAATCCTTCAATATCTTTAATAAAAAAAATTAATTTTAACTAAGGAAGAAAAATAACCTTTTTAAGCTATTAAGCACAAAGTTTTAAAAAAATGCTAAATAATAGATACCCTTTCTCTCTCAGCCGACGCCAGCTGAGACATGAAGTCACGAAGAGCAACGCGTACAGCCTCAGGGTCAACATCGGAGCAGTCTAGACGGCCAGGGCTCATGCTTCTGCTTCTCAAGGGGCTTCCACTCCTGAGTGGTGAGCCAGTGCGTGGAATGGGGCTTCCCCTATCCTCTGTGGTAGTTGCATAGGTGCTGTCAAAACCTGAAGCATTAACACACATTTTTAAAGTTAATTACAATGTTATATTTTAAAATCCAGCCCAGGGCTTATTATTAATTAAAAACAAATGTGGGAAACTTACCTTTGGTGGGGGATGTTGGTCTTGATCTTCTCGGTGAGGGACTGCGGGATCTGGACAGAAGTGGGCTCTTAGACCTAGGCATGTCCATACGGAAGCCAATGGTTCTACGTAGGCTGGAAACAATGCTGTTCAATTTGAACTCAACATCTCGCTTGGCGCCTTCTAGTCTGGCCAGGGCAGCCTCAAGAGCACTAACTCTTCCTTCAGCCCCACTTAATTTCAGCTGTTTGAGGAGAAAAATAAATTTAAAAAAGATATGATATTAATTTTTTTTTAAATGACTACAATATCAATATGATATAATAATAATGATGTATTGAATAGTAACTGGTGAAGGATTATGTGATGTGTTATAGTAGTCATGTTGCCATTATCACTTTACATAGACACAAACATATCAATGTTGCTAACTGAATAATGGAGTGTAGAGTTCAGTTTTTATTTATTCAAAGTGTTAAAAAGTGTAATCAGAAAAACATTAAACAAAAACATGAAAGAAAGAAACACATTTTTTTTCTTCCAGTTTTCTGATTACATTCATAAATATTAATTCTACTATGATGCATTTTTGTATTATTATTATTTTGGTATAATATTTGTTCACTTACTCTAAGTTCTCCAGCTTCAGCATTGGTATTGTCCAAGGCTATCTCCAGATTCCTCTTATTGTCTTCCAGTTTTCTCTCAGATCTGCGGCTGTCTTCCAGAGCCAGTTGATAGTCTTTCTCTTTCATCCTGGCCTCATCAATAAGTTCAGCCATCTTGCGCTGGAGGTTGGCCAAATCTTTACGCAGAGCCTCACGGGAAGCTTCAGTTTCTACAACCTGAGAATTTCATTAATAACAGTGGCAGTCAGTAACCAATACATAAATACATTAAAGCTCCTTTATCAGAGAAAAAAATAGTTTATTTGTTTTTAATGTTGATATCCACTGTAACTGATTATTTTCTCATTTTTCTTCTTTCATTCCAAGTAGCAGACATTTTTGTCCAAGTAACAGAATGGATACATCTTTTTAATTTGTAATTGTTTGATTTGAGTAGGTCAAGAGTATATCTTTCAAGCAATAAATTTGGTGGCCCTAAATGAAATAAACACTTAAAAACAGTTAAAAAATACAATTATGCAATTTATTTAAACTTGCTTGTGTCTATATCTAAATCGACAAATAACCGAAGTTCACGTATCCCAATTTTCGCAGTAGAGACAGAATTAGAATAGTAAACATAGAGTGATAGTGCTCAACTATATTTGAGATCTGATCCAAGTTTCTCAATTTTATTCTTAAATTGTTTTTTAGCCCTGAGGGAGGCCCTAGTCGGCTGACTAATTTGCATAAGCCTAAGGCCAGCCCTGTTTCAAGCAAGAGCCAAAGCCACCATTTATTTAAAACTCAGCTATTTTGCCAGAAAATAAGTGTATTTCAAACCAATCTTTTCCTAAATTCACTTAAGACATATTGTGTATTTAGTCAGACGTTAAATAGTGTTCCAATTAATAGTTTTCAATAATTACCTTCTGTTTCAGATCAAAAGATGTTTTCCTTGCTTCCTCTTCTTTTTCTTCATCTCTAGCTACTCTGACTTGCAGCTCAACAACTTCTTTGCCTAATTTGCTGCGCTCACCATCCAACATTTTGATCTAATTTATTACAAAAGACACACTCAATAAATATTACACATTAGTAAAATGGGTTTTATTTTTTGGAAAAGAGTATGAAAAATTTTATAATTAGAATAATCTAAATTATCAAAATTATTATTATAAGATAAATTGTATTTCTCTGACTTCAGTTACAGAGGTCCGGTAGCAAACAAAGAAATCCTATGCCAAACTGGCAGTCAAAAACGTAATGATGTTGTGACCGAGCGTATTATGAGGCTCGCTATTTTAATGAGACTACTCCCTGACAATACTAGATAGTGACTAAGAACTGAGTTAATGTGAAAAAAAATCAATTTCCAGATTTTTAATTAAGTACCTTTTTTTTTATTGGACTACAATAAGTATAGTGTAAGCATAGTTAGGCACATCATAAAAAGGACCAATTGCAAATATGATAAGTTTAACAGATCTAAGAAAACATGTACCTGTCTGCGCAACTCCTGGAGCTCACGCCTGGCTTCAAGTCGAGCTTTTTCCACCTCACGTAGGTTGTTGCGCAGCTCAGCAGCTTCTTTCTGAATGCCAGCCTTCTGCTCATTAAGAACTGAAAACAACAGCACATAGTGAAAAAAAAACAACAAACAGTTTTCAATATGCCGAAGTTGTTTTTCAATTCTTTGACATGAGCTCTTCCTCTTTATTTCCACAACCCTTCAAAAACATTTGCTAACAAATTAAAACTCAAGATGAGTAGAAAGAGCTTCAACATTTCATTTAGCCAATGAAACTTAAAAAAAAAAGACATGAACTATTTATAATTATCTAATCCAGTGATGCCCAAAATACAGCCCGCGGGCCAGATCTGGTTTCATCAGGCCCGCCGAAACGGTGGCACAAAGTGTAAAATCTCCCTTCCAAAAAAAGGTTGAAAAAATGTATCTTTACCTAAGTTTGGGCCCTCACTTTTTTTCAGATGGATTGGTATTATGATCTTTAACATTTGTGTGTTTATGAATTGGAACTCTGAATGTAGACTCTACCACGAAAAGTGAACCTATCTTTACTTTTTTTGTTGAATATGTTAATAAGCCAACATTTTAATTAAAAAAGAAAGTGTAGCTTTTAATAAAACAACATAAAAACGGCACTATAAAATAAATATGGTGGCATTATTGGTTTGAGTCGTACATAAAAGATTGTTTAACTAGCCTAGAGATTGGAGGTTCCATGTGAATATTTACCAAAAAGTTTAGTCGGTTGTAAAGCTATCTTCACTTCACATTTTAAGTAGAGAAATGAAGCTGTTTTCTGACGCATAAAAAAAATTTGACAAATAACCTATTAATTAAGTATTAAATTCACAATTTCTACCAAAATAGTTTCAGAACAATTTCATTTCGTTTTTGAAACTTATAGGTCATGTGGCCTGCGAGATGAGTGTCGGAAATTTAAACGACCCGTTGGTCGAATTAGGTTGGGCATCACTGATCTAATCCATTGGGAATGTCCTTTTTTAAACCATGTCTGCTCAAATGTCTGTTCTAATAGAACATAAATAGGTTTCAAAATTGACTACTTTATTATACAGCAGAAAGTAACTGATAATTGTACAATTGTTGTATGGTAGAACATACCTTTAAAACAAAAAATTAAATCCAGAAAATGATTTTTTTCTTAAAGAAATTATTTAAAATAGAAATCTCCAAAGCAAACGCTTATTCGGACAAATCTGTTGCATCCATAATTATAAATAATTACTATGACAATCCTCTTCATTGAATAAATCTAGTGATGATATGAACACATGTTGAATTTCGATATTCTGATAAAAATTACATGACAACAATTATGCTCCTCTAATAGTGAAAAAATTCTTAAGTGAATGTCAACATCTTATCTTATAAGATACAGACGTTACTTCAATAAAGACATCTATATCTGTTTATTCTCATCAGAAATATCACACACTGTCAACTAAGATTCCTTTAAATCTAACACAGTTTTAATTTGGTTATACAAATATTTGTTTCTCGTTTTTTTTAATTCAATCTCCTGTCTGAACATGTCTCATTTGATTGAATGGTCTCCCCTTGAATGGGTTCATTGAGTGACAGAGGGACAAGAACTCAAGGAGACATTAATCTTTATGGTAGCAGACACCAAAAGTTTATACCAAGAGCTTAATGTCTTCAAACACTATTATCTGAAACCATGGAAGTGTGTCACCTTAGAGTGTAGATATAATTGTAATCAGACCTATCAATATCAGTGCCCACTGAAAGAGTGAAATCAATATCATAACAAAGAAGCTCTACTGTGGTATAGAAATAGATCCAAACAACTCTTGGAAATGTAAATATAAAAATTCTTTCATCAAATTGACAAGAAATTTAAAAAAAAAATAAAACAAAGCAAAACTTTTGGCCCTCATAATTCATTTACTAATGAAACAAGATTCATAGATATATTTTTAAATCAAGTAGTTGTATTTTAAAATCATAAACTAAATCAAATTTACTGGGAAAAGTTCAACCCCCCCCCCCCCCCCCCCCCCGAAAAAAATTCAATAAATTTTCAGTAGTTAACATACACCATCAGCCTATTTATCAGCTAGTACACCACCAGCAAGTTACCCTATTTCTACATTACTCCAGCATCATAAATTAAACAATTTAAATATATATACACATGTTTTGTATCAGGAAAATTAAATAAAAATTAAACAAAAAAAAATAAATGGGAAAGAAAAGTATCAAACCTTTGTGCTCTGAGCTTTTCTAGAATGTGTGTGAATGTTGTTTGTATTTGCATCTATATTGTTATTGTACAGTAATTATGCTGAGGTTGTCAATTGTAGTCAAAGTGAATTACCATTTGATTGGATTATAAAAATTATCTAAAATATATTTTCAACTAAGCACCAAAACTATATGTATATAACATGTATGGACAAGGTAATGGTAAAGCACCAAAATAGAATAGCCTTTAAAACTGTGTTATATAAAGTAAATTGGAACTCAATCAAATTTGCGCTTATGTGATACAGAGTTTTTAAAAAAGTTTTACTTAAGAAGAAAATGATTGCTCTTCATAGACTACTACATTAATTACATTGAGAGATTTACTTTGTTACATATTATAAAGAACACATTTTTTTTACCCTGCCTGTCTGCTTATCTGCTTTCAATACATTTTTGTCCAATAGTTATATTTTAAAAATATGTTTACATCCAATTTTTACAATAGCATACATTATTTTATAATTATGAGCTGTGACAGTAACAAGTGGTTTCCTAAGCACTAATCAACATCACAAAAAAATGAACAGCTTTTTTTACAAAATATTAAATCCATGGAGACTACGCTCAATTTGTAATGAATTCTTTAGTTGACTCTTCATTCTAGATCACTCACCTCCAATTCTCTGTTTTGCTTCCTGGATGAGACGTCCCATCTCTGACTTGTCAGACTCTAGTTTCTTCACTTTGTTCCTCAGGTCATCTGCTGTCTTGCTGATCAGCTCCTTCTCTCTGGTCTCCTCACCTACTGCCCTCTTGGTGTCAATGATTTCACGGCGTAGCAGTTCTTTGGCTTCTTCAGCTGAGCACAGACATTCACAAACAATATTTTTAATATATTTTTTTTTACTCTTGATTTGAAAAAAAGTATTGACTTTATATTTTATTTTCATTTAGAGTAAAAATTTTTTATTCAAAGGAAATAGAACTTAAATCAGATTTAATTAGAGCAAGAAAAAAACTAATTCTTCTGTATTTGTCTATGAATTTAAAGTACTAAATAATTTGTAAATGAGAGAAAAAAACAAACAAACTGAAGTTCCTTCCTAAAACATAAAAATTATCTTCAAAACTGCTTAAAAAATATTGTTACTTAATTCAAACCTTCTCTGATAGCTCTATTGGCATCTATGAGATCCCTTCTGATGGCATCTCTGGTCTCCTCTACCAACTTAAGTTGCGTTTTCAGTTCAGCCACCTCTCTCAGAAGGCCTTCTCTCTGTCGGACAAGTTCTCTTATCTGTGCAGTCAGTTCTTTGACCTCTCTCTCATGGGCTTCACTAAACAAAAAATGTTAAACAGGAAAATTATTTATAATTCAACTAAAAAAATACTAAATTTTTTTTTTCTAAATATAAGAAATACATGTATTCCAAAAAATATAGCTTGTCCCAGAAAAGAACACTAAAGTATTGTTAGACAAGCAACCAGGATAACAATTTTTGTTAAGAGATATAATTATGATTGAGGCAATAGCACAACATACGTGGCCTCCTCAAACTGAGATCTGAAGCTCTTGAGTTCACTCTGCAGGTTGTTGATGGCATTTCTGTCCTGCTCATGCTGTGTCTGAGATTCACGTTTCAAACGTTCATATTCAACATTCAGGTGGGTGAGTTCTCCAGTCAACACCATGTTCTTCTCTTGGACTAGTCCTTTCTCTTGTTCTAGAAGGGCAATCACCTACAATGAAACAATGCATCAATATGACCAAGTCAATGTAGGCTGACATTTTTCTTACAATAGTTTGAAAAATAAAAGTAATATTTCTTAATAGCCCTAAGACTTTTACAATTTACTTTTTTTTTCTTGAGCGAAAGATTAAAGTGGAACTGGTTTGGTCATAATGTAAAACATCACTCATTATTAAAAGTACAGTGGAGGGTGCATGAAGAAAGGGTCGTCCAAAGTAAAGCAGGCTGGATAACATAAAAGAATAGACTGGCCTCTTGATATTCTGCTAAGAACATCTGCTGATCAGGAAAAGTGGAGGGATTTGGTTACATGAACTGTCACAGAACCCTTATGATAAATGTCAAGGGACATATGATGACGACGATGAATCAAATTTTAGGAAATAAAAGACCAAGTGGTAATTTCACTAATGAGCCAAGGATTATTTAGTTTGAATCTTACTGTAAGCTGGAGTTTATTCAGGATCTGCAAAAATAGTTGTTCAATGGGAAAGATATAAACTATAGTATCTGTCAATACTTGACCTTTAAAAAATTGCATCTAAAAGTAAGGCCAAAAAAAAGTTGAAGATGAAAAAGAAATATCAAGAACACTTTTGGTCTCCAGTTCATTCCTTCCATCTAAACAGCTGTGTGAATGTTTTAATGTCTGTTTTGTTTTACCTGCTGCTTATCATTCTCAGCCATCAGGAGAGCATCATCTCTGTCTCTCTGGAGCAACGCCAGCTCTTCTAGCAGCTCTTCTTTTTGCTTCTCTGCACTGTTGGTCAGTTCTTCTTTCTCCACAGCGTGCTGGTGAACCAGACGCTCTCTCTCAGAATCAAATTCTGTTCTTTGGTTATCCTGAAGATTGAAACAGAGTTATGCAAAGAGTTTCTAGATTGATGTTGAGATTCAGTTTTCAAATAAGCCTTTTCATTTAATCTAATCAGAATGGCATTTTTATTTTTCTAAAAATGTAGAGAAACCAAAATCATCACCACTAAGACAATTTTCATATTTTGTTCAAATTTGTTTTATTATTAATATTTTAAGAAGTATTTTTTTTTTAAATTGATTGCCATGAAGAACTAAAATTCTCATGTAAAAACATTAAATATATTTAAACATAGGAATACTAAGTTTCTGTTATTATACAAAATGCTACAGTATGAGGCAGGAAAAAGTTTGTTTGTACTTGAATAAATGAATGCAACTCAAACTAAATATTAAATTATAACAATTTGCCCTAAATTCCTCTTCTGCATTTATATTTAAAAAATTTACTAGCATTTCTTTTGCAATTTTTATTTAATTTTTAAAAAATATTTTGTTAGATTAATAAGAATGTTAAACTAAACAAAAATAATAATGAAATATGGATAATTCTATTGCCATTTCATTTGTATATTACCAAACATTATTTTACGACTGCAATCTCCAAAATATATATTATTGAATTCAATACATGGAATTAGATGACATGTTCCTTGACAGATTAATGAGGTATGTACTGACAAAGCCCTCTGCTTTTCCCTATACTAACCCTCTCCTGAGTCAGTCTCTCCACATCTTCCTCATGGGCCTGTTTCTCCTGGGTCAAGGCCAACTGTGAGTCTCTTTCTAGCTGTTGGATTCTTTGGTTCAGGTTGGCCTTGGCGAATTCAAAACGTTCATAATCTGTCAATTTTTCTTTCTCCAGTCTTGCAACCTCAGCTAAAGTCAAATTTAAAGTTTCATGTCACATTGATATAAAATACTTTTTAATGAGACTTAAATGATTGACTAACACTATATTATTCCATATCTTTTAATCATCATTTAGAATTGTTCAGCTATCTGTCATTCACCTACATGCTCTATAAAGACCAGCTTAGGTGCCAACTTATTTTAACTGACATAGAAGAGAGCACCTGGCAACAGGCAGCTTATGAACAAGACAGATTTCTTACAAAGGCTGTGGGATACACATTTGAGACCAAAAGAAAATCCACTACAGAGGACAGATGTAGATGTCAAAAACAGAACCTAAATCAATCACTGGATGCGCTGGAAGAGGCAAAATATGAAGGTGGTAGCTGTGGCTGCCTAAAAACTATGTGATATACTGCACTCATTAATCTTCAGACTTATATAAAGGCCTTATTATGTGCTCAATAACTCAAACTGATCTTATTTGTCTATTACACAATTTAGTTTATGGTGGATGAAAAAATATTATAGTGTTCCAGTATCAGTAAAAGGACTGAAAATGGAATATGTAAACAGCAGAAACTTAACCAAAGAATAAATGGCTGAAATAAAAAAAAAAGGTTTAAGTAACACTGATCTTAGTTGCAAAGCACAAAAAACTAAAGCCTCAAGTATTACTTCAGTTTGTACCTTCAGTTCTTAACAACAACCTAAACTTATTTGAAAACTTACATTGAAGATTCTCTTTCTTGACTATCAGCTCTTGGTTCTCTCCCTCTAGCTGACCTCTTCTCACTTCCAGCTCCCTGATCTGCTGTTGGGCTTCATAAAGAGCACTCTCCAAGCTGTCCTTGTCTGCAGCATAGGCTGAGATGATCTCACTCTGTTGCCTGTTCTCTCTCTCACACGCTGTCACCTATAAATGTAATGGCATTGCAACAGACATGAACATTTTGTTGTTTTCTTAAAGTAATCAAGATATCAATACATACAGCTCATTCCCAGTCAAACTGTCAATCTGATATCACTATAACCAGCCAAGTCAACAACAATCAAACAAAAAACCTTAAGAGAATAATTTTTTTCTTTCTATAAATAATCAACACACTTTTTGTATACATCTAGATTGGAAGGACACAAGGCAAAACAGGCTGCTATCTATCTAAAGCCATTAAATATTAATCTAGCCTGACTCAAAAGATATTATTTTACTAGACCCATCTTCCCTCATGGAAAGAAAAAAAAATCAATTTTATACCCAAAAAAAAAATAATTCAAATAAAACAAGTAAGAAAAAAAAAAGGAATTAATTGTTATATTCTTTGTGACCTGAACAACAAAAGCCATAGGCAGCTATGATCTTTAGTTATTTAGACAAAGAAAAAAAACTAACAAAAAGAGTCTGAGAGAGGAAGAGAGCCAACTCTCACCTGTACAACAAGCTCTCCTTTGTCCTGAGTTAGAATCTCTTTGTCTTTGATCAGACGCTCCACTACCACCTGGATCTTATCTACATCTCTTCTAGAGTTCAACAACTCCTCAGCCAAGGCATGCTTCTGTCTTGACAACTGTCAAAGTAAACACATTGACACTACAACATATTTGTAACAAGAATGAACCATGTAACAATACCAATAAATGTATCAGTTTTTACACAGGCCATGTTAAAAAAAAAGAAATACATTAGTGAATTTATATAAAATACTTTGCAAGAATGATTTTCACTTATTCACTAGACATGACTTGAAGAGACAATGGATCAAAGAGTGAGGGAATAAAAAGAAAAGCCAAAATGAGCAAGTTTGTTATGTTTGAGTCTGTTCATAGGAATCAATCCAGAGATCATATTGATTTTTATTATTGATCTCACTATCTGTGATCAGGGAACAAAAGAGTTTGACCCCCTTCTTTCTTTTGTCAAGAAACAGGAAGCCATAAAACTAAGCAACAGAGTTTAATTTTATTGTCTGTCTGCTAGCAAATGTCTGTTAGCAGTGTCTGGTTCATTGTATCCATAGATTATTGTTAAATGAAACTGTCCTTATAGACTCACCAAACATCCTAGAGAGATTGTTGATAGCTAAATAAAAAGAAATTACACACAAAGAAGAATGCATTTAGTTTTTTCAAATTTCTTTCAACATTACTATCACAGACCACACAAAAAACAAAAATTATTTTTGTACTTACCATATTGAGCTGGGCAATGATCTCTTGCTTATCTTTCGTCAGTTGGACAATTTCATCTTCTAGTTGCTGTCTAGTCAGTTCTGACAACTCTAAAGTGTGGTTCAGACCTTTTGAAAAGCAGCAAACAATCAGAAAAAAGAATTTTAAAAACTACAATGTCAAATCTACTAGTAATTTAGACTCTTTGTAATTCAAAACTGTTTAAAAAGCTAATTTGATGTATTTGAGTGAAGTGTCTTAGACTAAAGATAAAATTTAAAAAAAACAACAAAAAAAAAACAAAAAAAAAGATTATTAATCAACAAGCTTGATATAATGAGATTTGATTGTATATACATATAAATAAGCCTGACCATGTTTCTCTGTATCCAGATCCATTTTTTCCTGCTCCACTCTTACAAGCTCCTCTCTGATGCCACACTTCTCTTGCTCCAAGGCAGACTTCTCCCCATACAGTGAGGCTTTCTCAGCCTCAAGCTAAACAGCCCAAATTTGTTTTTCATTAGCATACAATATTGTGTAATATTGTCAATTGAAATCTATAATAATTTAGACATAGAACCTGATAAGATTGCTTGTGAATCTTTTTTTTATCAATCACGTAGCCAAAGCACACATTTTTTTTCTTTACTCAGTTTTTAAGTATAGATAATGAGTCTTATGAGTGACTAAACAGTTGTAGAATGATTACAACATAATAAGCTGAATAAAAATGTGCAAGCAAAGACCTGAAGAATAATTCTATTGAGTTCAATCTTGTCCTGACCCAGTCCTTCATTTAGAGCTTGCAGTTTCAGCAGAGCATCTCTGAGTGTGGCCTCGTCAGTCTTTAGTTTGTTGATCTCCACTTCTATCTCAGCCTTCTGTACTTCAGACCTAGACAGGGAATCACCTGCACAACACAATGAATAAAACATACTTTAAAGTTGAAAGTCAAATTTTTGTAAGGCTTTACTCTTTAGGAAATAAATATACCTAATGCTAAGACTTTGACTTAACAACACCAATGCATGTTTTTAATATTCTGAGTGTTTCTCAATATACCAAAAACTACATATTGTTATCACCCATTAAAATTATTTATTCAATAAAAGGCAATGTGCTTTCATTGAAATGTACAAGAACTGCGCAGAACATTCATTATTTTGTTTTTGGCAAGAATGGCAGAAGCATAACATTTTTTTCAATGCTGCTTCTTTAAAAAGGAACAATCTGCAAAGGCTAGAGTAAGACTGTCTCCCACTGAACATGACAGTGAATCTCACCTAGCTCCTTGTTTTGTGCATCTAACACTTCTTTATCTAGCAGGGCTCTGTTGAGAGCTTCCTTGGTGGCCACCAGCTCTTCCCTGACAGATGAGATTTTCTGCTCAAGCTGTTCTATCACTTTTTGACTGAAAACACAAAAATGGACATTTTGATAATTAAAAACTTTTACATTCATCAAGGATCCTGTTTAAAAGATCGTTATCGCTTAACAATGTTAGGTCTGAATGGGATACTTTACTTTTTTATTTAACATCATGTTTCAAGGGTTGTTATCACTTAATTGTTCTTTTTTTTTTTTAAATAATCAATGGTAGACAAAACAGAAAACACATTTTGACGAAAGGCTTCACAGAAAATAAACTTCGTAATTTTCATTTTATTTTAATACTCACTCTTATTGACTGAGTTGCGAGTAAAAAGTTTTTAAAGACTTTTTGTCTTTCCTATTAATGATAGTTTTATATCCTACATTAAAGCTAATCAAAGTATTTCAATTTTTATAATATAATATAATATATACATATATATTGATATAGGTCAGTTGTCTTTCATTTTATAAAAAAAATGTTTATACTCTGGTTTAAATTCATAGATTTTGAAAATATAAATGTAGATCTCTTACCATCTCTCATTCTCTTTGACCTGACGATCTTTATCTTTTATGATATCTTCCTTGTCATCTTCCAAGTTGTCTCTGGTCCTTTGGAGCTCACCATTGGCAGACTTAAGCCTCTCGTTCTCTTTCTGTAGCTCTTCAATCTGAGAGTTCAACTCAAGGCGGACACGCTCCAATTGAGATTTCTCCGTTCCAGTCTGGCTGAGGGCAGTCTTAATGCGGTCTCGGTCCCGGGATGAGTCTTCCTTCTCCCTGCGACTATAAAAAACAACAACACATAGGCAAGCGCTCTTTGTCTATTATGTCTATCTCTTTAAACAAACAAATACATGAAAAGTGGTTTCTGAATTACAAAACATGGACTTTTAGCTCATAGAAACAAATAAAGAAGTGAATTTAAAAAATGCTCAGATATAAAACATACACAATGTCTAGATCCTCCTTCAGATTCAAGATAACAATCTCCATTCTCTTTTTCTCATTCACAACATCTTCTATGGTCTTCTTTAGAGACACTGATTGGTCTCTGCTTGAATTTAGTTTGGCTTTTAACTCTGAAACCTAAAGGGAGAAAAAAATGGTAGCAATTTTTTTTTCTAAATATTTTTTTAAAATAAGAAATTTTATCAAATAACTTTGTTTTCAATCTGTTATATATTTTCAAAAAAGATAATAATAAAACAATGAAACATATTTATAATAAGAAAAAAAATAAAAAAACCTGCAATTGGCGCTTATTAAGGGCTGCCTGAACAGCTGAAAACGTGGCATCAGCGAAAGCAGGGGATCTGGAGAAACATAAAATATGAATCTACTCTAAAAACACGCACACACAAGTTAAAGAAATAAAATCATCAACAATTAACTGCTGCTAACACATAATAAAGTAACTTACATGTATTCAAACACTGACCTAGATCTAGTTTTAGGTGAAGGAGAACGGTGCGGTGACCTCAGGCGACCATAAGGTGACCTGGACCTGGTAGGCGAGACTGAGGATGTTCTGAAAGATGGAGATGCTGTTCTTCTTGGAGCAACATTCTCTTCATCTTCTGCACCCTGGTCAGCATCATTGATGACAGCTTCAGCAATGTTGCGGAGAGCCCAATGTAGAGCCTCAGTTTCTTCCCGGACCTAAAATAGACATTGCAATAAGTGTTACTGTTGCTCAAGTTGGCAATACAATAAAAATAAATAGTCAGACCAATATGAAGCGACCTATATTATTCAAAAAGCCATGGACCTATCACAAGGTCCTCATGGCTTGCAAAGACCTTCCTTCAGGGAACAGAACCAGGAAAAAGCCAAAGAGGCAGGTGTTACATTTATGTGTATTTATGTTTATGTATGTTGTGTATGTGTTTGTTTACTTGTCTCCCTTGTTCTACTGTTCAGTATGTTCACGTTCTCACATCATGTCAAGAAAATGGAGTTGTAACTTAAACAGTAGTGTTGTTTTTACATCCTAATCGATAATATAACAGCAGGCAATAAAAGTGATGGGAAGACAATATTAAAGAATGGTTGGGCCAGTCATTGAAGAGAAGAGTTTTTATCCAAGGCAAAAGAAAGAGGGGAATGGAGAAACATTGTTGACAGATCCTGTGTGGTTGCCCAAAGGTCCAACAGATATAGGGATAGGTGAAGATATTCAAAAAGAAAGCTCAACATTTTAGTAAATAAGCCATCCATGAGTTTCTAAAGCTTGCAGAAACAAAAAATTAGGGTAATTTAACTTGCAGATTTTATCTTATACCACTAGGTTTGATTGTCAAAGACATTTCTTGACACAAGGACTACATATAGTGGCGTAAGATGTAATTTGTAAAATACCTTGAAAATTAAAAAAAAATCTTTCAAGTTTAATATTAAAAGTCACATGCACAGACCTGTCTGGCTGTGTCAGTTTCTTGTACTTCGACTACTTTCTCTGACTGGACAAGAGATTTTTGGATCAGAACAATGGTTTTTTCTTTCTCTTCCAGCTGAATATTCAATCTCTCATTCTTCATGGTCAGCTCATTAATCCTATAATTTTAACAATATCTTTCTTTACATTTTGAAATGAACTAAAAAAAACTTATAAACTTGGAAAGTTTTCAGAAAACAAAAATGTAAACAATAGTTAGAAAAAAAAAGTTTTTAATACTAAAATATTAGTCTCCCACCCTAACCCTACACAGAATAGACTTTTTGGGTAACTCACTTGTCCTGCAAATCATGGACTTCTCTAAGTTTATCTCTCAACTGGGACTCAATGGAAATTTTTTCACTGCGCTCCTTTTCAAGGCTCACCTAGTAAGTGAACAGAAAAATAATAATCCTCAAGAACCATTGAAATGTGAAGTAGTTCTCAAACTTCAAAGGACAAAAAAAAAGTCACTATCAAAGTGAGGCATGATTTAGAAAAGCTTGAACAAATACATGATTAAATCACAGCTAAGGAAGAACTACTCAAAACTCTAAATGTTTATCAAGCAATTCTTGACACTGGCTCTGGATTTAAGGGAAAAAAAAGCCTAAATATGTAGTCATAATAAAAGAGCTATTAACTATTTCTTATATTATAATTCAAATATTACATATAATATAATTTATATATTTTTTTTTTTAAACTCAAAAGCAATGACCTACCTGACAATGGGCATCACCAGTTCTCAAGTGGGCACTCACGTTAAGACAAGCGGAATGCATGGTGCGTGCAGCCTTTTGGACTTCACCCTTAACCCCTGCAAGGTCACGCTCAGTAGCAATCTTCATTTCTCCAAACTGACGTCGGAAGGCCACCACAGCTCTCCAAAGTGACAGGAGACGAGAGTGTTCAGAGTTAAAGTACTCATTGAAGTTCTACAATGTTGTAGGAATATACAAAAAATGATGTGAATTGAATTTAAATGTAGTCTAACTGTGCTATAATAATAATAATGAACCTTACTGATTATATGTCTATATATCTATAATCTTAATATGGATAACAATAAGTGATGGAGAATGTTTAGTATATGGATAGCAATAATAATAACATCTTATATATGGATAACAATAAAATCCACTAAAATGAATTCCTCTAAATCCACCAATAATTTAAAATGTTAAGCACAAAACCTGAATCATATTCACTTCAAAGTCAACTTCCATAAAGTTAAAAAAGCATTGAAGATATGATTGATATCATATCAATATCTTATAGTTATAATGTTTTTTGTTTGGTGTAATGCACAAATTGTAAGACAAATTTCCATACGGACAATAAAGATTATTATTATTATTATATTATTATTATAAGAATTGTACAGCAAGACATCATGAACTGACCTTTTCCTCTGATCTCCATTCCATTTCCTTAGCCTCCAGCTCTTCCCTTGCAGTCTGCCAGTCTTGGGTCAGCTTGTGAATGTCCAGGGTCAGTTGTTGGTTGGTAGCAGTGGCCTGGTCAAGCTGTTCTCTTAGCATGGTGTTCACATGTTCCAGTCCATTACACCTATGTTGTATGATATAAGGTTATATCTGAACTCATAGCAAATAAACATTAATAGTTGTACTAATGCATACCTAAAGACCATATGATATATTTCTATCAACACCAAATAACTTTGATTAATAGCTAACTAGTTATAGACAGATATTTTTTTATAGAAAATTCTTTAGAATCTTTTCTACAAAGCAAAGAGCTATGATATTTAAAAAAAAATTAATTATGTTGGTTGGATATTTTATTGCAGAATTATAAGATTAACATTACAAGTCGTATATTTATAAATAAAACTGAAATCCTATTTTCTGTATAAAGAAGTAAGTAGCTTGTGGTACAAAGTCTACATCCCTAGTACACATCAATACAGGCAGAACTACTACCTCTGTCTCTCCTCCTCTAACTGGATGAGCACTGAGTCAATATTATCTGCTGCCTCTGACTCAATCAGCTTGTATCTACTTTCAGTTGAGTTCTACAAACAAAATATAAAATAGAAGGACTACAAATACAATGGAGGAAAATAAAAGCATAACCAAACAATTTCAAAAACAAAATAGGTAACAACAACAACAAAAAAACAAGACCAAAAATTTTTGCTTTGGTCATCTTTAACAAAAATAATACAAAATTTAAAAAATTGAAATTGTTTATTTTCCTGATTTAAGTTTTAAAGCTTTAGGCAAAAAGAATAAGTAAAAAAAATCATTAAATAAAAGCTTGTATTATTTGTTATCCTGTTAATATAAACTCAGTAATTATTATTCTTTTTTTTTTTTATTTCAATGTATATGAAAAACTAAATGGGTCAGATTTCAATTTGTACAGCAATTTCTGTCGACTGCCTTTACTTTTTTTATACAGTTCAGTTTCAAATACAGCTTTAATATTTGGATAAATTATGATAATGTAAATGATTATAAATAGCTGAGACTGAAAGATATTTGTAAAAATGAGTTGGAGAAAATACAGGCTACAGGAACTGTTACAGGGGGAGCTAACAAGGAACAAACATAATTGTTGCATAGATAAAAAAAAAACAAGAGGTAACAGTGGAAAAAGGTTTTATTAATGATTTCCATAAGGTAATAATTTAAAGATTTTATAAACAAAACCTTTTCTTTCTGTAATATTATCATTGGTGTATGTATTTTAAAGATTTGTTTAAAACATATACTTCAGTCTATCAAAACAAGTGGCCACATAAACTAGATAAATCAAACAAATGGTCACAGAAGCCTGCTTAAATCAAACAAGCAGCCACATATTACTAGCTATCTATATCATAAAGACTGTTTGTGTTTCAAGATAGGATATAATGTTATCAGCTCATAAACTTTAAGCAAGCCATATGGAATATTGTATAGATCTGTTGTCAGCAGTTTGCATGATAAATGACATGCTCTGATCCATTCAAAAACACTCTACAGTACTCTATGATCCTTGGTTTCAGCCCCTGTGACAAATGATCTTATACCTGTATACTTAAACACAAACTCCATGAGTCTCAGACAGACAAAAGATACATAGGTAAGTACTTTACATAATTCACAGTGCTGCTTGGGAGTGCTACTTCATATGGAAAATAGTTTCCAAAACTTAACAACACTTGTTATCAATGCCATATAAATGTGTCTTATAAGACACAGCCCCCCCTCCTAGTCTTAGAGAACACAACCCCTCCCATGCCAGCCTCAGAGGATAGAGTCCCCCTACCCAGATTCAGAGGATAATCTCCCCACTCAGCTTCAGAGAAAACAGCTCCCCCCATCCCTGGAACTCAGTCTTAGAAGACTATCTCAGAGGACAGTCTTCCACCTTACAGTACTACAGAAAACAGTCCTCCCCACTCAAGTTTTAGAGGACACATCCTGCCTTTTTAAAACAAAAATATTAATTATAACCTTTTTAAACATTTCTTTTCCCCAGCAATTTGAGTAATAAAGTACATAACCAAAACATAAGGAGGTACAAAAATACAACGTAAAACTAGAGAACATCTTATTAAAAAGGAATGAATAATAAAATATGGTTTATGGTTAGACAAAAGATATATAACATGTAATTTGAGAGAGCATATCCAGATTGCCTGAAGTAGCCCTATTCCAAGTATTGCAATAAATTACACTCCAGGTAAGAGTGGTTCAGATCTGGGATTGTGAAGGAAGAATAGCTGCTTTTAAGTTTCAGGGGCAGACTGACACAAGATAAAATAAGCTCAATCCCAATCAATGGACATGTTCAGTTCACTTGGCATATAATCTCTATACTTCTAATTTGTATCGCGGGCAATTAATTTGATAACAGTTCTGATTTGCTAATAATGAAAAAAAAAAGCAGAGCTTCTCAACTGTTAAAAATCCCCTACCAAAAATTAATTGAAAATATTTCTTTGCATTATTTTTTATCTAAGACAATTACAGCAATATAAAAAAACCATTGAAAAAAAAGTGGGGAAAAAAAATTCAATTAATTTAGTTTATCCTTAAACAACGCCTAAGCATCAGTGGAAATGTTATGTGGCCATGTAACAATATGTACACAGGCAATACTAATCAATAACTTGTTAAAAGAATTGCTAAGATTAATATATTTGATACTATTGTGAATTCTATTACCTTAATTTATTTTTCAAGATGAGAAAAAGAATTTTAAAAGAATTATATTAATCTTTATTTTTAAACAGTATAGTGATTTCAGATCACATTTATAGACTGCTCAAGGTAGAAGTAACAAAAATAAAAAATGTAATTGCTACTGACAACTTTGACGCATGAGGGATGGAAGTGTATTTAGTGGCAGCAGTAAACGTTGTACACATTGCTGCCTGGTCAGGAGGTATACGCTCTGGACAGACATCTTAATATGCCCAATTTCGAACCCTGCCCACTGCAAGCCCCTGCTGTCCTATGGGTGGTTTGAGCTAAGATGTAATTAACTTTAATTTTGAAGGAACATCCAAAAATGTAGGGAAAAAACACAATAGATTAATGATTCATCAACGTTTTCTAATTTATTTTTTCTTGAACTATAGGGAGAAAAAATGTCAGTTGACAAAAAGACTTGGCAAAAGGAAAATATACAAAAAGTAGTGGATTTGTTTTAGCAATCAAAATATGTGTCAAGATATTATTCAGAAATAATTATATAAATAAATGGATATGAAATGGGTAAGGGAACCTGAAACTTTGAGGCTCAAGTTTTAAAACCTGATCTGATTAGTTTGTATTCCTAGGTTCTAAGGAGGTGATAGATAGACCTTATAACAACCAAGAAAATGTTAACAATTTGTTATACTCAAAACAACTTTCTCATCAAATCATTTGACTACAAAGTAAAAATAAAGATACCTTGCTGGTGTAGACTCTGTTGATCTCAACATCTTTCTTGTGGACAGACTCCTCAAGGTCTTGACATTTCTTCTTGTACTGTAACAGCTGAAAGTTGTAGAGCAATGATTCTGAGAATACTAGCATACATGGAAACTAGAATAAAATACAGGAAGCTAACAAAAGACACAGGGAGCTAACATACATAGGGAAATAACATATGGTACACAGAGAGAGAGATCACAAACACAGGGAGCTAGCATACATGGGGAGATAACATATGGTACACAGAGAGAGAGAAAGATCACAAACACAGGGAGCTAGCATACATGGGGAGATAACATATGGTACACAAAGAGCTAGCATACATGGGGAGATAACATATGGTACACAGAGAGAGAGATCACAAACACAGGGAGCTAGCATACATGGGGAGATAACACATGGTACACAGAGAGGGAGATCACAAACACAGGGAGCTAGCATACATGGGGAGATAACATATGGTACACATGGAGTTAACATACATTGGAGCTAACAAGCACATGGACCTACCATACACAGGGAGCTGGCATACATGGGAGCTAACACACACAAAGAGCTAACACACACAAAGAGCTAACATACATCATCATCATTGGCCTCCTTTTTTCGGATCGTGCGTTTTTCTTCCTGAGCTGAGACCCATGTACTTTCACTGTCCATAGCTTTCTTGGTCACTATCTCTCACAACCTGTTGGGGTCTAGAGCTATGTCTTCCCAATTGTCAGTATTGATGTTCGCTGATTTGAGGTCACGTTTTATTACATCTATGTAACGGAGGTGGGGGCAACCAGTTTTTCTTGTGCCAGTCGGGAGTTGACCATAGAGGATGACTTTTGGAATGCGCTTGTCCTCCATCCAGCGAACATGTCCAAGCCAGCGCAAACGACATTGTCTGAGGGCTGTAAAGATGCTGGGAATACCTGATCGCGCAAGGATCTCAGTATTGCACACTTTTTCTTTCCATGTGACATTCAAGATCCTATGGAGACATCTCAAATGGAACATACATAGGCAATAACATAAACAGGGAGCTAGCATACCTGGGGAGCTAACAGACACAGGAAGCTAACATACACAAGGAGCTTGCATGCATGGGAGCTAGCACACACAATGAGCTAACATACATAGACAATAACATACACAGGGAGCTAACAAAATACACAGGGAGCTAACATACACAGGGAGCTAACAAAATACACAGGGAGCTAACATACATAGGGAGCTAACAAAATACACAATGAGCTAACATACAAAACATACAAAGGGAGCTAGTATATATAGGTAACTAACAAAATACACAGGGAGCTAGCATATATGGAAGCAAACAAAATACACAGGTAGCTAACAAAATAGACAGGGAGCTAACATACATGAGTGCTAACAAAATACACAGGGATATATATACATGGAGAATTAACATAAACAGGGAGCTAACATACACAGAGAACTAACAGACAGGGAATTAACATAAACAAGGAACTAACATACACAGGGAACCAATATACATGGGGGCTAACATGCATGTGTCTGATCCACAATGATGCCAAGGTTCAATTCTAGTCTGAATTTGGTCTTTTTTATTTTCTTATTCAATTGCTAATTTATGTCTTCTCTAAGCTAATCAACCCTAAATCTTTTTATTGTAAACAATTATAAACATTAAATTTTGCTGGTCTTTGTGCTAACCACATTGTATTTGTTACCAGATACACAAAGTGAAATGAAAACTTTTTAAAAATAAAAGACAAAAACTGGAAGTGAAATTACTTGTCTCAATCTATTGTTTTCTTAAAAGATGTTTTAATAAACATTAGGCCAATAATCAAATATTGATGATTGCTTAGACAGAGTCAGCAATACAATCAATGGAAACAAACAGGATTCTGTTGTTCATTACAGTATGATTAATGAGTTCCTGAACTAACAAATAGTGTGTAGGATCATTATAGTGAATTCAACAGCAAAAGATACTTGTTGATTCATAAAAGAAATGGAAATATCCTGTTGAGACTGGTTCATTGTAGAGGTTAAGTGGTTCATATTGTAAAGGTCATGTAGTTCATATTGTAAAGGTCAAGTGGGTCATTGTAATGCTAAGTGATTCATTATGAAGGTCAAACAGTTCATTTTAAAGGTCAAGTAGTTCTTTATAGAGGTTGAGTGAATCATTGTAAAGCCAAGTGATTAATTGCAAAGGTCACCTGGTTCAAATTATAAAGATCAATCAGTTCATTATGAAGGTCAAATGGTTCATTATGAAGTCAAGTGCTTTTTTTAACAGCTTGAGGGATTCATTGTAAAGGTCAAGTTGTTCATTATAAAGGTCAAAGCAAGTCATTGTAGAGGTCTAGTGGTGCAATGTAAAGGTCAAGTTGTTCAATGTGAAGGTCAAGTGGTTCAATATAAAAGGCCAACTATTTGTGTGACTAGTATTCTAAACTAAATATGAAACAAATCATCCACAGCAAAACATGTTTCATTCAGTCTCAGAGTTTGCAAGACTGTAAAACCAAACAGCTTGCCATGACCATATTCAAACAAAACATTCTCTGCAAAAGATCTATTCATGACACTAAATAGCACAACTTTAAGAAGTGATTTAAAAGCTGCAATTCAGCTGCCTGTACACTTTTATGTGGCTTTTAAGTGATGAATTAGACATAAGAAAAACAATTTACCTTTGCTTGCAGCTTTTGCACCAACTGGGCTTGTCTCTGCTGACCATCTTGGTATGCCTGCAGCTTTCTCTTGTAGCTGGAATGTTCCTCTTCCAGTTTTCTCCTCAAGTCAATGTTCTGCTGCATTACAGTCCTGGAGGCCATGTCACTGGAGGTATCTAGTCCTGAATCACTCTTTAGTGACTGCTCCAGCTGAGAGGGGAGGGGAGAGGATAAGCGTTTCAAACATTTGAACCAAAAAGAAAGTCATTTGGTAATAACTAAATTAAATACTACAAGTATATATAGATCTATGTACTCAGTGCTGCCAGCACTATCAGTAGAATAGTTGAATACAGTATCATGAAACAGGCTGCAAATATATCAACACAAAAACTTCAATTGTTCCACCAATTATAGATCTAGTTTTACCTTTACCGCTAAATCAGCAGACGATATGTTATCCAGTCTTGTTTTGAAACCATAAATGAAGAGAAAAAAAATCCTAGATCAAACAAGGATCTACAGGAGACCAAACGAAGGGCGGGAAAAAATCTAAGGGTAGGTAATTTAGTCAGGCTAAACCTTCTGACAGGGCTAGAGCGAACAACTCTGTCAACCAGAACCCAACTTGCCAACTGATTAAACCCCGCGCGAACACATACATTTCACACATACATACGTATATAGGCCTACATACAAAAGCTGACGGCGCCATTCATACTCAGTTACGGCATCAACCGATAAGCCCAGGTGAAAGTGTTAAGGAAGTGACAGATAGGGTCGAAGGAAACAGGGTCGCCTTTAACGATTGGTCAGCTAACGCAAACTGCTAGTGGAGAATTGGGAAAGTCGAAAATCATAGTGGTAATTTTTTTTCCATTGTGATAGTATCATAATCCACTAAATAGTGACAATTATTACCAACCTCCCTCAACATCGACACAAATATATATGAACAAGTCAGCATTGGCAGGCATACAAGACACAGTCTTATACTTCTCCTCACAAAGAAAAGATAAAAGTACGCAATTAAGAAAATGAGGCAAGAGATTTTAATAAACAAAACAAAACGGAGAACGCAACTGGATGGGCTTTGATCATGGGTAACATGCACATTTTATGTATTTTATTTTTTAACCTTGAAATTTGCTTTTGAATTCGAAAGTAGGCCTCAAACGTCTTTTTAGAATTTGGTCTCTCTCTCTCTCTCTTTGTGTGTGTGTGTAAACTTTGAGCACACCAAGAACTGGGTCTAGCTGGCAGCCCAATAGTTTTTCACCTCCTAAAAATCAATATTATTGAAATATTTATTTACCGCGTACTGATCTGTTCTACCCGTCATGCTGTATATTGACCAAAAAAATTATTTAATTTTAAGTCAAATACTAGAAAGAAACTTTGGTTTGGACTCTGCTGTTGAATTCCGGCGGATCAATAGCCGATTATCTAGAATGGCTAAATGGTATCTAACGGCCAGAGTTTGAATGGAGACATTTCGGGGATCACAGTTGCCTCTGGAAACAAAGACACTCGAAGCTCTTTTCACTTGCTAATTTTCCAGTAGCGGACTTCTTTCAATTGTAGGAGTGCCCGAAGACACAATAGTGGAGAAATGACATATGTTTACTGGTTAGGGGAAGACCTATTCAAACTCAGGAATCTTCAAGTGAGGAAAAAAATAACATAGATATATATGGATAGAGTGAGATAGACAAAGGGAGGAAAGGGAGGGCGAATTTGTAACAAAAGAGGAAAGAGAGAAAAACAAAGGAAAGTGTAAGAGAAAATCAAACAAGATGAGAAGGGAAAGAATTAAGAATAAGAGAGAGAGAGAGATTAGAACAATGGGAAATGATAAAAACCGATAAGCAATTACTGTTGACACAGAACCTCAAATAGTGACATA
Source organism: Biomphalaria pfeifferi (assembly GCA_030265305.1). NCBI lineage: Eukaryota > Metazoa > Mollusca > Gastropoda > Planorbidae > Biomphalaria > Biomphalaria pfeifferi. The sequence continues at coordinate 3,347,388 of JASAOG010000059.1, read as the reverse complement.
GGCCTCATTTAATATTTGGCAGTAAGGTGCGTGACAAACTTAAAGACCGGTGGTATCTTTCTAAAGCCAATAATTGCTCAGAGACACGGAACTATCATTCCGATCAACTACAAGCCAGATCAACGAAAAGATACTCCCTACAAGATAGAGACAGATGTGACATTTCTTCCAGAGGAATAACTATATGATCCAAACATTTAGAGAAAGAGGTAGATCAACTCATTTTTTGTTATACCTCTCTTACATAACATGGGTTAAGAGGCTTTTGTAATTTACGATTTGTAAAGGACATTGTTTTTGGAAGCCATCTTTTTTTTCTTATTCCCCCCCCCCCTTTTTTTTCAAGCACACGTTTTTTCTTTAAGTCATTTCTGACGTCACTGAATAAAACACTGGTATATTTCTTTCATGTATATCTCATGGTGGGGAGAAACTAATATTAACAGAGCAACGCAAAACACATACAATTGAAGTGCATCATAGTTCCATTCCGATGTTATATCATCTCCCTTAAGCAGACCGGAATTAGGTTTTGGCATGAACCGAACAAATGAAAGGTTGCCCTTTGAATTTCGCAACAAGTAGATCTATATCTGAGGAGCCCTTGCAGTTTAGTTTCAAACCATAACGTTTTGTTTTTTTTAACTGGGCAAATATGTTTGTAATAAAGACAATCAAATGAGAAGAGAAGAAAAATAAGCAAAGAATGTCACAGACATTGACGACATGCCAGTTAGTGTGCCTAAAATGATTCTGAACCTCCAATGACATCGAAGTTAATAAGTCAATTTCCGATTTCATACAAAACCAAAAACCTCGGTTAACGGACTAATGCATACACTTGACTCTCTACATACAAAGTTCAATTCCCATTTTTTATTCACACACTTCCCTATGACACTAAGATGTAATGAGAGGTGCTTTGCTATACACCCACAAATATACATATGTGCACACAGTAGACCAACTTCTTTGCTGTTTTTTTTTTAAGATTTCATTAAAATGCCAACAACAGTTACCAGACATGTCTTTCCAAAACAGTGACAAGGATATAATTCGAATGTGGATTACATTACAAGTGAACTGCTTCTTTATAGCATACGCTGCGAAAATGTCACGAAAAGGACGCCAGAACGCTGAGTGTTAAAGCGAATGCTTTTCATCCATAATATAAGTCTATGTGGTGATTTTTTTTTTTCATTTCCAAAGGTCAAAAGACAGTCAGTCTACCCTCTGGGCAAGGAAGATTTTCGAGTGATTTTAGGACACAATGGATAAAATGACGTAGAAATAAGCTAATTCTATTGTATTTATTCATGGCCACCACGCGGCCCAAAGCAGTTTATTACAATAAGATTTCAATGCATTCAAGTCAATAAAGTGAGAAACTCGCCTCCATGACTCTCTGATGTACAAATCCTTCTCTCCTGGGCAAGACATTCGCTCGTCTGCTGCCGTTTGCTTCTGGAGACTGATGACCACTATCCTCGCTCTCCTCAACGTCCAGAGAGTACCACTGGTCACTCAGTAAGAAACGTTCCTCCTCATCACTCAGCGTTTCCCTTTCCCTTGTCCCCCGTTCAGGTTGAGTGCCTTTACTCTCCTGGTTCATTGTGTTTACTTCCAATATGGACCACTAAATATTACAACATCGATACGGCACAATGTCACTATGGCTTTACTATAATCTGCAATTCTACCAGCTCACAACACTATCTTCTTACTAGTTCATGTTTTAATATAAGTTGTAGAAACACACCGAGCCAGGCCGATGGATGAAACAGGATGATGTTATGTAAGCCGAAACTCTCCTTATTGTGAATAACACAGTTGTGAGGAACAGCTACATGCAAAAGTAGGAATCAACTCCGGAAGTAATGAATCTCCTAAAAGTCAACGAATTACCAAACGATAACAAAGTCAAACGAAACAAGAGGTAACTCCATCAAGACTTCTTTCAACAGCTCCGGAACTCGCCTTCTGCTGTGTTGGCGCATATATATTCCAAAAACGTCAAAGATCGCCGACCTAGACGCGAGACAATAGGAACTCGGAGCTCGAGGAAACACTGCATGCTGTTCCGCACCGTGAACAAAGCGTTACGGCTTATAAGGCACGCAGTGGGTCTTGCAACGTTACAGCATGCCTCAGAACTTGGCACCATCAGTTCAACATATGAATTAGTAATGACACCAATTTCGTTGATACGGATCCGTTGAAAAATATCTAAAGGAAGAGCTCCCTGCCCACCCCTTATGAACCCTCATCATTGTTAATCTAATGTGTTAAGAGTGTAAAACATTTGGAAGTAGGGTTACGGTATTAATTAGAATTTCGTGAAATCATCAATTGACTTAGTGAATTAAGTATATGACTTAGTGAAATCAGCATGTGACTGACTGAATTCAGACTATGCCTTAGTGAAAGCACTCTATTGAATCCATTGACAGAAAGTGCTGTAAATTTAAAGATTGTTAAGAATCTGAATGAACTTCGAAATAAAAATAGCACTACTGCAATGTCAGGAACAATACAAGCTATGAAGAATTAGCTTAATCAAACAGTTATTCATCTCACCACAAAATCATAGATTGCAATAGAAAGATAGAGGCCTAACAAAAAAAAAAAAAAAACATCTATTGTTATTTTCCGAAAACAAAAATAACAACGGTTCAAACATAATATGTTTACAGTAAGTTTGACCCCTTGAATGTCTTTTGTTATCTCGAGAGTTCCCTCTCCCCCGTCTATTAGTTATGAATCGGCCAGCATAACAATGCTAGATCACGTCTCCAGGAGAAGTCAAGGATCATTAACCAGGACACGAACAGCAAGACATTGAACACTCTACCCCACTTTTGTTCGATCTACAAGTCTGACAATATTGGTGATTAGCCGATAAGCAGCTTTCGGTTTCTCGTCACTGAAGTCACACTGTTCATTACTTGACAATATTTAAAATCATATGTCAATGTCATCAAAATCTATCTCTCAAGAGAAAAAATCTAAACAGTGAAAAGAAAATCAAACACATTCGCATTCATTGGTTGCTACAGAGATAATAAAGAAAATCAAATTAGAAAGGGGAAAAAAACAACTCGGCAAGAGTTTCACAGATCATGAAGACAGGCCAGTTAGTGTGCTTAAAATGATTTTGAATCTTCAAAGTTAATAAGTCTATTAAATATTTTAGAAGTTGCCAAAACTAAAAGCCTCAGTAAACGAAAAAATACACTTGATCAAAAAATCTGAAGGAAATCAAAACAACAAAAAAGAAAAAAAAAACTTGACATATTAAGTTTTATAATAATATATAAATCATCAATTCCTATTACGTTCAAATAATCAAGTAAACTAAACAGTCAGAGTTTGGGAATTAATTTTTTTTTAAATGGCCACGATGTTCTATCGACTTAGCCAAACAATCGTACTACTATGTGGGAAATTTCAGCTTGAACTAAAGTCAACTTCTAACCTTTTGACCACTTTTTGGCTAGGACGAATGTGTGGAGCTAATAGCACGAATAGAACAACAACGACGACGATGTAAAGTAGTCACACAAATGACCTACATATTTAGCCATACGGTTCAATTGACTTCATCTGTGCTTTTCCTTCACGTTCACTTTGAATATGTTCCTGGAAGATATTACAACACAATCTTCCACAATGTGTAGACTGTAATATCATTTCTGAGAGTTGGCAGCCAAATTTCCTGAGGGTACTCAACGATGAACATATGGCTTAGTTCAAGGACATGCAAGAAATAACCAAACAGCGCTTATTGAAGAACAACAAAAACAAAAGCTATGTGTATGTGTGCTGGTGAACAAAAAGGTGAAGTTATACTCAGACATGCTTGACGTGCTATTCGGAAGAAAAGAAGAAAGAAAAGAACAAGGGGCCATAAGCGTCTTTAATTTGAACTTTTTTTTTTACTCACACTGAGATCATCGATATTCGTAAAAACAAAATAGAGTGTGACCTTTCACTTCTGTCCAATCAAAATAGTTTTGTCTTGTGACATTTACAGAGAAGTGAAACGTTTGACCTTTGGAATTACTTGTACCAATTGCAATGTACTTACAAAACCGATTCGGATGAACCAATGAACCAGGTGTTGGGGCGAGTACAGTGGAACTTCGTGGTCGAGAGTAGGCCAAACACATGGGTGGGGGGGGGGGGGGGAGTTAAAAAATAAGTACCCAGCAGGAAAGTAAAAGTATTTGTAATTGGCAGAAGTAGCCCCATAATGTGAACAACGCTAAAACCTTTTGTATTTTGGTTTAAACTGTCTTTACGAAGTGCGGCAAGTCACATGACTAAATCTTTTCATAGAATGTGTTCATAGCAGGAAAAAAAATCAATTGTGCTTGTTCTAGATTCAAGCACTATTTGTCTCAGTATATAATATATCTCAGTATATAATAGATCTAGTTTAATGTATCCAGATTAAAGCAAACTGGCCGGCTATCTTTTATACCACAATGGCCTCAATGGAGCGTATAGCAAATGGTCGCGAAGGATTTTGTGGGTAATGCGACCAGACGTCGTCAGGTGTCTCGCTAATGACTGCCGACATGTCAATGTTCTGGATCTACTTCTCTGTTCAAAACCTCCCCAATATATTGGGAAATTCTTTTAAGAAAAGTGCCACTTAATACATGATTGGCACAGTCATTATTACCTCGTCAAGCTAACCTGTGTCTTAATTTCTCATCAGTGCCAGGCATTTACAGTTAATAGAACAATAACTCAGTGTATTTAATTTACAGTGTGATTAGCCCACCCACCTCATACGCAGGCACCGAGAGAATGTGGCTAACACAGCTGTCCAGGCCTCTATCTGAGATAGTCATGAAAACATAGTCAGCCATATACTTTATAAATATAGTTATTGGCTTTATGATATTTGTTTTACCACATTTCTTTAGCTTCCGAAGCATACATTAGGATAAAAGTACAAATACATTAATTAAACACATGAATACCGCCGTAAGTAAGGAGAGAGAGAGACTTTTGGATAGGATTGTAGCAGTGTTTGTTTTACATGTTTCGGATGTTCCTTCAGAGTTGAAGATAATTACTTCCTGGTCCAAACCTCCCGCAGGACGACGGGGGATGGGAGCGGGCAGGGTTTGAACCCGGGACCATCGATAAATCTGAACGACAGTCCAGCGTGCAAACCGCACGACCAGGCAGCCATCCAATTAAGGCAGCCCGGAAGAGATTATCTACCACAAACCAGGGGTTGCTAGATTCAGTATTTAGTTAACAGTACGTGACATAGGCCACATAGAAGGGTTGAAGTTACAGATTGATAATAAAATGATTGGCCCATTGTTGCTGGCCAAGCCCGTGTTAAATCTCATTCACGTAAAGAGCAATGCTAATGATACGCAACTCTTGGTAGGTATGCTGATAATAATACAGTTTTTTTGTTGTTGTTATTTTGTGTACCTGCATTGGAATACAATATAGTCAAACAGACAGACCATCAAGTAGGTGATATGCATGCAAGTTGGTGGGTAGGTAGTTAAGTGCCCCACGGTTAACAAGGGTGTCATGTGACCAGCAAAATGACCAACCACGTTTACTTTTACCCAACTAATGCCAGGAGCCCATGAGAGCTGGGTGGACTCAGAGGTGCCCTAAATACCCAAAAATTAAAAATCCAAGTCTTCACAGGATTCAAACCTTGGACCCCTGGTTTGGAAGCTAAGCACTTTACCATTCAGCCACTGTGTCTCTGGGTAGATAATTAGGCAAAGAGAATGGGGGGAGGGGGGGAAACTTTAATGATAACTGAACTGAATAAGCGATTTGTGATTTTGTTTCTTTAAAAAAACGTCTAATTATTTTTATGACAACTAAATATAGCTCTGATTGCAGGTTATGTTTTTCTTTCTGTTCAGCAGACAAGTTCTTCAATTTGAATTCATGAATGAACAAAAAATAAACTTTGCAATAATCAATGTCTATTTTATAATCCACATCGCTAATTTTCCTTGTTATTTTGTACGGTCCCAGCCATTTTGTGAACAGTACATTATTCTTATCCTTGAATAAGACCAAAACATCTTGTCTTACCTCTAACTCCGTCATTTTTCTATGTTCATTCACCCTGGAACGCGTTAATTCATTTTTCTCTAGTACCTGTCTACCCGCTTCTTCGCATGCCTTTATAACCTGATTTCTAGTTTCTGTTACAATATCATAACTGTCATTATGAAAAAAGGTGCGAATTTGTGTAATAAATGGAAGGGATGTTAAAAGAGGAAAGCCGGGAGAAATTGACAGGAAGAGAAATGAAATGTTCGTATTTACATAACTTGTTGTAATATTAAAGTATTTATAGAGTAATAACCTGAGAGTGACTTAGTCCACTGAATTAAGCAGCATAACATTGAAGAGAAAAGAAAATTGAAGCAACCTATTACATCATCATTTCTTTTTCTTTCACAACAATCAAAATAACAAAAGAGGAAGACAGAGATTCATGAAAAGTTTTGTTTCTTAGTTAAAAACTTGTCAAGAAGATTTTTTTTAATTTTTAAAATATTTTTAATAAACAAGAAAAAGAAGTCTTGTTTAACAAAAGACAACTGGTGCAATTTTCCACAATAATGTTAAAAACATAACATGCATGTGTGCTATTACCTTGCTGCATAATCACAGAAATGTGTACTGACTGTACAACTATTAATGACGATCTATTGTGCCATCATACAATTCAATTTTCTTATAAAACTACAACCAGGTATCAGGATCAAATTAAGTAAAGCTTCCTTTAATTTCAATAGGGTAGACAGGTGAAAACCATAAACCACTGTCACCTTCTGCTCACTAAGTGATATCAAGTTATCATAACAGGACAATGACTTCAGTAATGTTCTCAAATTTCAAATAAAAGTGTCTTGAACAATCTAAGTCAAAATCTTGGATATATAAGCAAGAAATCAGCACTATAATCTTTAAAAATCAAAACTTTGAAGAAGTCTATTCTAAAAGTTTTTAAGAGCATTTTTTAATGAAAAATGAATTGAAAGTTGTTTAATTTTATAGGATACATTATAATATTTTTTTTTCCTTTTACATTTATATCAAACCCATCATATAAACACTATATAAGCAAAAAAAAAAAAAAAAAAGATAAAATCAGACTTTACAATCTATGGAGGCAGATGCTGTAAAGTTTATTAGTTCTAGAAAGTAAAAAAAGTAAAGCTCCCTTTCATACCATGCGATCTATAGGGCAGATGACGTTGAGGTCATCTGTTTCTTTTGCCAACAGTTAACGGGCAGGGTGTCATGTGACCAGCACAATGATAAACTGACTTTACTTTACCCAACTAAAGTCAGGTACCTTTTAGGGTTGGGTGGACTCTGGGGCACCATAAAATCCCAAAATTCAAAATCCCAGTCTTCACCAAAATTCAAAACCAGAACCCCAGGTTCAGAAAACAAGTGCTTAACCATTCAGCCACTGCACCCCCTCTTTGTTTCTATGGCTTATAGTAAATGACAGTATCATGTGGCCAGCACAATGCCCAACCACCTTTACTTCCCCAACGTTTGTCAGGTACCCGTTAGAATTGGGTGGACTCAGAAGGATGGCTGAGTGGTCATATGGTATGGACTTTGGACTGTCAATCGATGTTCTTGATGGTCCTGTATTCAAACCTTTCCATTCCACATCGTCCTGGGGAAGGCTAAGATGTAATTATCTTAAAATCTGAAGGAACAAATTTATAGAAATACAGAAGTATAAAACATTCAAACTTGAGATTCCCCAGAACAGATTCCAATGCACCATTTTAGACATTAAACAAATTTCTGAATTTTTTCTTGCATACATGTAACATAATCCAGAGTAGTAGTAAAATAGTAAAAGTAGTAAAATTGTATGCTGAGCTAAAGGCATTTTTCTTTTTTAGCAAAAAAAAATTTCACTAAGTTTATAACTGTCCTCTTTTTAACTGATAAATTTATGTTGGATGTTACTTACCCTTTCACTTAGAGCATTATACTTGATACCAAGCTCATCCCTCTCTGCCCTTGAGGCTGAGAGTAGGTCCTCCAAGCGATTCAGTTCATGAGACAGCAGTCGATTCTCTTCCTGCAGTGATGACACACTGACGCTGGATGCCATAGTAGGCAATGGCCCAATCAATTCTTTGGTGGACAAATTCTGAGTGATTATATCACGGATCCTTGCTGGAATCTTTTCAGGATTCCCGTCAGAGCCTTTCAAAGTATAATCTTCCGAATCTCTCAATATTGAGTCTTCCAGTCTCTGAGGTAGAAAAAAATAATAGAATGTAAATATTCATAATTAAAATTGTTCAGTTATTATCAATTGATATTATTCCAAAGAAATGGACCATCATTGCAATGAATGAAAATATGGGTATATAATAATTATTAACTTCCTTTTTTTTATCTTTTTTCTTGAATATGAGTGTGACTGTGAGTGTGAGCATTTTATCAATGTATTGTGGCAGCTGAAATAGAAACCTTAAAAAAAAATTAATTATAATATTAATGCCAGCAAAATATCAACTGCTTTACCACCTAGATTCAAACCAGATACTCTATATACCCTCTGTCTTCAGTTTGGGAGTTAGGTGGTTAACTTGGGTATTCAGCCACAACACCCTATTTCTATTTAAAGGGATCCATTAATGAGAAGGAAAATTATTGTAATTTGTCATTTAGTGAGGACTGTAGAAGTGTGTGTTTTAGAAGGTTCTACCCTCACAGCATTGATATTATTCTTTCTCCTTTGTTCTCAGATTATAAATCCCAGCCTTAATTACAGTTCAAACTAAAGATGCTAATTCAGTAGCTAGGGTAAAGTGCTTTATCTTAGCACCTTGCTTCCTACTACTTTAAATATTTCAATTTAAATGATTAAGTAATATAAATATATATAAATGAAACTTGTCCTTTGGAATTTAATAGGAAGCTAATAATATGTATATATACATATCTATAGCCATCAATATATAAATTAGTGCATACTTGCTTAAACATCTTTTTTCAAGTTTTGTTATAATTTATAAAAGGGCTCAGCATTGTATTAAATTAGTTAAGAAGCAAAAACATAACTAGAAGATATGTGTTTTTTTTATAAATCTAAAAGATAAGAAGATTATATAATGTCAATATAGATTTGATATGATGGCAATATATCTAGATCAGCAATTACAATTCTAGATAATCTAGACGGAAACTAGTCTAAAGAAATAAATTTAAATATAAACATCCATAACGGCATAATTTTAAGCCATTATATAGACCTCCATCTACTCATGTCATGTTTAAAGCTAGAGTCTAGTATATAGATCTATAAAAGCACCCACCCATGAAGAATATTTTTCACCAAAGCTTTGGTATGAGTCGTACATTCTGGATCTTAATCTACTTTCAATTGCATCATCTTCAACACTGACTACACGATCCTCGCCAAATTTAGAATTAAAGTTTCCATCACTAGATCTTCTTTCTTTTTCAAGTGATAGATCTAGATCTATTAAGTCCAAGTCATCATTTCTATGATGAAGCTCGAAGTTAAACATCTTTTCCAAGTTACGACGCACCCCTGACTTATCATTCGCATAATTATCTCTCTCAGGAGGAGATTCTCTAAACGCACCAAAATATGTATCCATATTTCTGCTTTCTTCTAAAGAGTATTTAAACCACTAGATCTCTTCATTTAATTTTTAAAATATTATACTGAAACTATGTATAAGATAAAATCTACACTAGATCTAGAAATGTAGATCATCTAGACTAAAAATATATTTAACTTGTAAGTCATGTAATCTCTCTTCCTCTTTATGTAAAAGAGAAAGCGGAAGTGTACGCTAGTGTTGGATAATATTACTTCCCCTTTCCTTTCCTTTAGGGATCATTTATTTGGTACGTCAAGAAAGGAGAGGTAGTAAATGTGTCAAACTCATTGACAGAAACTCTAGTAGTGAAGAGGAAAAAATGCGAAGAAAGTCTCCTGTATGCCTGAATACGTGTTATTAGAAGTTTACTCAATTTTAATTAATCCCAAACGCAATATTTAAAATCATAGGCTACAACTTAAACGTAAACACTGTAACAGTAACAGAAAAAAATAATTTTCAAGACAATTTGATCTTATCTTTGTTACTTATCCCATATAATACCGCCTTTACTTCAAAAAAGATGATTACGTCCTACGCGTTATGCATGTAGTCATGCATATTAACCAATTACCTAAATTCTGCTAAGTCTGGCTAGGAAACCCATTCCATGCTCTAATAGCACTAGGGAAGAAGAAAAATTTGTACAAATTTGTCTAGCATATGGAACGAGGAATGTGCCTTTATCTTTGTGTCTTTTTTAGTAAAAAAAAAAGATTTTGTTTTTGTATTTGAAGATTATGGTTCAGTGTTTTATGTATAATTGCTACTTTACTTTTACTTGAGTCTTCTATCCTGAAGGCTTTCTAAATTTAGTGATATTACTAAAGGTGTTACTCTGGTCAAACGTGAATATTCGTTTGTAAGAATCTCACTGCTCTATTTTGTGTCTGCTCCATTTTTAAAAATATTTTCTCGAGTTGAGGGGTCCCTAACAGAGGGTGCATATTATTATTATTTTAGTTTCATGTTCCAATTTGGTTTATAGAAATTTCTTTTAATAAACCCTAATGCTTTGTTTGATTTTTTGATAGTTTCATCAATATGGGGGTGTTTTATGTTTTATAAAATACAGACGTTACTTGCTATCCTTTAACTTTCATAAAAAAAGAAGAAAGAAATGAAATGTATGCTTTAGCTTTAAAGGTATGCAGGTGATACGATTACAGTAGTCTAATTTGTCATTCATATTCACCTTGGTTAGGCCAATATTAGAATATGCGTCCCTGGTTGGGATCACTCAACAAAAACAAAACAAAACTATAAAACAGACGCAAAATAGAACCGTGAGATTTATAACAAACGAATAGGCTCAGTAGTCACGTTTGATTAGAGTGACAACATTAGTAAAAGCACTAACTTTAGAGACTCTTCAGTACAGAAGAACAAAAAGTAAAGTAGCTATAATACACAATTCGCTGAACCATAATTTACAGATACAAAAGACAGCATTAAAAAATACTGAGAAGGACACAAAGATAAAGGTACATTTCTTATTCAATATACTAGGACAAACTTGTATAAGTGCTATTTCTTAATTTTTTCCCTAGTAATATTAGAGCATGGAAAAGGATTGCCTGGATCAGACAGGAAAATCAACGACTTGTCAGATTTCAAAAAACAGATTAACATGCATAACTAGATTGAAACAGGGATACTCGTTGGACATAATTATCTTCTCTGTAACCCCTGTAATGTATAAGATAAGAAGAAGCTTCTAAATCAACTGCTATTTCACTGTCTTGTTAATAACTATTGTTAAAAGTGACGAGAAGGAAGAAATAAACGTCCAGGGCTTAATATTCCTTTTACATCCAATCGCTGAACTCCTTATACGCCTACCTTCGTTAAAAAATGCATCAGGTAATAGGTTTTATCATATACCAGATGAACAGTATAGATCTTTATCCCTTCCATAGCCAACCAAAAATTTTAAAAAGACCCTAACAACGGTGATCGTTGATTTGGTTTAAATTAGAAATTTCTTTCACTTGCTAACCATTCAAGAGTAGAATCGCTTTTAACTAATAAATAGTTAATAATAATATTGCATAGACATTTAGAAATATAGTTCGTCTATAAAAGGTAAAAATGTAAAATGTTTTACATGTTTCGGATGTTCCTTCAGAGTTGAAGATAATTACTTCCTAGTCCAAACCTCCCGCAGGACGACGGGGGATGGAAGCGGGCAGGGTTTGAACCCGGGACCATCGATAAATCTGAACGACAGTCCAGCGTGCAAACCGCACGACCAGGCGACCAGGTATGATATGTCTCTAAGGGGAAGTGACATCCTGACAAAAGGAGGGAGAGTGAAGCCGGACAGTTTTCATAAGCAATTAAAAAAAAATTATTGCAATTGTTAATCCAGAGTTAGAATAGTAACAAGGACATTAAAATAAAATAAACTAATTTAAATAAGAGACCTTATGTCATTTTTTGAGAAGCACATTTGAAAATGTTTACCGTTTTCGCAATAATATTGACTCAAAAAAATGTTTTGTGGAAGACATTTCAAATAGTCTCCGCTTACGGACGGACGAGCGCTATATTACCTCAAATGTCCCTTGCATAATAATATTGGCCAGTAATGATATTGTCTATATTAGACTTAATTGAAACTGTGACTTTTTTTTTACTATGATGAATAGTGAGCTCTGGTTACAAGAAAATTCTTCCATATCGGCTCACCCTACCCATTTTGACTTTAACATTTTTGACTTGCGCTCTTCTTACTTTGAGAAAAATAACATTGCAGATGCCAAGAGACAGAATTCAAGAAATTTAGGGAAACGCTTAGAGTCGAAGTAACTTTCAACCTTTCCCCCCCCCCCCCCCGCTGGTCTAGAGAGAACCTTTGAAATCTTCAATACTATTTTTAAAAAAAAAAAAACTTTTTTCTGGTACGGTTTGTAACGGTACACACACAAATTTATTTTTTTTTTTTCACTAAAATAAGAAAATTGTGCTATATTTTTTATATCTTTAAGCTTCTTTTTTTTTTCTCTTTCATTTTTTTTTTAAAACTTCCACACCCTACTGTTGGAGCTTATATTGCTCCTTCAAGTCCTAGGATGGCTAATTGGAGCGCGAACGCATTTTGTTTTCATTTGGGTCTGCGGGGGGGGGGGGGGGGGTCCACTGGTAAAAGTTTAAGAAACACTGTTGTAGATGTTTATCACTTAATGAGCAAAACAAGTTGACTGATGGTCCCCAAAAGGTTGCATATTTTGATCATGTCCTTTTTAGCTCCAAAAATAAATAGTATGATATTTCAATTGTATTGTTTTCTACGTGTTAAATAAATTTCCCTACACGAGACAAACAATGAAAACAAAGTTACAATTTGAAAGACCAATACTATGAACAATTAGGGTCTCTATTATGCAGTGCATAAAATAAGAAATGAATTAAGTTCTCTAAATTCATATTGATTGATTTGCAATCAAGCAAACGTTTGTTAATGCGATTTCTTGAGAAAATAAGTCATTCATCCTTTGATGAAACGGGAAATAATCGTTTACATTTCTGCAGGCCTTTGAATTCACAGACTGCGCTTAAAAGACATTTAGAGCATTCACACGTAAAAACTCTTATTTGCGTCAAGTTGGCTCTACATTTACACCTCTCCACTCTTGCCACTACACAATGATGTAGAAGAGAGTTATAAAAAGTGTTTTTGACACTTATCCCTTTAAGCGTTATGCCTGACGGTTCTACTTAAAAACAAACACATTACATTATGAATGTTTTTCCGATAAGATATCGACTAAATGCAATTATATGTAAAAAGAGAGTCGGTTGTGATTACCTAAGCAGAAAATATAATAAGGAATTATTAAGACGACAACTATGTTCAATGTTTTTATTGTATTAGACGAGAAATCCAGTTATTAAAACATAAAACAAAAATATGTAATTATCCGTTTGCGCTTACACCGAATTTAGAATAGATAAAATTATAATATTGAGTTTGGAAACATCTGCTTGGATAGATGGGAGTACAAACTAAAATTATTTTAAAATGATCAAAATCTTAAGGGCATTGTGTTTTTTTTTTAAAGTTTTCAAGAAAGTAACAAACAGAAAGACACCTGGCATGTGTCTCTATTAAATTAGAACACATTTCAGCTGTTAAGGTTTCAATGTAAAAAAAAAAAAAAAAGAGGGATGTAATGTGAAATTAAGAACAGAAGCAACCTCGTTCCGGAATTGACAATTTTAGGTCAAATCTCAATACTATCCTACAAGATCTCCATCTCTCTACCTTTTCCAATGAGTACAGTTTATAGCGAGATGATGGAGGTAGAGACTAGTGAGCAATTGATGACTTGTTATTGGCTTTATAACAATCACATTCATTCATTTGTAATTGAGAACAACTGAACAAAGCCAAAGTGTTTTTAGCACTTTAATGGAACGAAATATGTAAGCACGCTGCTTTTGAGAACCTCCATCTAGTAGATAATTCAGAAGTAGTACATTACATTCAGCAGACAATATACAAGTAAACTGTTCATTTATACCTACTTTTATATAGAGCTATAGAAAGTAATATTTATTTATTTATTAAACTTCAACAAACTTTTCTTTTATTGCACTTTCATTACTGATAAAAATAACATTGAATTGTTGACCATAGGACACTACAGTTTAATGTAAAATTGTGGTCATAAGTCTGTCCACGTTATTTCTCCCGACACCCAATCTCGGATCAAGCTGAAATTTTGCACAAGGGAACGAAATTGTACTTGACTGAAGTGGTGGTATAAGCTGAATTAGTTCCCTTTTATAGATCGCTGCTCTCCAATAAGTTTGAAACAAACAATACATAACTATACAGTCTTCAATAGTCATAAGCACCTCACTAGCAGCGTGGTTAGTATGTTGGCTTGAGGAAGCATGCGCCTCGAGTTCGAATTGTGGTCGTTCTTCCCCCAAATATCAGTGGCGTAGCTAGGGTGGGGGAGAACAGAAAGTGTTTTACATTAAAAATTAAGTATTACGCATCGTTTGGGGGCCACCAAAGAGGTCAAGCCCCCAGGGCCCCCAAACGATGGATGATTCCTAGCTACGCCCCTGATATTTATTTATTATTACGCATCATACATCAAGTCATGCATGTTAACCAATGACTTAAATTCTGCCAAGTCACTGGTTTTCCTGGCTGACTCATGCTCTAATAGTACTAGGGAAGAAGGAGCATTTGTACAAATTTGACCTAGCATATGAACGAGGATTGTGCTTTTATATTTGTGTCTTTCTGAGTATTTTATCAGAGGAAAAATCATAGCGGAAAGTAGCTGCCAGCAGATGAAGGCTGCGAGACACACATTTAAGGCCGTTAGAAAAGCCCTTGCCGAAGACTCAGAAGACGTAAGGAAAACTTAAATAGAACCCCGACGGACAACGTGCTTGTCTGCTTTCGGTGTGGAAAAATATGAAGGTCGTAACACTGAGTTTGCGTGATCATGTCAAACTTAAAATGGAAGACATTGTCACGGCTTCTGGATCAACATTTTTGCTAAATATTATATTTGATTAAACATTATTCATTATTATTAAATACTAAAATGTATGATTTCGACATTTTGTAATGTAAACAATTGCCAGAGATTTGATAAATAGATAGGCCCAAAAGGTTTTTCATTTTTGATTGAAATAAAAATTTTCCAAATATGTTTCACATGTTTCATCATTTAAAAAATGGTTTAGTTCTGTTAGTCATATATTAAGATTATATAATCCTTATATCCTACTGCAGCGGGATGCCCCTTCCCATTTATATAAATAGTTTTTTTTTAGCCATCTGTGAAACAAAAGTGACGCCGGCATTGTGAGAAATTTCCAGAATCGACCAAGTTTCTAGCTGGAAAAATTATTTAGTTAATTATCGTTCGGAAAATAGGCCCTATGTGCAGGCCTATTCGGTTTTTAGGTAACTTGAGTCAAATTCTGGTAGACCTTTATAGTCTAACATCACATTGACAACAAATGTTGCAAACAAGAACTATCAAGAACGTGCGCACTTTTTTCCCTAATTAATAGTACATTTTAAAAAGAGAGAGAAAGTGGTACATATAAAAAAAAATATATAGGCCTAGAAAAAAAAGTACTTTAAAATTAGACAATGGAGGAATTCAACACTTGTGAATTTAGAGTTTTGACTCATCACGATTATCCCGAGTTTGAGCTGTCTTTAACGTCATAGGACCGTAGGACGCAAGCCGTCCAAATAATCTTCATTGCCGATGGAATGTCCAAAACTTGTCAAAACAAAAGAAAAAAATAACGCGTTTATACAAAAAATAGACATAACTGCCCTCAAAGCTAGGAACAACAGTGATCGTGGCCACGTAATAGTGTCTTGCTTAGGCCCAACATACATATACATAGTAGTACCTGATTTAATCTGCGGTGGAAAATTTTGCAGTTCTTAATATTTAAAAGGACTTGCAGCCCTTTATAGAAAGTACTGGAGTCATTTTAAAAAGTCAGTAATATTTCAACAAAATATATTATGTAGATCTACATTCGATGTTTGTAATCATGATAGCCAAGACAAAGGACAAAAAAACCTGGACAGTTTGTTGAACGACTTCTAAGATAGGAACCAAGAGAATAGAGCACCAAGAACAGGCGTAGGCATAATAACATACTGTGTAGATCTATAAGTATAATACCCTGGATATTAGAAGCTTGATAGACCCAGAACAATACGTTGTGTGGGCATGTTTTAGTGTGACAGTTATAAGACGGGAGATTATCTACGATCAAAGGGACATAACAAGCACACTAGGTAAAGGAAACGATTCATAATACTTGCCTGAATGACCCGCTCTAGATGGTGGTCCCTGTCGTATGACATTGTGCCAGTGTCAACAAGTTTCCAAGCACAGGACTCAGGTGTAGTAACAGAATCACGTTTATTGCGGTATATGATTTCTTCGTAATGCTATGCTTGGCACTAGAACTTGTAAGCTCGTTCAGCCGATTCAAATCACTGCCGACCGGCGATTTAACCCTTGAAATTATGACACACTTTAAAAAGAATGGCTATAACGAAACAGCGAAATGATTGATACTAGGGAAGAGTGCTATCTTTCATCGATTTAAAGCCCACCGGAGCAGTTACATTCTTTCAGTCCTAATCGAAAGCTTCCACAACAAATATATTTTCCTGTATTAATTACACCATTATAAAAGAAAAGGAAAAGAGCCAGGGGGGAAGCAAAAGAAAAAACAATCTATCAACAAACACACGAGTCGCTTCCCCTTGCTCTTGTCAACTAGACGCGAAAAACTGAGCGAGAGGAACTAGCGTTCCATGAGTCGAGCTAGAGCCAAACTCGCCTAATGTGGTCCTCTTTTCTCTCGCGCGTTATATCATTTGGCTACCGTCACAATAAGTTTGATCCAATCCAATCTCGAGTGACACGGCATTCGATAGTTCGATAGCACAGGCCCGGAGTAAATACCCGCTTTGCTTAGACCGCAGTTTTAATTGTACAAGTCTCGGCTTGTCGGGCGCGGTTTTAAATGACAGCACGTTGTCGGCACACATTTACCTACTTAAGACCTCCGTATAGTGTACATACAGAGAAATCAATTTTTTACACCATGTGGTGTATTAACTATCAATCAATGAGCTCAAGAACAAACGAATCGTGTCACATGACCTAAGAAATATTAGAAGACAAGAAACTAGGACAAAGAAAAGAAACCAATAACTATAGAACAACGGTCGGCTAATTGATACGTTTAATAGTCCGAACTGAAGATAGTCTTTCCAAAATTATGAGCATGTCTCGAGTGACATTATTAGACGATAATACTTAATGTCAGTTAATTTATCTCATTATAGTACATCGAACAAGGGCGTTTCATTATAAGGCCACAAAAAATGAGACCACTAGATGAATTCTTCTTCCGTTTGAAGCACACAAATATTTAAATATGGAAAAAATATTAGACTTTCATTCTATGACCTAAAGTTTATTTAAAAACAAATGGGCAACTAGTAAGTAAGCCTAGTATATAGGAAATCTGATACGAAGATTAACTGTCACGCATTGAGCTAGCAAATTCTTCATAGCAAAAATAAAAATAAAAAGGTCGGAAGCAAAAAACATAAACCTGGGTGGGGGATGCATGGATCTCGAAAACGACTCTAACGATTTTACAAAAAAATTGACCGTTCATATTTATCTTTGGGAAAAAAATTATTAGCTGACTGGCCATTTTAGGAAAACTCTTGTTTGACTGTTATAATTTTTCAAAAAATTATCATCTAAAATTAAATTTGGTCTGGAGGTCTATACATTCTATATCTTGAACACAAGAACGCATGTATTCATTAAAGAGTTAAATCAATAGACGTTCTGAAACATTTTGCGCACCGTGTTTAAAGTCAATACCTGTAGGCATGGGCGTAGCCGGGAGGGGGGGTTCCTGGGGTTCACCCCCCCCCCCCGAAATGAAATCCCCTCCCCCAGGGGATCGGAATTCAGTAACTCATTTTTTGCTTTGATTTTGTTTATTTTGGGTGTCATTTTAATACTATACCATCCCTTGCCCCAGCGCAGCCAAGGGGTTTTGAGTTTTAAAAAACCCTACCAGGGGGGTTTTGAGTTTAAAACCCCCTACCAGGAGGTGTTTGAGTTTAAAACCCTCTACCAGGGGTTTTGGCAGTTAAATCATTCTCTTCTAAAACAAAACAAAAAAATGCAAACGACAATCCCCAAATTCCAAGAGCACAGTTAAGGAAGATTTTGATTTTAAACCCCCTATTCAATATAAATAAAGCAAATTACACACTCAAAATTCTATGAGCGTAGCCAAAGGGTTTTGAGTTTAACCCCCCCCCCCCCCCTCTTCAGTAGGGTTTGAAGCTAAAAAATACCTCTTCAATATAAAAAAAAGCAAATTATGCACTCAAAATGTTATGAGCATAGGTAAATGGGTTTTGACTCAGTTTTGAGTTTAAACCCCTTTCAGCGAGTTTTGAAGGTAAAAAAAATACCTCTTTAATATTAAAAACAAAGCAAATTATACACTCAAAATTCTATGAGTGTAGTCAAAGGGGTTTTGAGTTTAAACTCCCCTCCAGTGGAGTTTGAAGCTAAAAAAATAACTCTTCAATATAAAAAAAGCAAATTACGCACTCAAAATGCTATGAGAGTTGCCAAAAGGGGTTTTTGAGTTTAAACCCCCTTTCATCGGGGTTTGATGTTAAAACAATACCTTTTCATTAAAAAAAAACAAATTACACACTAAAATTTTTTGAGTGTAGCCAAGCCAATTGGGGGTTTTGAGTTTAAACCCTTCTCTTACAGATGGTTTTTCTTAAAAATTTAAAACCCCTCCAGATGGTTTTGAGTTTAAAATCCCCCTACAGAGAGTTTTGAGGTTGAAAACCTCAATCTTCAATATTTTTATAAAGCAAACTACAATTACCAAATTCTATAAAAAAAATTGCGCGGGGGGAGGGGGAGGGAGAAAAAATCCGCCCCAATCCCCCCCCCCGAAAAAAAAACCTGGCTACGCCCATGCCTGTAGGACTTTCATCGGAATTTTTTTTCTGGCAAAAAAAGAATAGGCGGAGACGGTTTGGAAGAAGAATTAGGTTTAAAAAAAAAGGTTTTGAAATACTGAGTGATACAAATGTCGGCAATAAATGCCTGTCCGAGTGATTTATGGTAATATATGCACTAATATTCGCTGAGGGTCGAATGCAAAATATAAAAAAAAATTCTTTAAAATAAAAACAAAGCTTATCCAAGGGGAAGAACTCCGCACTTACAACTATGTCACTCAAGAATGTATAAGTTATTTCCTTTTTTTGATATCAATATATCCAATAAAATAACTAATTACCAATAATTAATTAACTAATTGGTTAATTTTTTTTATTGATTCATGTTTTGCTAGGCACAATAAATAATTGTTTAAAGTTTCAGCTTGATCCAATAATGGATGTGGGAGGCAGAACGTGTACAATTATTTAAGGGAACAAAACCCGACATAGTAGCTCTTTCTATCCGTGATTTTACCACATTCTGGTGGAATCAACGTTGGTATCGCTAGTTTGGAGAGAAAGAGTTAACTGTGAATTTAAAAAAAACAACAACAACTGATTTCTGTGTTGTCATTGACTGTGAATAATTGGTCAAAGTTTCCACCTGATCTGTGATTGGGAAGTGAGAGAAATAATGTGTACAAGATTCCACCAAGAAGTGGGGAAAAAGTGTCTAAAAATGAAAAGGAATGAATGCAAGAGAAAAGTCTGGGGATATAGAAAATGAAATATATAAGAAGCAGAGAAATGAGAAATGTTTCATTGGAAAAGTGTCGTGTTATTTATTTATTTTGAGTCTATCATTTCGTGAAGAGGCGCAGTGGCTTAGTGGTTAAGCGCTTGGGTTCGAATCTAGGTGAAGAATGGGATTCTGAATTTCGGGACCCTAGCCCCTGAATCCACTCAACTCAAATGACTTGAGTTTTAAAGGCGGTTGGTCGTTGTGCTGGCCACATGACACCCTGCTGTTTAGCCGTTGACCATAGAAACAGATGATCGCAAGTTCTGAAAGGGAAGATTTACTTTACTTACTTTCATAAAGGAAAAATATGAAATTTAATTTAACTTGTGGTTTTAATGGATATCAATGATATTTATTTTTCCTTTGACTTTTGAATCTATCCGAACGTATGTGTCTTAAAACGTGCGTAGTTTCGAAACGGCAGATTTAGAATGTGCTACTCTGACGGTTTTCTTGCTACAAACACTAATACTAAACATTCAATTCATTGCAAACTATTCTATGAGCTTTGCTTGTGACCAACGAAGACAACGCATATCTATAAACAGTAAGTTGACTAGTCGGTTTTTAAAATTACATAAACATTAGTCCCAGTATTCAATAGGCGTAACAGTAGAAGAAAAGACAGAAGTTATTCCTATAGGGTTCTAACTTGGCATGTCAACCTTCACAATATGCATTTACCTAACCATTATTTTAGATTTACTTCCTTGGAATGAATCATTGAGTCAGCACCTCGACTGATTAAAACAAAAATATAAGCCCCTAGAGACCATCTATTCTTTACCTTTCCCTTTAAAGGTCTCTTCGACCTTTGGTAATATATACGGCAAAAAAAATGTTTTCACAGAGTGTATACTGTTTAAGCAAAAATAGTGGTTTTGTTTTCATTATTTATCAGTTGTATATAATGTCTAATGCATTTAGAGTGACTAAACCTTAGTTCATACGTTAAACTATAAGTTACGAAACCTATTTGTCAAAGCCATTAAGATTGCTTTAAAAATGTTCAGACATATCTTTAGAAATGAAGACTATTACGACAACCCTTATAGTCCGAAGCATATAACATAGCCGCAATCTTGCGTGATATCGTTAGACTAATAATACTAAATTTAGTTTCACATATGATTATTCTGTTTCTTCAATTTACAATGGGAAAAAAATTGTGACAATTATAGAAGGATAAATGATCCACAAAGTCACTGGCCTATCACGTTGTATCGACATGCTATCTACTTAAATGACTACATGTTTATCTATATGACGTGCCTCACAAATAAATTGATGTTTAGAAGAAAGCCGAGTACAATCCACAAAGCCACCTACCTATCAACATGCTATCTACTTACATGACAACATGTTTATCTATATGACGCATTTCACAGATAAATTTGAGTTGAGAAGAAAGCCGTGCACAAGCAATAAATCTATCAATACTAAAATCAATCAAACTGTTATATCTACAGGACTGTCATCTGATAAAATATATTATATGCACAAGAAAAAAAAACGACAGGCTATTGCTTTAAATGTATGAAAAATACCTGCGTATCGGACCCTTCAAATGTAAGTAGCTTAAATTAAACTCTTTAGGCCTTAGACGCTAGCAAAACTTAGGTGCAGGGGCCTGCTACTTCAATTGAATGTAAAGGACCACGAGTCACGTGATAAGTTTCGATATAAATTACTCTCTACTCGTGAAAAAGAAAAAAAAATATCACATACAATAATCAATACTCTTGGAGTGCTAATTCTCCTCAATTCTGGAGTAAATCTTGATTGAAGAGGGAACATTGCTTTGCGTGATCTACAAACATACTAAGGGAGCTAGTTTACATGTTATAAAAGATATATGCATTTAAATCATTGGTTTAGGTGCTACGTTCATGTTTCAAAACCAAGGAATCGATCATTAATTCACAATATAACTTAATGTTAATGAAGAGACAGCGCTAATTTTCATTTTCATGAATGGGCCAGTTTATTCACAATACATTCTGACCCTGTTCGAGGAAAAGAAAGCAACACCAATAATTCCTTTAGGCCCATCTATTGTCATTCTAGTCAGAAATTTCATAAGCTACTTGCATTTCTTTATATTATGTATGAAAGCCACTCACTCGTGCAACGATGTGTTTACCAGAAGAAAAAAAAAGCGAAATATAACAAATCCTTTTTAAAAAATAATAACAATACTCAATAATGTAGAAGTTATTTCCCTTACTCGATATCAAACAAAATAATTAATTACCAATTATTAACTTGACTAATTGGTTAATTTTTAAATTAATTCATGTTTTGTTAGGTACAATAATTAATTGTTTAAAATTTCAACTTGATCCTAGAATGGGTGTTTGAGAAATAATTTGAACAAATATATAGGGGGCTAAACGCTACATATTTAGCCATATATGTGAATAGGCTACTAAAGGAATAACTTCCACTGCAGAGGGATGATGTTTTCTTGAAGAGGTGACCAATACTTACATGTATACAACTAGGCTTTAACCATATAAATCTACACACTATATAAGAGAAGAATGACAGCAAGTAACGTAGACAAAACATGTTTAAGATAAAAAAGTTTTGAAACAAGAAGCTAACATTGTTATAGTTCATGCTCATTTTTTTATAGCGACCAGTGACATACTCGCAATTAGTTATATTTTACGGTTCACTAGACTATGGGATAGGTGAAAGTGAATTCATGTTATTAAATAGTAGTGTACAGCGCCTCTACATTAGAACTGCCATCAATTTCTTTGTCTACATATAAAAATCATGCAAAGGTCACGCTGGTCGTATTCAAACATGCAAAAACAAAAAGGAGGACCTCGAGTAATGGGTGTGAGTGATTTCGGGAATTCCTGCTTTAAATTTGCACTATGTGTAAGGGGAGATGTAATCATGGTTATTGATAGTTTTTAATTAAAATTTGTATAACTTTTTTTTTGGTTTAGTCTACGTAAAAATATGCCTGTTAACCTTGTTACCATAAAAAGTTACGAATGGCATATAAATATGCAAACGCTTTTGTAATCAAGTTTCACTTTCATATTCTTTGTGATAAAAATATCGAAAACTGATTTTTGACCTACATGATGTAGCAGACACGCAGTGGCCGCCTAAGAGTTTGTGTGAAAAACAAACTCTCTGTTCTCTTTGTTTCTAAGTAAACAATAATGGCAAAAACAATACACATGTTTAATAATAATAATAATACTCTATAATAAGCTGACTGCTTTAACTAAGCTTTAAACTTTAAAGTCTTCCAAGCAACGATCGATGCAATGTTTTCAAAAGTGTGCATGAGAAGTTAAAAGAAACAAATAACTATTGTTCAACTTTTATTTTTTAATTAAAGGGAGAAAACGCTCCTTATCTTTTGTATGACGTTAGGGCCGTTAACTCTTGAAAGGTCAATTTTGTATCACACCTTTTTTTTTTAGGAAAAAAAATATATTCAAGTCTAGCACTTAGAGTCTCGCTTGTCACAAAGGAAGTCATTATAAATTATTTCTGCTGAATATGTCGGATTAGCATGTGTTCGATAGCGCCTTGATCTACAAAATTGGCATGGCTTCAGAATCAATAAGTTTCTCGTTATCTTGTGCATTGTGAACTGAAATCAATGAGAAGAAACGTAGAGAACTGAATGGCGATATTCCCAATCTGTCAGCAGCATAATAAATAATTGTCAAAACGTTTTTGTTGAGCTTGTATGAAAAGGGAATAAAAAAGATTATGTATGAAGTAGCTTATAAATAAACAAATCAAACAGGTAAAATAAAAATTCTAAGAAAAAAATCACAAATCTGTCAAGCTGTCATCAAATAATTGTATGGGAAGTTCAGTATTGTGTTGTTTTTTTTATTGTATTTTTTTAAAGTGTAGTACACTAAGTAACCTTGACTTGAAAACAAAAAGATTTAAACTACATATAGGTGTGTGTGATATAAGATGAGGAATTGTTTTCATATGTCTTTGTATGTGTGATTGTGTGTGTGTGTGTGCTTTTCACTTCGTAAACAAGATTCTTTCTCAAAGCCAAAATCGAAATTATTTGACTTTTATAGTTTGAACTTTTGTCATTTGAATCAGTCAAATGTATTTTTTAAAATGTTAATTTGGTTTTCAAACATAGTATCGTATGTTTTTTATATTCTGTTATCCAAACCTTAAAAAAAAGATTTTTTAGCGTATAAAACCTTGTATTTGAATAGTTCAAAGATTAGCACGTCGGCGTACATCATGTAGGCTTGAGATCTCGATTTCAAATCGAGTAACTCGAGAAACTTTTTTTTAAAGCTTTGAAAAGACAGCACGGAAACCTTCTCCCAGATAATTAACTCCCTTGCCTCTGTTTTTTTTTTTTACATTTTTTGTCTCCCTTTAGTCAAATGCGAAAACCCTTTTGGTGTTTGTGTGTAACGTAATATGTGAGTACGAATGACCCAAAGGGACCATCCACTAAATATCTATCATTACTTTTTTTTTAAAGCTGAAATTTAGTTTTTAAAAAAATGCTAAAGTTTCTATTTGCTAGATCTTACTGGTAGACCTTGAACAAAAAATAATATTACTAAACGAAAGTTGTGTTTTAAAACAAAACAAAAAAAAACATTTAAAAAAAAAATAAAAAATAAAAAACAATATCTCCATTATTAAACTTCAAATATAATAAAATAATTTTTTTTAAATAATTTTTCTTTTTTTTTTGTTTTTGTTCGAGTATCGAAATCGTGCACCGTAAGCTGCTAAAAAAAATATGCATTTTCTTATTCGGCCAGCGAGAAAGGTATATATGTGCGATTATTTATTGGTATGTTTATTATATGGACATCTAGATCTAACACTAGACCTAAATTTCTGATTTAGACCTCATAAGATCTAGTCTAGATCTACTTCTACTTTTTTACTTTGAAAAATTGTAACGGTCAAACTAGAGTTTTCTCCGTGTAGTCAACGAGCTAGTAATTCTTTCCTAAGCGATATCCTTTAAATTTCTAGGAAAATCGCTGGAACCGTTTTTGAGGTCAGCTGTCCGCCCACCCACGCTGGCTTCATGAAAGAGTGTCTTGAATAGAGGTATTGTAAAAAAAAAGCTTTTGTTCATGTTTGACTACAATAAAATTACAGTTAAGCTCTCTAGACTCGATACTAATTAGCTCGTGCGTTCTAATTCATAAAAACAATGTGTTTTTTTTTTTCAGATCATATTCAGGGCTCTATGTTCTTTAGACATTGGCTATCAATATCACATCTACCTGGCTAATTGGATATTGGACATAACTCGAGTGCTAAGCGTGATGAGTATTAGCAACAATAAGCATGATCTCGTGAAATATGATAGGCACCGCTTATCTTTGACCTACATTGTTTACTTTAAGTTTTACTATTCAAATAATGAATTCTTGCAATTTGAAGTTTGATATGTTAAGAAATCATTACTAAACCAATAAAATCTTGGACCTATACAAAAATTGATTACATACTAATGGTCACATTCTTGTAATCGTTAAAACATACTATTATGATTTTAAAAACTGCTACAAATGATTAGAGGCGAAACTCTCAATCAAACCAGGAATTAGGTTTCATTGAAGATGAGCACTATTTTGTTATTAAACCAGTACTCATACTAAAGATATATTTTTTTATGATTACGGTGGGACCAAATGATGTACATTTCAGTGGCTGCCCACTCTCGCCAGCTCATATTCATTGAATGAGTGAAATGTAAGCTTCTAAGGCTTCTATACATAAGTTAGTTTAACTATTAGATCGATAAGACGCAGACCTACCTCAAAGTGTATCTCAGACAGAAACGTTTGCTCAAAATGTTCGCCTTTAAAAAGTGTCAAACATTCTCGTATTTAGATCTTATAATGTGTACGTGTGCTAATCGATCGCACAAAGTGTTGATCTGTGGACACTGATCTATGCTCATGTCAACACTAACTATAACGTAGTTACAGGCCTTGACTATGGATAAACGCTTCGAACTTTTGAACTTAGTTCCTAAACACCAATTGCGTTGATTCAGGGACAAGGTAGCGAGACAGAACTTGCTACTGTCGTCTGTTAAAACCTAACCACTGTTAATGTTATAGGTATAATTTAAAATTCCGTTTTTCATGATATGCAATATTTGTATGGTCACAAATTATGATCTGACGTTATAGTCATGTCTTTTAAATGTATATTATACTATTTACATTTTAAATCTTAAAAGTTGATATGATAGTTAAAGTAGACATTTTTCATGTATTATTAACAAAGGTTTTTTTAAACATAAATAAGCAACGGTGAACTCCAATTTCATAGTAACAATTTATTTTTTTTAGTAGGCATACTCCAGTATGAGTGCTTCTATCACTCCCCACACAGGCATGAACCAATCAGATCATTGGCTACAATAAGGGTTCACCTGACATTTCGAATTGAGTGCCACATATTAGAGTTTTATCTAAAATGTTTTTTTTTTAAATCCCGTCTAGAGATAATTTCGAGGACTTCTTGTCTGTAGTTTAAATGAAATAGCTGGTGCATGTGTGATAGTTTGTTTATATGTGCTTGCTTGTAATATTTTGTTTATATGTGAATGATTTTCTATATGTGTATCCATGTTTATCTGGAATAGCTTGTGTACATGCTTGTGTATATGTGATAGCTTGTGCATAATATATATATATGTGATAGTTTGTTTAGATGATGGTTTGTTGAGTGATGCTGGAACTCCAAACCATACAACTTGTAACTTTTATTGTTATCTTGTTTTGTTTTTTTTGTTCTTCAGCCCCTCCTCGTGAATTGCCAGTTGGTCCGCGAAGTTCGATATTGTTGATTTCAATTGGTCTTTAATTATTTTATTTTAAGGATTTGTTTGCAGACTCTACAGAATGTCAATTATAAATTAAAAGGATGGCCATACCTAAAATTTTAATCTTTATTAGGCAGCAATCCACATCTGTGTTTGACCAGGTGTTTTTGTTTGCGTTCTTAAAACTAAACAATTTTTTATTCTGACAAGAGCTTTAAATTGTGTTAACTCCATTAGATTCTTCTCATCTGCAATTCGAAGCAATGTAAATCAATATGATATGCAAAAATCAAATACTTTTATACCACATCTGACGACATGCTGAACACACACTAATTTGCAATATTTGATATTGCCAAGCATCTGAAACAGCTATGCCTCTTCAAACTATTAATTTTTTATTTTTTTTTTGGCATTGAAATACATCAATTTTCGGCTACGTATATAGAATCAGAGTGAACTCTAAGCATAGTTTTAATATTAGACTTCCATAACAGAGACGCTGGCCAAAAATTAAAAACAAATTAGACTTACATACATACCCTGTGAGACTGTACGATGTGTGAAACAAGCCAATAGAAAAGTAGTAAGTGTGTTTAATAAATACAGTTTTCCAGCGGTTACAACGATACATGCATAACACCCAACAAGCAAAACATAAAAATTTCTTTAAATAAAGCTGAACTCCGCACTTACAACTATATCTCTCAAGAATGTAGTAGCTATATTTTGTATTGGATAAAAAATATAATAAATTACCAATAATAAATTGATAAATTGGTTTTTATTTTTATTGATTCCAGTCTTGTCTATGCAAATGAATAATTGTGTAAAGTTTACCTTTATCCGAGAATGGGTGTGGGAGAAATAACCTGTAGGCCTACAAACTTTTTACCAGACAAAAAGACAGCTTTTTAATAATTGAAAAAAAAATTCTGAGAAAAAAAAAAGATCCAGTATGTACTCACACCTACACATACAAATCTGACTTAAGCACATCTTATTTTACAATATTGTTACAAGTAGGTCTGTTTCTAAGGTCTGAAAAATGTTGAGCTGTTTGTCCTTTAATATTGTGTTCTTACTAATGTTGAGCAGTTGGCCCGTTGTTAAAACGGCAACGACAACATAGATATAGTTTGTTTTAATCCAAATAAAAATAAAATTAAAAACAAATAATAGGTTAAATACATAGATATAAATAAATATAGACTGGCCGAAGGAAGTAACTTCATGTAACTTGAAAACATGTATATCTATTGTATTCGGATTTCCGAATTATGAAAAATTGCATGATCTTCATTCTTAGAGATTAAACTAAACTACACTGCCTCCTTATTTACAATATATATAGGTGTGTGGCTGAACTCGATATGAATACTTAACTTTTATACTACTCATAAAGGATGGCTGCCTGGTCGTGAGGTTTGCACGCTGGACTGTCGTTCAGATTTATCGATGGTCCCGGGTTCAAACCCTGCCCGCTCCCATCCCCCGTCGTCCTATTATTACACAAGTAATAATTACACAAGTAATTATCTTCAACTCTGAAGGAACATCCGAAACTTGTAAAACATTTCACAAAACAAACTGCTGTATAATAAAGTACACAAAATTGCAAGTCACAAATTTTAGTTTCATAAAACTCTTTAATCGCCCAGTCTATATTTATTTATGTCTCTGGTTAAATAGGTTAAAATAAAAATGAAACAACAAAAATAAACAAGAGAAACATTTTTAAAAATACTTTTTTTTAAAGACGATATCTCCATTACACAACCTTATAAAATAAATATTGAAAAAATATTTTTTTTAAAAATATAAGCTCAAACCGGGTACCGTTGGCTCTTCATACGAACGGTGCTACCTGGATGCTACCCATTAGGCCAGTGGGCGTTGTATAATGGAGTTATGCCCTAATTCTTTTCTCGACGATATGCATCAAGTGTTAAATTTCTAGAAAAATCGTCAGAGCTTTTTTTTTTTGAGATCAGCGTTCAGGTTCTGCCCACCCACCCTTCATAAAGTTTCGACTTGAATATTGAAAATTATCAAAATGAATAGTCATTCAAAATAAATTTAAAAAAAAATTATCCATGTAGTGAATCGCAGGGTGACACATAACGAACAATGAATGTTTTTTTAATGCATATAAATCACAAAGTTGTACCACAAAAGCTTCACTTACATGTAGGACGTAGGAGGACTATGGTCCATCTCGTAGAACACTTTTTGATTACGCATTAAGTATGCATGTACTTAAATATAGGCTTTAATATATATATTGTTATAAACCTGGTGGTGGCACAGATGGAGGTAGTGGTGTGTGTGTGTAGTCAGCCGACACAAATCGCCCCAGGCCAGCGATAGACGAGCGGTCAACCGTGACGAGTTACAACGGTCAGCCGAGACGAGTGTCAACATGAAGGTTCGAATAGGATCGACGTCGTGAACAGAGCTCAGGAGAGTCACGAGGGATGTAGTCATATGACCACCCAGAATGGTCGAGCAACGTTCGGCCCGGTTCTAGAAGGCCAGCAGGGACCCTATATAAAGAGCGAAGGTATCAGAGACGAGTCAGTCACAAATTCCCGACCTACAGTTCGTTACAACGGCTCAGTACAAGTCCGAGACGAGACAGAGAGACCAGTGCAAGAGTTGATACGGCGGAGAGATATTTGTACAGTCTTGTGTTACGTGATGCCAATTGTACAGTGTTGGCTGTTATTTATTGACATTAAACTATTACGTTATTTTGAAGCCCAGAGTTGTCAAGTTCTTTAAGTTGGTGGTGTCGTTTGGTGCAATTTGCAGCGAGCCTGGATAGGGAGATTCGTAACACTGGTGTCAGAAGTGGGATCTGCAATGGCTACTACGAAAACGCTAGACCAACTCCTTGTGAAGGAACTGAGGCAAGAGCTCCGTAATCGAGATCTGAAGACGAGCGGAAACAAAGAAACGTTACAAGCACGCCTTCGAGAAGGAAAAGAAGATCCGGACACATATCTTTTTGAAGTCGAACCGGACTTGCTAGAACAGATGGCAGCTATGCAGGGGACAGATGGCAGCTATGCAGAGACAGATCGCCAGTAGCAAACAGGAGCAGATGGCAGCTGTTCGTGAGGAGATCGGTTCTATGCGAGAACAGATGAACTCGGGGCAAGAAACCACCGATGCCAAGATAGATGTCATGGCCTCGGGAATCAAAACCGAGTTATTGGCTATGAGCCAACGCTTACATGCTGTGGAGGAGAGAATCACCACCATTGACGAACAGATGAATCAGAGGGTCGACGTAGTGGAGAAGGCAATCGAAGAAATGAAAACGCAAGTTCACTGTAAGCACACTAATGCACCGGAAGCAAGTATGACGTCATTGGTGCCTGAAAGCTCCGGAAAAATGAAGCCCCCCGTATTTGATGGTTCTGTGTCCTGGTCAGTGTACAAGAAGCAATTTGACGCAGCGGCTAAAAGTTAACAAATGGAACAGTGAGGAAGAGAAAGCAACTGCCCTAGTGTTATCTCTAAGAGGAAAAAGCCTCCGCATTGCTCCAGTCCTTACCGAACCAGCAAGACTTCGCCGCTCTCGTCCAAGCTATGGAACTCCGATACGGGGATGAAGATCTGCAAGAAGTTTATCGAGTGCAACTGAAGAACCGACAACAGCGCCCCGATGAAACACTACAGGAGCTAGAGACAGACATCGAACGCCTCGCACATCTAGCCTACCCAACCGCCGCACAAGATTTTCTGGAAGTCATTATTACAGACGCTTTCATTGATGCCCTTCGAGACCCGGAGTTAAAGAAAAGCCACCAGAGTTAGCGGTAAACGTAAGGCCAGTAAAGCCCTCGTATACGCTCTCTCATATGAAGCCGCCAAAGACGCATCAGGGAGCACTCATCAAGGCCGAAGGTTAGAAGTCAAAGAGGAAGAATTCACAAAACTTATGAGAAGGGTGACAGAGGCACTAGATGAATGACGAACAAACCAGTTACCAGAAAGTCAACCTAGGGTTCCTGTACGATGCTGGAATTGTGGTGAACTCGGTCACATACAAAGAAGCGACACTAGAAGATTTCCACAAACCGGAACCCATCACAGATCAGAAAGGTATGCACGACCAAGTTCCCGGGGCTACCAGGGAAACTAGCACACGCCGGCTTCTAGGGGCGGAACCCGGCGACACAGAGAATGAGAGCCCCTGCAACCATCATCCCGGTCGCCGTGCTAGGGCAAAGTAAGAGTCTAAAGGTCATCGGGAAAATTGGATGTCAGAACTATCCCTTTCCCCTAGATACTGGTGCCTCACGATCAGTCATTCGGACGGATAAAGTGGACAATAGCAAGAAAACGCCAGTTAGGGCCTATTCGTTGAAAACAGCCAGTGGAGAACTGATGCCCATAAAAAGCCTGATCGACATAACAGTCGAGATCGGGAATCAGTCATTCAGACACGAGTTCCTGATTGCTGACGTCACAGATGACTGCATAATAGGGCTCGACTTCATGCTGAAATATGGCTTTTCTTTGAATATCGGCGGAGGCACTTTACAATGTGGGGACCTTGAAGTACCCTTGCTTGGCTACGAGAATGAAGAAGATGGCCGAGTCAGAAGGGTTAAATTAGTAGAAAATACAACATTGCCTGCTAAGTCGGAAATGATCATTTCGGGGAAAATCGATGACGACTATCCCACGACAAGAACAGCGCTGGTAGAAAGCTTGGACACCAACCATAATGGGATAGCAGTAGGAAAGACACTAGTCACGATTGGGAAAGACCAAAAGGTACCCGTAAGAATTATGAACCTCGGCACAGTGGTGAAACATTTACGGGAAGGTAGCACAATCGCTGGTTGCCATGCTCTAAAGATGATACGAAACTGCAGCAGTGAAAATCCCGACGGAATACTCAAGCCCAGTGAACCCCAGGTTACTAAACTTCTGGCAGAAGTCAAAACGATCTTGTCAAAAGAACAGTACACCAAAGCAGAACGATTCCTAAGAGAGTTCTCTGACATATTGCCATCTGATGAAATGGACTTTGGGCGAACAAATCTGATCCAGCATCGAATAGACACAGGAAACACTAGGCCCATCCGACAGCAACCACGGCGCCTGCCGCTAGCAAAACACCAAGAAGCTATGGACATGATAGAACAAATGAGGCAGCAGGGGGTTGTTGAACCATCCAACAGTCCGTGGTGTTCACTCATCGTCTTGGTAAAGAAGAAAGATGGATCCACGCGATTTTGTGTCGACTATAGATTATTAAATGACGCCACACACAAGGACAGTTATCCGCTTACTAGGATTGACGACACATTGGACACACTTGCTGGGTCACAGATCTTTTCCAGCCTTGACCTGAAGAGCGGTTACTGGCAGGTGGGACTACACCCCGAGGACAGAGATAAAACGGCCTTCTCTGCTGATAATGGTCTCTGGCAATTCACCGTAATGCCTTTTGGCTTCTGCAACGGCCCAGCCATGTGCTAAGAGGACTTAACTGGACCACGTGTCTTGTTTACCTAGATGACATTATCGTCATAGGCAGAACCTTCGAGGAACATATTGCAAACCTGAAGGAAGTGTTTGAACGAATTAGAAACGCCGGAATGAAATTGAATCCAAAGAGGTGCTCCTTGTTCAGAAGGAGCGTCAAGTACCTAGGGCACATCGTGTCAAAGGAGGGAGTCAGCACAGACCCGGATAAAGTTGAAGCCGTAAATGGATGGCATATCGCCGCTAATATCCATGAGTTAAGAAGCTTTCTTGGACTCTGCACGTATTACAGACGTTTCGTGCCTAATTTCTCTAGCCTGTGTAGTGCCCTTCATCAATTGACAGAACCGAAGCGGCCGTTTATTTGGACAACGGAATGTCATGAGGCCTTTGAGAGACTTAAAAAGGCTCTTGTTTCATCACCAATTCTGGCCTACCCGATACCAGGCGAGACGTTCACACTTGACACCGATGCGAGCAATACCGAGTAGGCGCTGTCTTATCCCAAAAGGTAGATGGAACTGAGAGGGTTATAGCTTACTTTAGTCGGAGCTTGTCCAAAGCCGAGAGAAACTACTGTGTCACAAGACGTGAGCTACTGGCAGTTGTGGATGCCATACAACATTTTCACAAATACTTATATGGGCAGAAATTTATCCTTAGGACAGATCACGCTGCTCTACAATGGCTGTTGTCATTTAAATGTCCGGAAGGACAAGTCGCCAGGTGGATTGAACGTTTGCAAAACTATGACTTCGAGACACAGCACCGAAAAGGACAAACTCAACAGAATGCTGACGCGCTTGCAGGATGGAATGTAAACACTGCAGCAAGGTTGAAGAAAAGGAAGTTATCATTGATTGTCAACATCTTGGGGTACAAGCTTCCATGTCATGGTCCGACGAAAGAATCCGAGAAGATCAGTTAAAAGATGAAGACCTGGCTCCCATTCTGCTTATGAAGGAAGACGGACAAAGACCAGAATGACATCACCTTTCTGATAAAGGAGCTGCTATTAAGGCATATTGGGCGCAATGGGACTCACTGACAATCGACAATGAAGTTCTCAAGAGGGTCTGGAAAACGTCAGATGGGACATGCAATCGTTTACAGCTGTTGTTGCCTAAAGTGAGAGTTGCTGAGGTGCTACAAGAAATCCATAATAATTCCAGTGGGTCACATTTAGGTGTCAACAAGACCTTTGAAAAAGTACGCCAGCGGTTTTACTGGTTCGGCTACCAGGATGATGTAGAAGAATGGTGCCGAAGATGCGACGCATGTTCAGCAGCAAAGGGCCCGCATAGGAGAACGAGGGGACGTATGCAGCAATACAACGTCGGTAATCCCTTCGAAAGAATAGCGATCGATGTAGCTGGGCCATTTCCTGAATCCCAGAGAGGAAATAAGTACGTTCTAGTAGTGATAGACTATTTTACTAAGTGGCCTGAAGCGTATGCGATACCAAACCAAGAAGTCACCACCATAGCGGAAACACTTGTGGAGAATTGGATTAGCCGATTCGGTTCTCCCAGGGAGTTACACTCCGACCAAGGCCGAAACTTCGAATCCAAGATCTTTCAAGAGATGTGCCAGGTACTCGGCATCGAAAAGACACCACAACCCCTCTTCACCCCCAGTCAGATGGAATGGTGGAACGATTTAACCGAACATTGGAACAACATCTGTCGAAAGTCGTCGATGAACGTCAAGAGGACTGAGACACCTACATCCCAATGTTCCTTATGGCATATAGAGGATCGATTCACAGCACCACCGGTTACACTCCAGCAAAGATGTTGTTCGGCCGAGAGCTACAACTACCGTGTGACTTGCTATTCGGGATTCCGGGAGATGTGCCAGCCTCTTCGGCAGACTATGTCGCAAATCTCCGAAAACGGATGGAGAAAACTCACGCTCTAGCCCGCAGAAACATCAAGATCAACAGTGACCAGATGAAGACAAGGTACGACAAACGGGCCAATGCCGCTGGGTTTCATGAGAACGATCTGATGTGGCTGTACAACCCACAAAGACGAAAAGGCAAGTCCCCAAAGCTTCAAACAGACTGGGAAGGACCCTACCGCGTGATAAAAAGAATCAACGATGTCGTGTATCGAATACAGAAGAGCCCAAGGTCCAAACTGAAGGTCGTCCACATCGACAGAATCAACAAGTACTACGGGACGGACAGATCTAAGGAGGGGGCAGTGTTATAAACCTGGTGGTGGCACAAATGGGAGTAGTGGTGTGTTTGTGTGTAGTCAGCCGACGCAAATCGCCCCAGGCCAGCGATAGACGAGCGGTCAACCATGACGAGTTACAACGGTCAGCCGAGACGAGTGTCAACATGAAGGTTCGAATAGGATCGACGTCGTGAACAGAGCTCAAGAGCGTCACGAGGGATGTAGTCATATGACCACCCAGAATGGTCGAGCAACGTTCGGCCCGGTTCTAGAAGGCCAGCAGGGACCCTATATAAAGAGCGAAGGTATCAGAGACGAGTAAGTCACAAATTCCCGATCTACAGTTCGTTACAGCGGCTCAGTACAAGTCCGAGACGAGACAGAGAGACCAGTGCAAGAGTTGATACGGCGGAGAGATATTTGTACAGTCTTGTGTTACGTGATGCCAATTGTACAGTGTTGGCTGTTATTTATTGACATTAAACTATTACGTTATTTTGAAGCCCAGAGTTGTCAAGTTCTTTAAGTTGGTGGTGTCGTTTAGTGCAATTTGCAGTGAGCCTGGATAGGGAGATTCGTAACAATATATATATATATATATATATATATATCATGGGAGTAGTCAGGGGAGGGGGGTTTTGGGGTTCAACCCCCCCCCCCCGAAAGGGGGGTATGGGATTTACTGACTGATTTTTTGCTTTGATTTTGTTTATTTTAGGTGAGATTTTAATACTAAAGCATCACTTGTGCCAGCACAACCAAGGCGGTTTTGAGTTTAAAACCCCCTACCAGAGGGGTTCGAGTTTAAAACCCCCTATCTGGGTGGTTTGAGTTTAAAACCCCCTACCAGGGGTTTTTACAGTTAAATCCCCCCTATTCTATAAAAGAAAACAAAAAAAAATGCAAACGATAATCCCAAAATTCCAAGAGCACGGTTAAGGAAGATTTTGATTTTAAAACTCCTTCCAAAATTTACAATAAACCCCCTCTTCAATATCAAAAAGAGCAAATTATACACTCAAAATTATATGAGCGTAGCCAAAGGGTGTTTTGAGTTTACCCCCCCCCCTCTCTCTTCAGTAGGGTTTGAAGCTAAAAAATACCTCTTAAATATAAAAAAAAAAAAGCTAATTGCGCACTAAAATGTTATGAGCGTAGCTAAATGGGTTTTGACTCAGTTTTGAGTTTAAGTTTAAATCCCCCTTCAGCGGGGTTTGACGGTAAAAAAATGCCTCTTTAATAATAAAAACAAAGCAAATTATACACTCAAAATGCTATGAGCGTTGCTAAAACTGGTTTTCAGTTTTAACCCCCTCCAGCGGGGTTTTAAGCTAAAAAATACATCTTCAGTGTAAGAAAAAAAGCAATTACGCACTCAAAATGCTATGAGCGTTGCTAAAAGGGGTTTTGAGTTTAAACCCCCCTTCAGAGGGGTTTGATGCTAAAAAAAATACCTCTTCAATATAAAAAAAGCAAAGTACACACCAAAATTATTTGAGCGTAGCCAATCCTATCGGGGTTTTTGAGTTTAAACCCCTCTTATACAGATGGCTTTTTTAAAACTTTAAACCCCTCCAGATGGTTTATGTTTAAAATTCCCCTACAGTGTTTTGAGGTGGAAAACCTCTATCTTCAATATTATTCTAAAGCAAACTACAGTTATTAAGTTCTATTACCGTAGCTAAATGGGGTTTTGAATTAAAAAAAAAACAACTCCAGAGATTTTTTAGTTTAAAACCCCCAACAGATGATTTTGACGAAAAACCTTCCCTTTTCGATATAAAATCTAAAGCAAACTAGTCACTTAATTCCAAGAGCGTATTCAAGATAGGTTACACATTTCTACCAGTGGCGGGGCTCCATTAATAAAGTGAAATGAATAGTCATCTGCCGAAATTGAAAAACACTAAATGTGTCTCAACAAACATGGCTAAGACAGATTTTAGGAGTCAGTTATAGAGATCGGGTCTAAATCAAGGAAATCCTATGCCGGACTGGGAGTCGACCCCTTAGTAAGATTGTGACAGAGCGTCGCATGATGTTTGCGGGGCATGTTTTCCGTTAAAATGAATCACGCATAAAAAGAGTTGCGATGACATCCTAGTACAACTGAGCACCACACATTCATAAAGGTCCTCAAAGCAGGTGGGAAGAGGCTTCAGATATTACCATTGACAGATTTTTATGGAAACAGCTTGCCAGCAAATGCGCAGAACGGCGATGGAGGGTCTAAGTCAGTAAGAATAGCACATTAGGTTTTTGAAAATAAACTTGTTAATAGCAGGAAAATGCACTGTAGATACCTCAGAATATGCATTTTGTTGGCTTTCAATACCAGAAATTTTAACCCCAAACCCCCCCCCCCCCCACGGCTACGCCCATGATATATATATATATATATATATATATATATATATATATATATATATATATATATATATATATATATTGGCTATCGTGCCCGACTGGGGTTTTTTTTGTACCTTCCCCCGGAAGTCCAACACGTAGGCTATATTGAATTATTCAAAGGCCTACGTGCCACTTCTACGCATAGTGTATTGTCCCTAAAAACATGACATGCCCTAACATCGTGTGTAGGGAGAATAGCTGAAAGAGTGATAAACAGAAGGCTCGTATGGTACTTGGAGGAAAGTAAGCTCATCGCACTTGAACAGAGAGGGTTCAGGCAACATAATAGTACAATTGATCAAGCGAAGGAGTTTATGCAGTCAGTAGCTGCAAGGGCGAATCGACACTGGCAATATTTCTAGATCTTAAACAACCTATGACAGAGTTTGGAGACAAGGATTATTGTTAAAAGTGATGAACCTCGGAGTATGCTCAAACATGTACCAGTGGCTAAAAAACGTCCTAACAGACAGGACGGTACAGACACGCTACGGATCTAGCATGTCTAGCAAAAAGTCGATCTCTGCTCATCGCTTACGACTTGTTAATCTGGCAGAAGCAGACCGGGAGATCCACTGAAACTCTCACAGCGGAAAACCAACGTGACCTCGTCACGATTTCATGCTACACCCTTATGTAGAAAATGGAAATAAACTGTACAAAAACGGTCCAGACCCAATTCACATTAGGAAAAGACATCCACCAAGAAGCCATAAATCTAAAAATCGATGGGACCACGCTGGAATCGAACCTACAATCCAGGTATTTGGGAGTTACCCTGGACCCTAAGTTGGTTATGTCCGACCATGTTCAAGAACTACGACAAAAAGCCTCAGCAAGATTGAACGTCAAATAAAGCGAATGGCTACGACGAAGTGGGGCGCCAAGGCAATCGTGCTGAGGACGCTCTACATCGGTGCGGTAAGGTCGCAAATCGAGTACACTCTCTTAGCACAAGTTTACGCCTCGCAAACGTCTCTAGCTGGCTTAGACTCAGTGCAGAACCAAGCAATACGGCTAATCTGTGATACATTTCGGACAACCCTATTGCTGCTGGCGAGATCATGGCAGATATTCCCCCACTGGCATTGCGTAGGGAACGAGCTGTTTTGTTAGCCTAAGAAAAATACAAACGGCTGGAGGACAGCAGCCCACTCAGACGCCTATCGACGACCGGGTGGTCAGGGGCCGGCTCAAAATGACATCCTTTATGCAAACAGCAGTAGGACTGTCCCTAGAGCTTGGTCCCCCTCACTTGGAAAGAGCCACGCTCTCCCTACGGGGGCTTTCCATCCGGTAACTGTTCTTGAGCTGTCGGAGGTGAGAAAATCACTGATTGACTCAAAAGTAAATAAGAGATGTTCACAAAACCTACTAAATATCACTGCGAGAGAGACCGTCGCCCAATTCCCAAAAAATACCTCTAAGGTTTACACTGACGGATCAACGAGAGAAGTCCAAGGTAGAACAAACTCGGGCTATGGAGCGGTAATCAGTTTCCCCGGTGCAACAGAAAACGACGAACTAGTAGGCCCATGTGCAGGAGAAAGCAATTACATTTCGGAAATGGAAGGTATAAAAAATGCCCTGGAGCATATTGAAAGACGTATTGAGGAAGGAACTGCGGCACCGGCCAATGTAACTCTCTTTACAGACTCACTTTCCTGCCTGCAAGCTCTCGAGGGCCCAGAGACATGGCCTACACAACTGGCAAAAACTATGGCGTGCGTGGAGCGCCTCAAAAGAAACTATCAGCTACGTATGGTTATGCAATGGGTTCGATCACATTGTGCAATCAGAGGAAACGAGAGGGCCGACAGTTTGGCGAAGCTAGGAACGCTTCTAGACCCACCAGAGGAGCCGCAAACATACGAGAGGGCAAAAGCTAGGATTTGTGAATGGATCAAGTTCAAATGGTACAACAGCTGGGACCTTTGTAGCACATGACAGAAGTCTGGAAAGTTCTCAAACGCCCAAACAGAAAAGACGACTGATGGCAGCTAGACAGAAAGGAGCAAGCAATCTTGGCACGATTCCGCACTGGACATTGTCTGATAAGAGCCTACTTTGCTAGCATCCGAGAGAATCACGATCCCAATGTCGACAATGTCACGCAGAAGACAAAACAGTGGAACACATCCTCTACGAATGCAGGGTGCTCAGAAACACTTTCAAAGATACGACTAGTCTTGAAACAGAACTGGTGCATGCGGGGTCTCGCTCTGCACACCCAGAAAGAAAAGCAGGCTGAAGTCGGAGTCAATGGGCCTCCTGGCGCAAAACACATTGACACGCAACCTCATCTATGTTGGAGTTCAGTAACGATTCTAATAGATGTGGCGTCCTGCCTGTGGAATCCCGCCGCGCAGGTAGGGGGCCGGGCTCTCCGCCTCGAAGGAGCCCACACAAGCGAGCTGGTGGTTTTTCTATTTCTGCCTGTGGAGCCAGGAGCAGGGACAAGAAAGTAAATACTACTGGCCAACACTCCAAGACCAAAAGTTTAAAAATCCTACAATGGAACGCAGAGGGCATCCAAAAGAAAAAAGAAGCTCTAAAAATATTTCTGCATGAGAAAGAAATAGATGTAGCTTGCATCCAAGAAACTCATTTGAACAGTAATCTTCGTTTCTCCATTAGAGGCTACACCTGCATCAGACAAGATAGAGAAATCAGACCCAAAGGAGGAATCCTCACCCTCATTAAAAATG
Organism: Biomphalaria pfeifferi; assembly: GCA_030265305.1. Classification (NCBI taxonomy): domain Eukaryota; kingdom Metazoa; phylum Mollusca; class Gastropoda; family Planorbidae; genus Biomphalaria; species Biomphalaria pfeifferi. The sequence goes on along the minus strand of JASAOG010000059.1, from coordinate 3,307,755 downwards.
ACATCCCTACCACAGACATAACTATGCCCAACTCCTCAGAATCAGAAATAATGGGAACTAAGCTAATTCTTCCAGATGGAAATATTAATCTATTTAACTGCTACTTCCCACCAGACAAGGAAATAGAGATTGATCACATACAAATACCTGACCAAGAAGACTGTCTTATCTTAGGAGATATGAATAGTCACTCTCAGAGCTGGGTATACCCAGACCTAAATGCCAGGGGAGAAGAAATTGAAGAATGGCAAGCAGAGAACAGACTTATCCTACTTAACAAACCTGAGGATAAACCAACATTTTTTCTCAAGAGCCTGGCTAACATCAACCACTCCAGATCTAGCCTTTGCAACTGACAACTTATCCAAAAAGTGCACCAGAGAAGTTGCAGACCAGCTAGCCACCAGTGACCACAGACCTAAATTGATCAGTATGGATAGCTCCTTCAAAATATCAGAAAACTCCACCATCCCCAGATGGAACTACAAAAAAGCCAACTGGCACCTATTCTCAAAGCTCACAGACCTATACACAACTTCAATAAACTGCAAATCAAATCAGGTTAATAAGTCATACTCAGCTTTCTCCAAAGCAATCCTCCTAGCAGCTAAGGAATCAATTCCTAGAGGAGCAAGAAAAGATTATATTCCAAACTGGTCTGATCACCTTCAACAACAACACAATGCCAACATTGAAGCCAGAAACACAGTAGAAAATAACCCTTGTACAGAAAATAACATAAATCTAAAAGCAGCTAGCGCAGTTTTCAGGAAAAATTACCTTTCCGCCATGAGAAAAAGTTGGCATGAAAAAACAGAACGGGCTAAACGTAGATAGAGACGGCCACAAACTCTGGCGTATAGCCAAATGTCTCAACCAGGAAGAAAACAGAACAACTCCTATAGTAATAGAAAAGGACAACAAACCCCTGAAAGGCCAAGAAGCAGCAAATGAATTCATTAAGTTTTTCCAAAGCGTAGGAAAAATACAAATCAGTGAAAGTAGAAATAAAGATGTAAACTCAAAAATCCAAGATAGAATCAAAGAAAACTATCCAGCTTACTCCTTGGGAATGACCACTAATCTTAAAATTAAGGAACTTGATGAATCCCTAAAAGTCTTCAAACCCCGGGCCCAGACAAAATATCTAATGACATGCTTCTTCATTTGGGTCCTCAAGCCAAAAGAAAACTGCTACAAATATTCAATGCTAGCTGGAAATCTGGCAGAATTCCAAACATCTGGAAAAAAGCCATTATGATCCCTATACTAAAGCACGGCAAACCAAGAAACAAGCTGGATAGCTACCGCCCCATCAGCCTCACTAGCTGTTCCTGCAAACTGATGGAAAGAATGATAAATAGAAGGCTGACATGGATCCTTGAGTCAAATAACCTGCTCACTGAAGCCCAGGCTGGCTTTAGAAAAGGCGCTTCAACAGAAGATCAAATCGCCTTTATCACACAAGAAATAGAAGATGGCTTTCAAGAAAAGAAACCAACAACAATTGTGTGGGTTGACTTAGAAAAAGCATTTGACAAAGTCTGGGAACAAGGTCTCTTGCTCAAACTAATCCAGCATCACATATCCCACAGAATGTACAACTGGATAAAGGAATATCTAAATAATAGAAAAGCCTTAGTTTGCATGCAAGGACAAAGAAGCCACACAGTGGGTATAAAAAATAGTGTCCCCCAAGGAGGAGTCCTATCCCCAACACTTTTCCTAATATTCATAAACGATCTAAATCAAAACCTACCAAGAAAAGTTAAAAACAGCATGTATGCAGATGACCTTGCCTTAGTTAGCACAGAAGAATATGTAGGAACATCGAAATTTCGATTACAAGATGCTCTCGATATACTCAATAATTGGTCCAAAGACTGGGGCATGTCCATCAACACAAAAAAGACCACATATACCATATGTATATATACCACTGTCAACAAAACAGCAAACAATAAAATTAACATTAGATAAGGAAGCTTTAGAAAAAAATGACAGCCCTACATATGTTGGAGTCACCTATGACCCGAGACTAACCTGGAAAAGCCAAATAGATAAAACACAGAGTAAAGGCATCCAGAGACTATCCCTCTTGAAAAAATTAGATTGGGGAGCTAATCACAACATCCTGAAAAAGACCTATACCAGTTACGTGAGACCTGTATTAGAATATGGTGCCACAGCATGGGGCTCAGCAGCCCAAACCAACCTAAGAAAAATAGACAAGGTTCAAAATATTGGTCTAAGGATAATGACAGGAGCAATCAAAACAACACCCATAAAAGATATGGAGGAAACCGCTGCCCTGATCTCTCTGGATGAAAGAAGAGAAATAAAAATCCTTTCCCAATTCACTAAATTGGAAACCATGGAGAGGCACCCACTCAGAACAAAAATCCATAAAACTGGCACCAAAAAACGCCTCAAAAGGACCAATTTCATACAGGAATCTCTAAACCTAAAAAAAAAAAAAAATTTGAAAAAATTACCCTGGAATCCTCGATACTCTATAATGAATCTCCACCCTGGGACGAAAGCCCTCTTCCTACTATAAGGGACCATATTGAAAGCATTAAAAGAAAATATGATTACAGACCAACAGAGCTCAAGAAAATAGTGAACTGTTTTCTACATACCAATTATCCTACCAATCAGTGGATCAGAGTTTACACAGATGGCTCAACCCATAAAGCCACCACAAATGGAGGAGCTGGAATACTTATCGAATGGCCAGATGGAGGAAAACTAGAAAAATCCATTGCAACTGGAGAGCTCTCTGACAGTCACAGAGCAGAAAGGGAAGCACTAGCACTAGCTGCTACCATCCTAGCAAATCATCCAAATTCCCCACACAGATTGTCTTACTAACCGATACAAAAACAACCCTCCAAAGCCTGCAAAACTCTGATTCCTCATATATTAATAACCTCAAAACAGCACTTACAAAGCTCAACAACAACAGAAAAAAAACTGTAATTCAATGGATCCCAGCTCATATAGAACTAGAAGGAAATGAGAAGGCTGACACACTCGCCAAGAGTGGGAGAACTAACACACTAATAAACTCTGCCCTCTCTCCAGAAGAATTGAAGAAATTAATAGTAAATAAAATAAATGAGAAATGGACGAGCTCTCATCCAAATCACAAGAAAGATGACGCTTACTATAAGCTATCCCGACAAGACCAACGTCTAATCTTTCGACTCAGGACCAGACACAACAGAATGCGACAACACATGTACCGGAAGCTCAAAATTGGAACCAGTGAAATCTGCCCATGTGGAGAATCACCAGAGAATCCAGACCACGTCCTCCAAAACTGCTCTCTATACCAAGAGGCCCGTATAAGACATTGGCCCCAAATCACCCCACTAGAAAGGAAACTATATGGAGAGCTCCCTGATCTGGAAACCACTGCGTCTACTCATCTGAACACTCCAACATAACAATGAGAACGAAGAAGAAGATCCATCGCATTTTTTTTCTCTAAAAAATTTTCTAGCCGGCCCTGATGACAATTCTTTTAAGAAGGAACGGCTGTAATTGTAATATATAAGAAAAGATACATTGTTAATGACATCTTTAGGTCTATGCGTAGCCTACTCTGCTCAAATGTATTGAGTATGTGCACTTTATTTAGTTTCGTACAGATTTCCAGGACTAGCTTTACCTAAGCCTAACAGGAAAATAAATCGATAAATTAAAATGTAGTCCTAGATCTATAATCGAAAAACAATAACAAAGCATGGAGCCAACTCCAGTTGATGCACTTCGAGTTAGCCAGGTTAGAAAAAGTTAAATTAACGCATTCATAATAATGAATTAAGATCGATCGACTGTAGGTAGTAGATCTAGTAATAGTGCCTACTTAAAAAAACATTGTCTGCTTCACTGTTTGGCCCTGGGCTTGGGCGGGTTGAGATTCAGAGTTTCACAACTTTGAATTTTATTTATTTAACTATTTTAACTTATTAAAATTAATTTTTTAATCTCTTAAATTAATAATAATTACTATTTTTAATTTTACTTTCACTTTGGTCACATTCAATGATTCACTGATTCAGTGACTTTACTTTGAACTTTCACTAGTCAACTAACTAAAATTATAAACTAAAGACTTTTAGTCTTTTAAAACTCTTACAACTTACTACAAGTCTTAACTAGTGGCTAAGTTTCACTTTTATTACTAATCAAGTCTAATCATTTATTACTATCATTTTGACTTTACTTTAAACTTTCATTCAGTTTTTGATGTCTTTATTTGTATTTGTAACATTAAAATAACATTTGATTTGTATTCTAAAAGATTTAGTCAATTTAGAAATTTGAGCCATCTCCTATTCAACTATAGACTGTTGTCTTAAATGTTATAAATTTAAAATCATAAATCTAGAACAATCCAGATCTAGATCGGCTGCTGATCGGTATATATTTTTATATTTATAATTTATATCTAGAGCTAGATCTATAGATATATTTTATATAGTCATTTCCGTCTAACAAACACATTATGATTACGAAGTGCCTATCCCCAACCAGTTGGGAATAGGCTTCAACCCTATTCCCAACCGGATGGATGGATCAAATAAGGTCAAAACCATAATCACAGTCAGTTGACTTGTGGTCTATCCCCAGTATAGACTTCCTGCCACTCCCCCCAGTCTGTTGACCGGAAGTGTTGCTATATAAAAGGCCAGCGTAAACGTGACCATGGCATTTTATATAATCAATTATCCTCTGGCCACTTTCACTATCATTTATTTAAAAAAAAACATGGAAGGAAAATTATTCACAAATTTTACTGAATTCAAGGAATTTATCAAGAAGCATGAAGAGGAACAGCATGTTTTGTTTGTTACTAGTGGTTCTAAAAAGGTATGTTGTTGATTTTACAATGACTATATGATACTATATAATACTATATTCAATACTGAATATAATTATAATACTATGATAGATCTTTAGAGTCTTATTTATTTCATTTAAGCTTAGCTTTTTATTTCTTTTTTTAAAGTAATGTCTGTATTATTATAAGATATAGATAAAATAATAAATAATAATTACATGTAAAGTAGCTTGTAATTTTGAATGAAAATAACGTAGTCCTAGTTGGAAATAAATATAGAGAGTTTTTTTTTTAAACTTTCTCCATTTATTAAAAAGAAAGCTTTATTAATTTTTTTATACACAAAGAAGTTAAGTTTAGAATGTTATATATTTTTTCCGTTTACAGATGTTAAATTTAATTACAATTTTAAAAAGAGAATGAATTTTCCCTACACACAATTTATAAGTGCTAAGTTTTATTATTTTTTTAGCTTATCAATGGACATCCAGCAAAAGAATCCATACAGTGTGAGTGGCTAAAATGAGTATGCAAACAAGGCAGAGCCACAAAACCAACATAGAGTAAAGGCATCCGGCCGAATCAAAGGTATTTATTTCAATATTTCATAACAATGGAAAAAATATTATGGTATTACAAAAGATGTGTAGTTGGGGTATAGTGGCCAAGTGTTGAGTGAAGTGCTGTCCACCCTAGTTAACCAAATATATTAAATATTACAACATCTGCCTTATTAGATCCCAAAGTCTGAAAGGGGTAATTTACTTTAATTTACAATGCAATAGTTGATACTAATGATACAGTAGCCAGTTCCATAATAGTATTCAGTGCAATTGTATTATTGAAACACCCCTCCCCCCTTTCTCCCATCTCTCAAATTAAAATAATAACAGAGTAGAGTGGTGAAAAAAAAAATTAAGATGTATAATATTGTTATTATATTTTTTTTTTTGTAGGTCATGGAAACATGATTGTGGTGCAGTGATAAGGCATTCAGATGTTACTGGCTACCAGTTTGTCATCACAAAGGCATTATTGTCACATGAAAATCACCCCTTAGATCATTTGGTAAGTTATTAAAAAGCATATTTACTCCTAACAATTATCTCTCATGAATTTTCAACTGTCTATATCGATTTCCAATAGCTATATATATACAATTTATTATTTTAAGACTGCACTTGTGTATCCTGAAAATAGGAGAATAAAGCCTGATGAAACTGTGGATCTGATGGTTGGCACCAAAGTACTACAGTAAGAATTGCGACAAATCATCTTGCAGAAACAGAACAAATGTGTTCTTGGGAAGGATGTGGAAAACTACTGGAGAAAACTTAGAGACCCCTGCACTGACAGTGAAGGAGTAGAGAAAATTCTAAACAGTATAAAGGTTGGTGGTGGAATGGTGAAATATGGTGTGACACCAGAAAATGAATTTTTGTATTTGGCATACATGACCAAGGAAATGATAGGTTCACTTAAAGCCAATAAAACCATATTGATAATAGATTGCACTTATAAAGTCAATTCATTTATTTGTAAATTTTGCAATTAAAATGTTTGAAGTGTTTTAATACATATTAACATTTGACATAAGTCTATTTGTTAATTTAACTTTCACTTCATAAGACCTATCTTGAGCATTAAAAGTGTAACATAATTCTACCTTTAATATTTAAATGTACTATTGTATCAGTAATACTATCATTCAATAATGTGCTATTTACTCACCATATATTTGTTATAATGAACTTTTTTTTATCAAACACATATTAAATTGCTTACATAAGTTTATATATTGACTTTGATATTGTTTGGCTGAGTATATGTGTTAATATATTTTTAGCTGTAACAATTAAATGTAATTTTGTACTGGCATTTTAATTTTGTGGATTACTTATGATATTTGTTCTATTATTTTACCAGTTTTATTTATCAATTCATTTTGATGCATAATTACATTGTTTACATGTCTACTTATATACTGACTGAAAGGTTATGTATTATATGTTACATATTTCTAGCAGTAATAGTTGAACATAAAATTTCTTCTATTACTTGCCTTAAAAAATTATGTCATACATATGACAAAAAAAAAAAGTCTTTGTTGATTGTGTTGTGCTATTCATGTAGGAGAATTAAGGGATGCACGTTTTTTTTTTTTTTTAGTGTCTTAAATTCTCTACATTATTACAGAACGATGCTATTATTAGGCTTAACCACAGATGATAATATTAACCCTTTTTGCTTGTAGGATGGTTACTATAACTGAACATGTCTTTTTTTTTTTTGGTGGGTGGAGGGGCTGTAAGAGACAATTTTAAGCATTATAAGTTATTGATATAAAAAAAAACCATCAATGACATAGAAAAATGTAAATTAACAAAGTAATGTGTATGTTTTCTATTTTATAATATTTCAAACCTAGAAATCATACAAGTATATTACTGACATCAAATGAGAGAAATATTTATTTATTGAAATGGTGCTAAGATTGGTTGGATAATGATCATAGTGCTTAAAGTCAAAGCCAATTCAAAAAATATATTTAATTGGAGATGATGTGACCAGGAATGAAATGAAAACAAAAACAGTGAATTAATATATTTTATTTTTTTTATAGCTATTACAAATATTCAGCTCAAAGATTTAACAAAAATATGACCTAACAATTCTATAATAAAATTAGCTATAAATTATACATTGTTCCTTTAATTACATTAGGGAAAAGTAATAGAAGTATAATAAACTGTAAAGATTTATCAATATCAAACCAATTCTATTTTATAGCTATTTTCTATTACCTTCTTTTAAATCAATCACTTAAAAAAAAAAATTTAACATTTAACTGAATAGGATTTGACCTAAACACAGTCGACTGGGAATAAGGTTTTGACCTAATTTGACCCTGTTGACTGTGAATAGGGTTTTGACCTTATTTGACCCATCCATCCGGTTGGGAATAGGGTTGAAGCCTATTCAAAGGGGTTGGGAATAGGGTTGAAGCCTATTCACAACTGGTTGGGAATAGGGTCCGCCTTATGATTAAGCCCTGCCTTTCAATTTTTATGCTTGAATTTGTATAGCTCCGTAAAGGTTAGTCCTAGGTAAAAACTGCAAACATCTAGACTCTATAAACTCGTCATCCATTTGTCTATAAAAATAGATATGTTGTTTTGTTATGCTACGCATAGTTACAATAAAATTAGGTACTTCGATAAACTGACCTAGATCCATTTTTTTCCTCCCAAAAAATGGCTGAAATGTGTGTCAGCACATTTTACCCTTTTTTTAAGGGTGGTCATTTCCATCAAAGTTTTAGCACATTGTATATGATTTCAGGACAAATTGTGATTACTTTTTGTTAACATAAGATATCAGAGATCATTTTTATTTGCTTTTGAAGCCAATCTGTTAAATTTTTCTAAATAAAAGTTTGTGAAAGTTGACATTTTTTACAACTTTTTTCCTATAAAAGTTACAACAATGCTGTTTGCTACAATAATTTATCATATTATGAAATGTGTATATTTCAAATTTCATTAAATTCTCTTGGCGCACTTTAAAGATATTTGATATTAAAATTAACAAAGACAAAAAAGGTTAAAATTTTATTTTTTAAATAAAATAAAAGTGTTTATAGTTACAACAATCTCACCAATTCTATTGAATTTAGCATGTTAACATATATCTTTGTGCTAAGTTTGAACTTTGTAGCTTGGCGCACTCTTTAGATATTAGTTTTCAAAGTTGATGGTTAAAATCTATTTTTAGTAACAACCAACACTGATTTACTGGAAATGGTCAATTTCTATCTATCACGTCCTATTTTTAGAAGCACAGATAGGAATTTTTCATTTAGATTAACTTTTATAATGTTTAAATGCTAGATTATGGAGACGGAATGTGTCTTTATTATAATGACTTTGTAATGTGGAAATTTTAAAGTAAAAAAAATATTTTAAAATAATAATATTAAATATATTTTTTTCCATATTTTTAGCTCTGCGAACTATTAATTAATTTTTTTTTTCTGTGTGTTGTTTTTTTTCTATTAGTTTACATGTAAATTAATAGTAAATAAATGAGTACATTACATTTTTAAATGATGAGCTATTACTGCACAAAAATTTAAGTAAAAAATCTTTTAATAACTTCTAAATAAATCGCAAGGTTTCTTTTTAATTTTTTTGTCCGATGCAAGAAATTTTTCATTTACAATCTAATTTTAAAGCATTTAAATTCAGGCATTTTAAAATGATTAATTGCCAGTGCTCTACAAAAAGGTTTAAACTGTTTTTTACGAAGTTTATTAAACTTATAGTCATAAAATTTTAGCAAATATTTTTCTGTGCAGTGCTATTTTCATTTTTAATTTATAAAAATTATCTATCTGATGCATATAAATAGCTATTTAAATACAGTAGAATTATGATTAAACAAAATAAAACACACTACAGATCTCTGATTTGTTTTATTTGTCATTTTTGGGCTCATATGATGATGACAAAATCACATATATTTTTATTTTTTGTCGAAGGCTTTTTTTTATATATTAATTCACTTTTTTTCAAAAGATTTTATTGCTTGGTCTAATTTTTTAAATTTGTTTAAACAGAATACAGGTTAATGAAAAAGAGTGGGAAGTTTCAACCCCATATCTTTAAGACTTTTTATAATACGGTTAATTAAAGTTCAACTGTCAGTTGTCTCGGTCACAGATTTTTTTTCGCTAAAGAAGGCTAATTTTTGGCCACTAAAAATTTAATAACTTCCCTCACAATTAACTCAGCAAAATAAAATTGGTATCATTGGAAAGCATTTATCAAGCACTATCTAGCCAAATAGGTTTCATTGCATTGTGATCATTTTGAAATTTTTATCGAAGTACCTAATAAAATATGATTTCAAAGAGGGTCATGTCAATGCATCCCAAAGCTAACATTAACGGACACCATTCCCCCTCTCTGTAACTTAGTGAATACTCTCAATGTGCTAACGAACATCTCATAGTTATTGTATTAACATTTTCTTATCTTTAATTTTCTTATTTTATTCTTTTTACATTAACTAAAGACAGACAGGTCAGTGTTACTTTTTCCACTATCAATTGCTTCCTTCTCTGTTTATATCGGATACCACAAGGTCATTAAACACAAGATTTTTTTTTACCTTTGTCAGAGTTGCCTACAAGAACGCATCTTGCGTATTTTGTACACAAATGGACATGAAAATACGCGAGTACGGTTTATCATCTGAAAAAAAGCATATCCCTGTCTAGAAAAAACAAACAAAAAAAACAAGTAGTTCTTGCTAATCATATATATAGATCAGTGCATCAATGCCTGGAAATGGACTTTTCTAAGTAGATCTACCACAAGGTAGTATCACCTTTTTCTTTGTTGTTTTTTTTTGCATGCGCTAACGTGCGAAGATTTAAATATTTACTATATCTTACTGATCTAAATAAAGTTGATTTCCTTTCAATGTGTCAGTTTATATGAAGTCCTCAAGCTAATTGGGAATTAATGATTGATTAATTCTCATTCATCTAGACTAGAGCCAGAGATATTGTGCGATGTCAGGCACCTTTATATAATAGAATGTACGTAAATCTAGAGTTAGAATGAAGATCTAGATCTAATTTCGAATCTAAATATATCTATTCATTTTTATTTTTTTTGATGAAAGTGAGAAGGGCAGAGGTTTTCATAGAAGAAATATTGGTTGAGCTTAATCTCTCTCTTAGCATGATGATGTTCCCTAAATTGCAAAATGTATCTTCTGTGGTAGCTACTGTTATAATCACTAGCGACTAGCTAGGTTACACTAGTTATGAAGGCCTTAATTCAAAGAATGAAATCAGGGGCATTTAAGGCAGACTCAATAGCCAAGCTTTTTTATATTAGAAACAAGTTCAATGGCTAATTAGGATTATCTGCCTGAAAAACAAATATTTAAAATGTTTGTTATTAGTGATTGTAGAGGATGCCAAAGTTTTCATAGCTTACTGCAAAAATCAAAGGTCTGGAAGAAGAAAATCTGTGTGATATAAAATATTTCCAGTGTCTGGATACTTTGTAAAGAAATTACCTATAAACAAAACTTCTTTTATAAAACTAGATGTCACAGATCCAGCTAAGCAAACCATTACATCTGGTTTAAGTCTAATTTTACTTGTAACAAAAATTCTTTTAAATGAATTTTCTGTTGCCGCTATTATGGAATGTGAAGAACACTAGAGGCATTATGACCATAAGATCATTTCCAAATGACAAGAACGTTATCAATCTAACATAGTCAAGAAAAGTCTATGGCATAGACTACAAATGTAAATATTTTGACAAAAGTGTACAAAATGTCTTATATAACGTTATGCTGTGCTAATTTTAGGATTGCTGCCTTTCGAGTATGTTATGTGCTTGAATGATTTAATTTTAGTCTTTCCTGAGTATATGTCTTGATATTTAGGAAAATACACATTTGCCCCTCAAAATACACATTTCCAGCTCTAGGAATACACATTTCTTTTTGACATGTGGGCATCTCTGCTTTGTAGAGAATTAGTGATGAGTGGCAAAATAGTGTAAAAAAAAATCTCCTTTACCCTGTACCTACCCTCCTTCTGTACTAGAAGAAAAAAAATGGCATTGTCCTACCAGGTTCTTTGAACCTGTGTAAAACCCTTTTTTTTCAGAGTAAACGAAAATAGATGTGTCTGAACTATAAAGAAATGGAGTATAAATAAAAATAATAGACTAGTTTCGTCATAGCTATCAAAATAAAGGCTCATTTTAACAAAGATTGTGGGGTGGTGGCTAATATCAGAAAATAGGGAGTGTTCGTTAGACGAAAATGACTTTATAATCTCTAGGGGCTGACCTAACATTTATATTGCTCCCTTGGCCTTGGCAAAAGCTACTGATTTAAATATTCAGACTTTTTCTTTTCCTACATGGGTGGCCAACCAAGGCCATCGAGCCCCTCCTGGCTGAAGCTTACTGGTTTAGATACCAATTGGTCGCCTTTGCCCCTTCTCAAGTTCCGTCGGCTCAATATCTGAACCAGAGGTAAAGGCCAGGACAGGAGTTGGACTGGCATCCATCACAAATAGCCTCTTATGGGCCATGCTTATGAGACTTTAAATTTTAAAGAAGAAATATAGATTTCAAATGTTCACATTATTTAAATAAAAATGAATTTTATTTTTTGTTTTATCTAGTTAGATACATCAGAACTTGACCAGGAATTAGTGAGGTTAACCAAATCTCATATTGCTCAGCTATTTAAATATCACACGGTAGGTTATATTAAAAAGCTGTTTAATTATTAAAATTTTACTAGATTCTACCAATAATAGTTTTTAAACAGTGACTAGTCATTTGCCAAAAGTGTTTAAGAAATTCTAAGTTAAACCTTGTGTCACATAGATAAAGCAGCTATTGCATTAATTTTTTTTTTTAGATTGAAAACTTTCTAGCGAAAGGTCATGTTTGTATCTTGTTTATTTAAAACGATGATGGTTTTCCTGTAAGCTCAAAAAATAGTTTGGACATGGCGACTTGAGTAAAAGAATTTAATTTGTATTGTATTGTACATTTATATGTAGTGTATTGTATTATAGTGTTTCCTAGTTCCAGAATAAAAGCTTTGTATTTATTTAATGTAGATTTCAGTTTTGGGTTTATACTTCTTTGAAGTAGTGTCTCCAGCATCATTATATTATTTGAAAATTCTCAAATAGTCTAATAGAGAGAACTGTACAAAATTAGAACAACATTGTCTGATTAACACAATTTCATTGAACATCAAGACATCATTGTTATTTGGCACTCAAACATATATCCTCACACCTTATAATGACAGTGTGACATTTTTGCTTAAAAAAAATATTTCTTAAATGTCAAATAATTTGTCAGACTTGTAACAAACATTAAAGTTTCTAACAGAATTTGTAAGCATTACAACTAGCATTAAAGGGGGGTGGCATATATTACTGTGTATGATATGAAACAGTAATGCAATATATTATGTAATAATTAGTAATTGTTATCTTGTGTATCTTAATACCTGATACTCAGATACCTCTATATAAAGATACACTATTGCTAGAAGTTTTCATCCCTAGTTAAAAATCTTAATCTTTTTAAATTTGAGAGATAAAAACTTGACTTTAATTTGTTGTTAATTAATAAAATAAAAAATTATAGTTATGAACCAATAGCAAAAATGCATAGATTAATATTTTATGCTGTAATAATGAAATTATAAAAACATTTTTTTCCAAAGACAACCTTTTTGACTCGATTTGATCCAGAAATACAAGCTGGCATAAAATTCTTGCTTTGGAAGGTAATTGAATTTTTTAAAATTTGCTATAAATAATAAAATCTTGATATTGATTCAAAGAGATACCAAAAGAAATGTTTAAAAATATGTTCATTCTTAAATTACTATGTTTTATTAGAGAATGCAATTTACAATGCAATGGAAAAAATATTTGAACCTATGGCAGTGTTCATGAAAAAAGAAATTAACAGACAATGAACACTTAGGTGCTAGTTTAAACAAATAATCAATTTTCTTATTTCTTTTGATAACTCCCTGGTGTATTTTGTTTTCATTAACCATCACAAAGAACATATAAATCACCTATTTCAAAAACTTTTTTTTTGTCTCAATCTGTTTCATACATGATTCTTCAAAAATGTTCTCCTATGGAACATTTGTGTCAGTTATTATTAATTATCATGACATTTTTTTTAACAAACATATTTTATGACATAACTTTATAGAAATTAAATTGTAAATGCTTAAGTAAAATTCCCATTTTAGACCTTATGGTCTAAAGAGCAGATGATATAAAGGTCATCTGTTTCTGTGGACCGCAGTTAATGAGGATGTCATGTGGCCAGCACAACGACTAACCGCCTTAACTTTTCTCAAACTAATGTCAGGTACCCATTAGAGCTGGGTGAAATCAGAGGTGCCCTAAAGATTTCAAAGTTAAAAATTTCTCACCAGGATTTGAACGCAGGATCCCTTGGTTAGGAAGTCAAATGCTTTATCACTTAGCCACCATGACTCCAAACCGTATATAGGCTTAAGCAGTTAAATTTCTATGTATTGTTTTCCCTTTTATGTGTATAAAAAAGCATTTACCCCCGCACCCCGGCCTTAACAGCTTAGGTAATTGTTTATAAAATTAAAAGCCCACACAAAGAAGCATTCAGATAGAATTTAAAGTAATTCTCTTGCCAAACATTTTTTTTTTACAAAGTTTTGATGGAATTTTACATGTACTTATGATAAATTTCTGAAATCTGTAAATGGCACTAAGGTTGCATTGGACAATTCCGCATGTTAACTAGAATAAACAGGAAAGCTGCAAATTAGTTTTTTTATCCTCTTTTCTTTCTCAACTTGCTTAATTTTACAAAGCTTTTATCAACTGTCTCTGTGTCTGGTACAACTTTTGTACATGTTATGCTCTCACATTTCATTCTCAGTTCACTTTTGCACAATTATTCAGAGGCAATGACCATACATAAATCAATAAAAAAAAAAATTTCACTGTTGGGTTACTAATAAAAAGATTTTCCTCTTTTTATCCGTCTATAAATTTTAACCATTCAAGTAGTCATTCAGTCTATTCAAATCCTAGAAATGCTTTATTTTTATATTTCATAAAAAGTTTCTGCTTTTGTAATCTGTTTTAAAATTCACAACACTAACTTATGTAAGCTAATGGCACAAGTAGTATCAATGTCCTTTAGACTTTAATTATACAGAATGTTGCATGTAGTGTTGATATAGATAGACCTATAACACCCTAGAAAACTAGTTGAACTCCTTTATAAATTGCAGGAAATATTATGTTCATTTTAGAGCAAATAATTAAGACCATTTTTGCATTGTTACAACAGTGATTAGATGATCATTTAAATTGTTAGAGCATTGATTCCAGATTTTGAATTGTTACAAAGTGTTGAATATTGTGATCTTTTGAATTATTAAAATAGTAGTTAAAAATTATGCTTTGTTACAACATTGATAAGAATTGCTGATCTTTTGAATTGTTACAATGATTGGATTTTATGATAGTAGAAAAAAACAACTAACCTTATTGTCTCTGGAACTCAGACTGTTCTGCCCGTTCAGAAAGTAACCACCAAAATCACCGTACACTGTCCAGGGGGAAGGTGGCGGAGTTGAAGGGGGGGCTTGAGGCTTCTGGCGTTTAAACGAGTAGGCCACAGTGGAGAACTTGGGCATCTTGGACTTGAGCCTGCTCAGACTGCTATGTCTGTGTGATTCTAGTCTTGGACTGAAGACGTCACTTACTACAGAGCTGTTGTCCTGGTAACCAGACATCAACTCGTCTGTGTCACCCAAGGATCTCTTTGTCAGTTTCTCGTACTGTGAGAAACTGTCACCCAATGTGTAAGGTGCATTGGCAGAGTAGGTGAATAGGTGCCTGTCCTGATTTGAAGCCTTCACAAATGTTGGATGGCCGTTGTCCCCGTGTTCACTCACACTGCTTATGTGCTCATCATCGTCGTCGTCGTCGTCTACGTTGTTTTCATCAGTTTTATAAACTCTGACACTCCCATACAGCTCGTTTTCCTCCAGGCAGGTGTCTCTAGGGGCGTATGTTTCACTGTAGACGTCATCAACAATCTCCACGGTCTGCTCTTCCATGTCAGCATCCGCCAGTTGTAACCGGATCATGGAATTCTTGTCTGTGACTTTCTCGTCCACATTCTCCTCGGCACTGGCGTAGAAACTGTCATCATCTTTGTGGTGGTCCGAGACTCCTTTGTTGAGAAAAACGTTTGGTGTGTCGTCATAAACATGTTTCTCAGAAACGTCCACTGTGTCATAAGCAAATATCTCTTGGGTTATTTCAGGGCCTTTTCCTACATGACATGATTCTTCATTCAGATCTTCGCTAATTTGTGCCTCTTGATATAAGCTTGGATCTTCTTGGTGAAAACTTTGTTGGTTTTGATTTAATATTTGATCATCTAGGATTAAACTTTGGTCCTCTTTATCTACGTTTTGTTTCTCAATGTTTAAATTGTTTTCTTCGTGTTCGCCTTGAAGACTTTTAGCAGGAGATGTTACTGACAAGCTGCGCGATGAACCCATTTCTAGTTCCTTGCTGTCTTGTGTTTCGCTTTGTGGTGCCTCTTGTAACAAATTATCTTTGACACTCACAGAGAGATCTGGTAGTTGAACAATACTATCAGTTTCGTCTCTACTTCCAGGCACATCACTCTCACTACCAACATTTTCTTTGGGTGCCGACTCATCATCCCCGCTGACTGGAGTCACCTTTGGGTCTGGTGTTGCCCTTCTCGATGGCATATTGGTCGATAATGGAGGAGTGGCTGCAGGGATCATATTCGGACGAGCTTCCAATAGGTCAGGACTGATCACCTTGACTTGATTGGGATCTGCCTCGTCTAGCATCTCATCGGTACTCTGCCTGACAAGAGAGATTCCTTCTACATTCAGACTGTCCACACTGTCGAAACTTCCTTGGCTGGTGGCCGTGCCACTTCCTTTGGAGTTTTCAGCACCTTCACTGTGCTCCTCCTGTGGTATGCTTGGTCTGTGGGCCTTACTGTCAGTAAGACTGGATTTCTCATCTTCATCTGATGATGACAAGCAGTTTAATAAGCATAATTCTACGTGTCAATAAGAACTAGTACACATATTATTTGAACATTGTTTCAGTATAAAGAACAACAAACGTAGCTATACAAATACTGATTGAAAATGTGCACAAGCAATAATACGAAAGAAACAGGGAGATACATCTAGAAAGAATGGACAGACGCTAGGTTAAAACAAACATGAAGTCATAGTATGCCTCTCTCAGTCAAGACATCTAGTGGGTACATCGGGCAGTTTATTAATCAGTGTGTACCTGTGTCATGCTTGGCTGCCTGCTGGACATTGAACTTCTGGTCGTCAACAGCACTGCCTTCATCTTCGTCTGCGCTTGGTTCATTGTGGTTAGGGCTCGGACTCTGGCTCATTGTGATCTGTCACTTGGCTCACTTCTGGTCTGCTACTGTGCTGTACAGAAAAACATAGCAAAATATCTCAACACACTAACGACCCAAAGCTAAACCTATTAGGGATCAAAAGAAGATCGATGATTGGTATATTGATTGTCGCGATCCGGTCAAGAACTCATACGCCTGGTAGCGCCTGATGTAGCGTTTAGGGTACAGATGTCCGAGTTTAATCTCGGGTCAAATGTTTAACAAGATGGTCATGCTAACTATAATCATTGTTATTGGTGTTAGAATGTAAATAGGCGATATGTACGCTGTGTCAAACTAACAGAATAATACTATTGGACGCTTTGAAATCTTTTTTTTTTTTTTAATAACTTCTTATGTTTTTTCTGTTATCAACACTTGACATATCTGAACACCCATTTCTTATTTAAGACTTAAAGATTTTGTCTCTTAAGAACCCAACAACTTTTTACTGGCTTGTGTATTTTTTATGAGTAATGTTTCTATATGTATCTAATAGCATAACCCATCGGCTATGCCCGTTGATTAGTTTCCAGACTATATATTTTGTTTATTTTGCCATGGACGACCTTCCTTATTTTTAGTATACCAATATAATAATATAAACGCTTTCCCAAACACACTCACTTCTCGCCTGTGATTTCTATTATCACTTTTCTTCCCTTCCCCCCTTTTTCGCCCCCCCCCCCCCTTTTTTAAAAATAATTTTCGTTTTTGTTCCATCTAATTGGCACGCTTTATAACGCTAACCCTACCAACCACATACGTTTGGAATTAAATTCAATTACCAGTATCACTTAAATTTTCACTACCTTTACTATTTTAACTGTGAATAAACCTTATTTTTAATAACTTAACTAAATAAAATTTAGCCCTTGTTGTATGAAGGGAGAGTAACCTTTTAGGGATTACGGGCACGACATGGCCTAAAATGTGCCGATGTGCCAAAAACTCAAAACCTTATCCCCCCCTCCACACACACACACAGCCTACGTCTTAAAAATAGTCCTACATTTAATCTCTGAGTATTCTTTTCAGCTTTTTATCGAATTATTTGATATGCTCTCCGATATTTTCAAATACCATCATTTTTTTTAATCAAGTGTTAAAATTAAAATAATCTTTAACTGTATCATGTTCGAGGTTATAAATTCGTATCAACGTATTTGTAGATCAAGTGAATAAAATGAAATTTTACAAAAACGCTATTTAAAAAAAAATAACGCTAGATTAGGGACTAGCATCCTTACTTGACCCTCAGATATTTAGTCTGTTGCTCTTACTACTGAGCTAACCAAGTATTAGTTATAGACGAGTACATTACGTTCAACGTTAAAGTGCCTAAAACGGAGTATACTCAACTACAACTTTCAATGTGTCGGCTTCCAAAAACAAAATATTGGTTCGAAATTGCAAATAAAAAATCTATTTGGTAAATTTAACTGCTGCGGTTTTGATCATGAAAATACATTTAGTTTTCGCAGACCAAAAGTAAGTAATAACACGTACACTTTTGTTTTTCGTCCAAGTTAAGTCAGAGAATTAGTGAGTTAGAGCTTTAAAAAAAATCATATAAGATCGGGAGTTCTTATATAACTAGGATATCTAGGTTTCTTTGCTGGTCAGATTACATTCAGTGCTTCTCACAGTTTGTTTTAAATTGGGCTACAAAAACAATTAACAACTAAATATTTTCTTGTACAAAACGACTTTGCATTGTAAGTGTGATATAAAATTTGTCGTCAAACGAAATCGGCTTAATTGTGAACAAGCCTTTAACATGTAGCCTTCTTAATGGCTCTCATTTTTTGGCAACAGCTTTGAGATTGAGACTCCCTGTTTAACGTACTGGTCAAACCGATAACGTTTTCATTTTTGTGTCTAGTTGGCATGCAATTATTTGTTCAGGAAATTTACTTGTGAGTTCATTGAACTCTACCACTGTGTAATGGCTGTTGGCTTCATTTAGCATGCATTCCGTGAGCTTACAACACCGCCGCTTGTTTCACTGTTTGTCATAGCAACTTTTGTTAACCAACACATGCAGTGCAAATACACGCCCAGGTGAGCGGTCCTTACTGCTGGCCTCCACCCACATCGTGCTCACACAGGGGTCATAAAATGGCCTGTCCGTTTGTTCAAATTCAATATTGGTTGAATCAATGAACAGTGAAAAGGTCATAACTTGAATAACTTAGTTCAGAGATGTGAATGCTTTGGCTAAGCATGGATTTGTAAGTTGTTTTTAAAAAAATCCCCTTCCCCCACTAAAGCTTGCATATTTAGCATCGATGATTATTTAATATTATAGAGAGTAAAAGGGCAGCTCAAGGATTGAATATTTTATACAGAGTAAGCTTCTCTTTGTTGACATTTTCATTTGTAATTTTATTCTATGTGCTAAAACAAAAATTATTATATCGTTTTTAAAACGATAGCTTATCAATGCTAAGGTATACTGTACACCGGATACACCAAAACAAAAGCTTGCTTATTATAGATATGTCTCCATTTTGAGAACATATTTTAAAAAAAAGAAAGAAATAATGCATATATTTAACACAAATGAAAATCTATGTAACATATAAAAACATAGTTGGGCTGGTGTTCATATGAAAAAAAGATATCATTGTAGACCTTTGAACCAATGCTTTGAAAAGTATTTGCTTAGTTCTGCACTGTAAAATGGAGGTCCGCGAGAAAGAAGGGCTAGGGAAAAACGGACTAATAGGTGTGCATAGTGTGCCGCCTTGTCGTACCGGCCTCAACTCTGAAGGGAACGAGGAGCCCCCTTACTGCTCGCTGCAAGGGCGGAACCCTTACGGAACTTCAACTTCGTAACACTGAGGCCGCCCCTGCCTGTTTGCACAGTGCCCCAACAAAACAAAGTCGAGGAATGGGCTGGAGATTTAAAAAAAAAACACGTTTAGCTGTCATATTGACTGATTATTAAACAGTGAATTTCGAACTAACTGCTAACGCTGTTAAATGCCAGCCTTGTTATTACAAATTTATTTAAAAGGTCCCATTAGCAGGCGTATGACTACAGTTTAGTTAACAATGCGAGAGCACTTACATGTCAACATTGAATTGTCCACTTTAAATCCTTACGTGAATAGATGGCCATGTCTTATTTTCTTACAACTTGTTGAAAACAAAGCGAAATCAACACACGTGTGCTCGACTTTATTCCCCAAATAATGAAAAATCACTGCCCTAAACTACCACCACTCTCAGTAGAGTCTCAGTGACTCGAATCCGATATGTTGGGGCTATTGATCGGGAACAAAGTGAGGTCTTAAAAGAAACGTATATTTTAAAACTCGCCTAAAGAAAAAAGGAATTATGTCTTACTTAAACATGTAATCTCATTGCGCTAAAACTTACCAATAAATTGACTACTTTCGCGATTATATTGCCGAAGTGTTAATATTTTCTGTTTTGTCGCCATTTATTTTGGATCTGCTTAGATCAATGATTTTTTTTTTCTTGAATGATCTCCCCTTGTGATATTTTCTTTCGTACCTTTATTTTGACCTGTGTATTTCTTTTAAATTATCGATTCGGTGTACAAGAACCTTTATTGACACCCATTTATTAAATGGTAATTAAACCAATTATTACTGTGATGACAAGGCTGTTAGTCATTGTGATGTCCACATGACACCCTCATTAACCGCCGTCCATAGAGAACTTTACATCATCTGCCCCTAGAGATATAACAGGCTTCCATCTGTCGTTCACGTTCACTCGAGGAACGCTTGGCATATGTAAAACATGTTAGTGTTCTTTTGTGGGTGTAGTTCTGTATACATTTTTATAGGGCGCTGCTTTTCCATTTACAACTGAAGAAATAATAACATGAATAGATCATCAAGAAATCGTGGGTTGCTGAAGGGGCTTAACTTTACGTATTCTTGCCTCGTTCCAGATGTTGATCTCCATTTTCTTTTTTTAAATTGTATTGCTAACGTTTCTTGACCGTCCCATTTTATATCATCTTGGCACACGCACCCCCTCCCCTCTTGTCTCTTTTCATATACTTTCTATGATAGGACTTGGAGCCCATAGAGAATAGTCAATTTCTTCAAAATAATTGATTAACGGAGTCATACACTCTATGAGACGGTACTGACGTGACCACGCAGTTCTCATAAGCCCCCCCCCCCCCCTTTAAATATGGGCCTACATACACACACATAACTGGGGCGCATATACAATTGACATACTGTCCGTGAAACTTATCCTCCAAGTACATAGTATATTTTGTATGTCTTTTTCATAGATATGGAGCTTGAACACGCCATATCTGGTCACTGTATTTTGTATCGATACTGTGCCCCTTGGATAGTCTCCCTTTACAACAGTTAAATGAAATATAAACGCTAATCGATAGTGTACTAGCGAACACATTAAATGCCTACGTGGCATTTTTACGATTCAATATGTTCATACCTTTGGTTGTTATGTTTTTGTTATCTAGTCGATTTAATTTGCAATGAAACCTTTTTTTCAAATTAATCTGGTTATAGCCTATTGAGTGATTTTTATATGTGTATTTAGTACAGTGCTCGAGTTATCTAACCTGGTGGCACAGCGCCATCTTTCAGCAGACGTAGACACTTAGGCATATATTGGGCTCAAGTGATAAGTTTTTATCTCCCACATTTCTACACTTTATTTTTTTTAAGAGAGGATCGATATTTTATTGTATTGATCTTTTCAAATCACTAGAATCCCCCCCCCCCCCTTTTTTTTTTTTTTTCTTTTTTCCGTATTTTTAAGTTCGTTGTTTGTAAAGGGGCCCGGAAGGGGGTTGTTTTTCGTGAGTGAACCTATAGATCTAGCGATGTGATTGTAATCACGTGGTCTGCTGCTACTATTATCATTCATACGATATATGCACACATAAGTGTATTGCAATGTCTCGATTGTATATTTTGCTAATTAAATGAAAATACTTCTGGTGCTCTCTGGAAAGCGATTTCGCTTGTCTGCTATTGTACCGACTGGTTTAAATTACGATAAGAGGCGGGGTTAGATCTCCCGGTGATATGAAATTAAACGCTACGAGTTATACATACAGTCACTCACAGAAAAACACATACACGTGCTCAAAAGTACAAACAGCCATATCGCTATTTTACATTGCTATCAAAAGTAGATTCTTTCGAAAATATCCGGGATTTAGATTTTGCCTGACAGAAAACTTTTAGGGGTACTTAAGTAGGCTTTTCTCGGGAGAGTTATCGTTGTTAGCCAAGGGGAAATAAAGAAGTTTCTTGAAGTTCTGTTGTTATGATTGTCACAATGTCACCATAAGAAACGATAATTGATTGGTGCTACATTAACACTGCAGACTGAATACGTCAGCAGACGTGGCTGTTTAATCTTCGACTTACTTCCCCCTGGTTCTTTTTTCTTTACAGCAGCTACTAATCCAATAGGGTTGATCTATATTCTATAACCATAGTGAATTGATTATTGATCCTGTGGTGGTCTACATTAAAGTGCCATTCGATACAGGTAGACTTGATAGCTGCCAAGCTTACTGATTTTAATCCATTAATTTGTTTGTGAGCGTCATTTGATAGGTCTGCTGATTTCAATGCAAAATAATGTTTGATTTTATTGGGAGTGCTCTGATATATAGGTTTTACATACATTATTTATAGTGTGAAGGCCTATACGTTTGTTTTAAAGTAGGCTTGGGGGACAACTTTCTTGAGAACAGGCAGCTTCCTGTAGATTGGGGCACTGACATTGATCTTTCCCATGGAAATAACTTATCAAACAATCATAGTATAACATTTAAAGTGCAGTTGTTGTTTTTTGCCATCATGAGCTTTTGTCTTGGGAACAAAAGAGTTCTTGTGTACGCTAATGTTTTTTGCAAATTTTGTTTTTGTCAGCTATCTTCCTTTAAGGATGGGATGGACGTTTAAATGTTTTGATGCACATTCAAAGGTCAAAGGTCTTAGTCCTCTTGTTGTCTCTGACATTTGTAACTAGTGATTTGAAGTTTGGTTTGAAGGCTTTAAAGGTGCTCATTAACCTTGAAAGAGTTTACCTTAATTTCATGAAACTATGGCTCACAATGTCTCAGTATGACTACATGTATATCATGTCTACTGATTCTACTTCATTCTTCCTCTTTTAGTTTTCTGTAAATAAGATTTTTTTTTTGGTACCTATTCTCCTAATGTTTCCTGTTTCTAGCATTTACAAAGAATGTAAGGGAGAGTATTCTATGATAATGTCCCTCTGAGTGTTCTTTGTATTACTGCCAACAAGAAATGTCAATAAAGATCAAGGATCTTTGATTTCCTGTTATTACAGTTGTATTACAGCCTTGTCTTTTATTGTATTATATGTATACTTTTATTGTATTATATGTATACTGTGAAGTTTTTTTTTTAAACATTAAGCTTAGCGGGTTATAATCATCTGTTTGGCATTTGTTAACTCCTTTCTTATTTTTTATTTTTATTTTTATTTATTTATTTTTTTTAAATCACAAATTTTCAGTTTTTATGTAATCTGCAATGTTGTAATACATTATTACTTTGCTAATGTTAAAAGCAATTTTTTCTTATATAAATCAATTTTTTTACCAAAATATTTTAGTTTGCTCTCTACGACAGTGGCTCAACAGTTGGTCAAAAGATTTTAGGAATCAAATATTTCACAAAGCACAGGGACAAGTCATGGATTGCAATTACAGGGAGAGAAAAAATATTATATGGCCTCTTGGTAATTATCTTCCCTTGGCTGAAGGAGCGTCTGTCTACATTGTTATATTACTTGGGCCTATCCAATGTCGACTCCACAGTAAGTTGAGTTACAGTGCAGGCTATTCTTGTTTTTATTTGTTTTTTATAGCCATTCGTTTAATTTAGCAGTAGCATTTTTCTAAGTATAGTTGAGTAGGTGAAGTGAAACAGTGTTAACCAGCTTCCATTAAAGTATAAAGTTCCCTTTCAGACCTTGCAACCTCTTGGGCAGATGATGTGAAAGTCATCTATTTCTATGGCCAATTGTTAATGAGCTGTAATGTGGCCAGTTAAACAACCCACCAACTTGACTGTCCCCAACTAATGTCAGCTACTTATTTATATATTTGGACTCAGATGCATCCTAAAAGTCCTAAAATCCTTGTGGATACCAAGATTTGAACCCAAGACCCTACCTGTTCAAAAGCCACTTTACCACTCAGCCACTATGCCACCTCTGTTACAAATAGTAGGTGATTATGTGTCCATTTCAATAACCCAAAATATGCCACATTCCAATTTAGCATGTGTAGTTCTTTCAATTTGATATGTGTGTTTTAGCTGCAAATAAAGTACACATAATTTCAACCGGCTCAAAAGTTTGGCATTTTCACCGCCTGTTGCAATATTAAAACTTTTAATGACAGCAAAAACATTTTTTTGGTTATTTTATACATATTAGTAAAACATGCAAAATGATTTTTCAAAATATGGTTTGTTGTCTCATGATTAATGACTTTCATACTTAGCAATATTTGTTTTCTTCTTCAGGTCTCATGGTGGGTTCAGCAGATAGAAACTGTGTTTAAAGTGTCTGCATTCATTAACCTCTTGGTTTTCTTACGCCAAGGTGTGTATCTAACTCTGTTAGAGAGATTGCTTGGGATCAGAGCAAAGTTTCCACAACAGCAAGGGCTTAGACAGGTAGATTTTTAATCTCTTCAAGTTATACTATACACAAAATGTACATTTTTGTTTTGAGGCTATCATTGGTTGATAATAAGATAAATTTTATTTCTTAGAGTCTACAGTTTTAACACCAAAAGATGAATGATCCCTTTTAGTACTTTTATTTCCATCTTGAAACATGTGCAGCACCAACCCCTTAAAATAATAAATGTCACATTCTTTGATTTATAAAAGAATACAACAGAAGTTTAAAAATTAACACTAAAAATTCACATATATGCTGCACAAGCTGAAGACTTGTAAAGTATTATGTACAGCTTCCTCTCCTAGCCATCAGTGATCAGCTATCATCTGATATCTACAGAAATCCAATTAATTGACAAAAATACTAATGATTGGCTCAGTTGATTATCACACATCACGATGTGATATTTTAATATTTTTTATTATTATTTTTTAAAATTTGCAATATTTTAGGTTGGCTTTGAGTTTATAACCAGAGAGCTCATGTGGCATGGCTTTTCAGTAAGTACCTGTCATACTAAATGTTTATAAGCATTAACAATTACTTAATTAATTAGGATTCATACTCCTTAGGGTTCTTTTTAAATGGAAAACTTTTTAATAGTCAAATTTATTTATTTTTTTCTTGTAGGAATTCCTTTTTTTTCTCCTGCCCTTAATAAACTTTCAAAGAATAAAGAACACATTGAATCGCTGGGTGAGAGGCCAAAGCTCCAGCACCAAAGGTCACTTACAACAAAGAACACATACAGACCTGACATCCTGTGCAATTTGTGAGGACTGGCCAGTGATGCCCAGAGAGATTGGCTGCAGACATGTCTTCTGTTTTTACTGTATACAAGTAGGTGTTCATTGTAAATACTAATGACTAGGCAAAACTTTTTTTCTATTAAGTTAAGTATTAAATTTAACACTTACATCATTGAGTCCAATAGAGAAAGGGGAAAAAATATTATTTTGATTAAAAAACAACACAGGAGTCAAGTTTATTTTTGTCTTGACTGACTGTATCTCTTCATCTTGATAAAATATAAAAGCTTTTCATATGTTTTTTTTTAACTGTTAGTCAATTTTTAGGGTTTGATAAAGAGATACACATAAAACTGTGGTTTAATTACAACTTTGAAGACATGAAAATCATTTCAATGGTATTTTATTTAAATAACTCTTTTCTTGGTCTTTCAGGCAAACGTTTTAGCTGATCCCAATTTCACATGTCCCCTGTGTGGTCATCCTGTGGTCAGTGAAGACAGCATTCAGACTGTGAAGGCCCAAATTAACCCAGAAAGAAACACAAGCTCATGAAAAGTGATGGAAATATTTTATCATAGCATACTTCTCAGACATGCAGGCTGGCACTAAGTGCCTTTCTGTTCAAATTTGCTGGTGTTATTAAAACATTGTTAATGAGCATGACCTTTTTTTGTTATATTATGAACAAAATTTGTGCCTATTTGTAAGCAAAGTTTTTGGTTTGTTACTCAGTCTATGCACACCAGATCCTGACAGAGGTGACAATGGCTGGTCCTTTGATCAGTCAGAGGCACAACATGGCCTAAATTGTGCCGATGTGCCAAAAATCCAAAATATCAGATATCCTATTGATCAATCAGCTATAAAGTATGCCTTCTTTAGATTTAACATGGTTTGTAATAAGAAAAAAAAAATTGTAGCAGAATTTGGTGATCTAAGCACTGTTTTTTGTTTTTTTTTACTGATTTAAAAGTAAGTGGGTTAGCTTTCTGCATTTTATGTGACCATTGTACTAAGTTGCTTGTTTGAGATTATCATTATCCTCTTTTCACATGACAAATTAAGACCTACATAAATTAGCAAGATTGAAACTCAATGTTGTTTTTTTGTACTGAACCACCATTCATCATCTTAATTATTAGAGAATCATTTTCATTCCTTTAGACATTTTTTGTTGTTGCTGCAAGCAACTGTGGTGCTGTTCATGATCAAAGGCTAAATAAGGTTTTTGTTTTGAATCAAAGATTTCTATCAGCATAACATTCACAAAATGGACCAAACAAAATTATATACATACATAAAAATATATATGTGTGTGTGTAATGTATTACTGCCACTAACTTGTTACTATGAATAAAATTTGTAAATTAGAGCTGATGTAAATGTCATTATTTCAACATTTGAGCAAACTTACCCACTTAATGTAAAAATACATAAAAATATTTGTATTGAAAATTTATTGGGAAAAAAATGTGGATAAATATTTGTTTGTCAAACTAAAAATATTTGTTAGATCTCAAGTTTAACACACAATCAAAAGATAAGGAATGTTAAATGTGAAGGGAGATAATGCAAGAAAATAAAATGTATTTCTAAGTTTAATAGTTTTAATTATAAAATTGCACATGTTCTACATACTAGTTTATTATCATTTACTAGTTTAATTGAATATCCATTTGAGGTATTTGGGCCTTTCTATTACTTTATGAACTATTTGAATCCACTTTTGTGGTTTTCTTTACTAGATAAACAAATGTATTTACCATGTAAATAATAACCGATAACCCAATAAATTTTTAACTATTTTGTAAAACTTCACTCCAAATAGAATGCTGCTTATGATGGATTATACTTTCTAATGAAATGCATCTGTAGAAAACTCTTGCATTTTTTAATATCCTTTTGCTGCATTTGGTGATATGGTCATTTACATGCACAGAAAAAAATTTACTGTTTAAGTTAAAAGTATGGTTGTAAATTTTTTTTTACAAATGTACCCAACAGAATTGATTGTTGATCATGTTTTTTGTTACATGTTACTGTAAATGTGATGTAAGTTAGTTTCAAAAGATCTTAAGGTTGATGTAACTATTTTTAATAAATACACTTAACAGATTGTTCAAATGACTTCCCTAGGTCTTGAAATTCAATAAATAGTTTCAACCTATTATAATTTTATTTTATTGATTAAGTTTTAAAAAATCATTTTAACTCTGTTCTTTTATGTATGACAGAGGTTCTTAATATTTCAAAATTGAATACCCAATAGAAAGACCAATGTTAATAATAGTTTTGTTAATGCATTTTATGTTTGTAATTAATATTTTGTCTTGAAACCACTATAAGCAATATAGATGGACTATATAAAAAATGATAGCTTACAGGATTCTGGTTAAGGTACTTCTACTATTCAATTATTGCATTCCAGACTCTAATCCATTTGAAATTATTTCAGTGTTTTATACCTGACATTCACATCTCATCACTAACAATTCTCTAGTATCAAAATGTTGGACAAGTCAAGTTTTTTAAAGAAGTAAAAGTGTAAAAAGAGAAAATAGTGTTCATGTTTTATGATTGTGAGAGAGTAGCTTTGTAATTTTGTTGGTTAAGACTTGAATGTCCAGACTCTTGTTAATTACAGACTTTGATGGTAAATGTCAAAAGGATATCTTGATAACCTCACTTAACACAATACTGACTCAATAACTTAAGCTGCAAAACAGTTTTGAGGACTATAAGGAGCTAAAACAATGTCTCATGAAATTGGAGTTCAGAAATCAACAAAAAATCCATCCAGATAGTACTGCACATTTTCTGTCATGTGAAGATTTCTGCAGTTCACATACGACTAAACACTTACATTGATACTGCGCTCACTTCTTATCAATTTTAACAAATATTTTAAATATATATATATATATGTTTATAAATTTAGAGAAAAAAAATTTGTTTTAATTGTGACAAAATAAAACCTATTTGACCATTCAACACTGGTTACAGAAGGAGTGTTGGTCATTTACTTAACTTCACTCTCATCTTGATGCAACTATCTGACTTCAGCTTAAGGCATGAGGTCTCCTGAAGAAGATAAAGAAAAATTATTAATTGTATAATGTTATCTGCCATTACATAATAAAGCAATGGTTCTCAGACTTGTGGAGGCACAGTGGCTGAGTAGTGAAGTGCTTGGCTTCCAGGCTAAGGGGTCCCAGGTTCGAATCCAGGTGAAACCTGGGCTTTTTAATTTTGCAATCTTTAGGTCATAACGAAGCACACCTACCTCTATTGGGTACCTGACATTAGTTGGGGAAAAGAAAAGGTGGTTTGTCATTGTGCTGGCCACATGACACCTTTATTAACCGTGGACTAAAACTTTTTTATTAATCCTTATGCAAATTTGTTTTGATAACATGGACTCTTTTCGCATATAAACACAACAGAAACAGACACATAAATAGAACAGGCACAACATATAGAGTTCATTCAGGGACAACACACAGGCATCTTGGTGGCGTTGATATAGTCTGACTGATTAAGGTACGAACGTGTTTCTGTACCGGCAACGACTTGACGTAGTTATGATAGAGCGGGTTCAAAAAGTTTCTTTAAATATGGTAATGTTGTGCGTGTGATTTTTATGCTCTTTTCATAATAAAATAGCCTTTACATCATCTGCCCCATAGATCATGCTCAATCAAGGCTCCCAGGATAAGTACCTTTTGGTTGAAACATTTACTTTTTAATTTAAACACTCAGCTCCCCCCTCCCATTTCCTCTTATTTTGGAGCCACTGTAGTAAAAACCCACGGGATATAGATCTATTGAGATCATGAGATTTTAGCTCATTTTAAATAAATGTTTTTCAAACGTTTACCAGTGACACCCAAATATTAACGTTTGCGTCCCTCCCTTAACAATAGAGAGGGTACACTGCAAGCTAGTAGCGGGGACCGGCGCCTAGCGTTTTTTTGATATTCTGATATTCTGAAACTCATTTTCCTGGGGCCTACAACGCACAGTTTCTCCGAATAAGAGGAGCACAGTGTAGGAGTAGGAAGGACTCAAAGAGTGTCAGAACAGCTGCAAGAACATGTACGTTTGTGATTTGCTTGATCGTCTTGAGCAATATGTCTTCTAGCAAACCTGGTATTTATTTTTTTATTAAATTTTTTTTTTGTTAGCCTAAGTGTAGTATTTTGAGATCTACGTTATTTGAAAGTAAACAAAAAGAAACTTACTTTTTCTTTTCAAATCGCAGAAAGAAAGTACTCATATTGAGCTGGGAATAAGTTGGGTGGTTTGCAATTTCGCGGCTGTGTGTATATCTATGTGTTAAAGTTAATTTCTATCAAGTGTTATTAAAGAGCTAATTGTAGCGCCTATTTTTATTTTTTTTGCTGCGTTATATCAGTGTTTTCTAACTTAACCTCTCTCATCCCTCTTTTTGGTTCAATTTCATTGGAACCATTAAAAGACGGGGGAGGGAAGAAGCCAAAAAAAAAAAATAATAATAAAAGGCCCATGCCGACCAGCAATATGATTAGGCCAAACACAACCTAGAAGACATCAAAGCAATCCCTGCCGCTCGTGCATAGCAGAAAGTACGGTCTAGCGTTTTGCAAATGATAATACGTATAGTGTACAGTTTTTTTTTTTTGTTTTTTTTTTTTTATATTCTTGTTGAATTTCAAACAAAATCAATTGTAATAAGAATTAAGAAAACAACAAGAAAACGTGTTCGGGCCTTTATGTCTTGCAGCTGTCACTTTTTTTTTTTTTTTTTAAGTTGTCTACATTGAAATTTTTTTTTCTTTGGTCGCCACCAGACCGGCCCATTTGGTACCGGCCCACCGGGCATTTGCCCGTTTGCCCATATAGCCAGTCCGCCCCTGATAATAATACTCATATTTATTAATAAAAAAAAAACGCTACGATGCTAATTCGACATATTTCATTAAAAATACACGAATTTCTAAATAGAATTTATTTTTGTTCAAACTACAAAAAAAAACAACAACAAAAAATTTTAAGTCACTTTTGGTAAGGCGTGAAAATGAGTCTTAACTCCACAAAGGGCCAGACGCTCATTGGATAGAACATTACCAAAAATTGCTTCTAGGCATTGCAAACATACTATTGGGCCGACATATTATTATTGTATTCATTATTTTGATTCAAAAAGAAAGTCGCATCAATATACTTACCACAGGGTCCGACATTCTTTCTGCAGTTCTCAATCTGGAGCTCTAGCATTTGTATTTCCCCAGTCATTCTCTGGGCAGCAGCGCACATGGACATCATGTAGCCGTGAAGGAGATACTTGATCTTAGCTTCTTTCTCCATTTCAGAGAACCACTTCAGATGTGTCTGTAGGGAAATTCAAAGTTGGCAACACGTTATTTCGTATTGTTATAAACCTGGAGGTGGCACAGAGAGGGGTAGTGGTGTGAGTGTAGTCAGCCGACGCAAATCGCCCCAGGCCAGCGCTAGACGAGCGGTCAACCGTGACGAGTTACGACGGTCAGCCGAGTCGAGTGTCAATAGGACGGTTCTGGAAGGATCGCCGTCGTGAACAGAGCTCATGAGCGTCACGAGAGTTGTAATCATCTGACCACCTAGAAACGTCGAGCGGCGTTCTGTTCGGTTTGAGAAGGCCAGTAAGGACCCTATATAAGAGCGGAGATGTCGCAGTCAAGACAGTGGAGAAAAGGGACTCAATACAGCGAGGTTCAGAAAGGAGGTTCACGACAGAAGGTCCACTACAGTCCGGTCGACTACAGCACAGTTCAGCGGTGTGGTTCTGGTCCGACACAACGAGCCTAGTGTGTGAAGTCAGTCCTGAACTGTTGAACCCAGTGCAAGCCCGGAACGATACGGAGAGGCCACTGCAAGAGTTGATACGGCGGTACGGTGTTATCGGAGAGATATTTGTACAGTGTACGTGTTGCCGATTGTACAGTATTGGCTGTTATTTATTCAACTATTAAAGTGTTACGTTACTTTGGAGCCCTGAGTTGTCCAGTTCTTTAAGTTGGTGGTGCATGGTGCAGTTTGCAGAGAGCCTGGATAGTGAGATTCGTAACAGTATTGAAAAAAAAAAAGTTAAATAATTTCAAAGAAATGTAGGCCATATCTAGGTAGGTTTAGAATACTTTAGATATAGATTCTATAGATCTATGTTTTGTTTCAGTGTCCTTAACGTGCTTACGTTGTTATTTTTGTATCCACAGCTGGGAGCTGGGTTGGCAACTGAAATATTGCACTCCACATTAATATCGAAGACAAGTCTTATATTATTATTGTATTCACATAGTGCTCTTTAGGACTAGATTATATCTTCTCAATAATAAACTAATAATGCTAACAAAAATAGCAGTAGGGGGACTGGAAAGGAAGAGTGATAAACAACAAGAATGATACAAACCCCGTCAAACATAGTATTTGTGTCATCTGGGACCGTGCCATTGTTATTCAGTGTGTCATTACCACTGAGTGTTTCGTTGCCACTAACTGTGTCGTTTCCACTCGATGTTTCATTTCCACTGGATGCATCATACAATGTGATCACCATTTTGTCTCCCAACAGACCATCGTCTAATCTGTTATGGAAAGTAAAGTAGCAATTATACATAAAACACTGAACCATAATCTTCAAATACAAAATCTAATAAAATACTCAGAAAGACACAAAGATAAAGGCACACTCCTCGTTTCATATGCTAGGACAAATTTGTACAAATCCTCCTTCTTCCCTAGTGCTATTAGAGCATGGAATGGGTTGCCTGAGCTAGCTAGGAAAACCAGTGACTTGGCAGAATTTAGGTCATTGGTTAACATGCATGACGCTTAGGACGTAATCATCTTCATTTTTTGAAATAGTGTCTATACTACATATTATGATCAATATGGAATGCCTTTTTTTTTTCAACGATACATTTTATGGAATTAGAATTGGTTTACATGCACAAGATTATCGTCACTACCACGCATTAACGTCGCATTTCTCATCATTGATATTGTCTATAAAAAAAATTCGGAGCTGTGTGTAAATGTAAAACACAAATACACTCTCCCATATTTTGCAAACTTATAACATTGCAAAGCTTTTTCTAAACTTTTTTTTTTACCAACATAGTGTTATGATATTTCCTTATTTCACTTGTTAAACTTGTTTATATTGTTGTTTATATTGTTAATATTTATTTGAAATATTTATTCTTGTTACCAGCCTCTAAAAAACACACATTTGACCGCCTCAGTTTTAGATCAGGAGATATTTTGTTAGATTTGTTTCGTGTGTATTGACTATATAATAATGCACATACACGAGACGATCTATTCTACTGCAACATGGCTATCGTACGATGCACCTCATTGGCACGTTTCTTTGTCAATATCTTACTTATAGTTTTGTTGTCTAAGTATTGTAATGTACAAATAAATAGCGTTCGGTCTATTAAAAAAAAACGTCACTCTTTTGTCTCTGGTAAACATAAATGTAGTATGAACGCAGCAAAAGTGAATCGAAAGAATGGTAGGTTATCAATCTTTATTTGAACACCAGAATTTCTTCATAAAGTCTTGCCACATTCACGCGCTACCTAAGTCTGAGAGAGCACTGCAGGGAACATCAAATTTTTTCTCGGAGTGCTTGACCTCGCTCTCCTGTTCCAAATGCCTCGGTACGCTTAGGTTTATATCTAGTACCCTCAGAAAAACAACAACAGATGTGTCGATTTTGTTTCTATTTTCTACCTTTTCATACAGAAAAATTTATTTCATCCAGACCAATGACGGGGACCCTTAGATACATGATTTCCACTTTGAAGACTAAGAAAGCTTTATTGATCCTTGTTGGAGATTTTTATTTGTACAAACGCTCCTTCTTCTCAAGTGCTATTAGATCATGGAATGGGTTGCCTGAATCAGCAAAGAAAACCAACGGCTTAGCAGAGTTTATTTCATTGATTAGCATTGCATGACTAAATTGACACAGGGACACGCATAGGAAGTAATTGTCTGCTGTTTTGAAGTAACGTCAGTAATTATAAGATAAGAAGAAAGAAAGTTTATCCATAGCTAGCCTGGTGTATCCGGTGTACTAAATAAAGGGAGTGTAGAAAACACGTTTTTTTTTAAAGGTACTCTTTAGTAGCGCGAATTTAATGTTCTACACGCTTCTGTTTGTAATACAATTAACATTTTAAAAAAGGTCTTTTTTTAAGACAATTCCTCCTTTAGGAAGCTAATGACCTCATGTCTGGAAAATTGGAAATTTGTTGCGATTCCAAGTACATAACATGTAGGCCTACTGTTTTTACAACTCACTCTGTCTGTCAGGTAGAAATCTTGTACCCGTTTTTTCCCCCACTTCACATTCTCGGATCAATTTGAAACTTTACACAATTGTTAAGTGTCGAAGACAATATACGAATTAACATTTAAAAAGTAACCAATTAGTTTTTTTATTAATGGTAATTAAGAGATATAAATCTTGCAGTATTGAGCTTTAATTTTGTGGTGTTTTTTTTTTTAAGAGTAGGCTATTTTTATTTCCTATTAGTTCATTGTGACTATCAAAGTATTGAAATTTGTAGTTTAGAGGTTTAGAAGAGTATTGTCATTTCACTGACAGTTCAGTGCATGAACTAAGAAGCATGTTTTAATCTTTGTTGCTTGTGTTTTCCTGTGCCCCAGTCTTATTTAATATTTTAGTGTTAATTTATTAAACTATTGTTGAGCTTTAATCTTCTTCTAAGTTCGGTTTTATGAAAGGCGTCTCTAGAGTAAACTTTACAACGAACCATTCTCTTGTGTTGTTTTTAATGTTAATATTTTAAACTTACTCTTCTAACAGTTCTTTAGCATTGCTGCCCCCCTGGCACAGAGACAGAAAGTGTACTGTTGTCTGAAAGACGAATTTCATCCTTTGTTCTTCAAAGTTCTCAGTCAGTTCTTCCATTTTCTCTGACAGATATTTTTTCATCTGAACTCTTTCCATCTGACGGTAAACTTCTGCTTTGGCTTCTTTCTCTTCAGCCTCCTTCATAGCCTTTAGAGTTGGCAACAAAACCCAAAATTATGAAACGTCTAAGGGATAAATTGCGCCAACATTTAATAATAAAGCATATTGAGGATCAAGATGTAATTGTGAAACAATTATGATTAGCTTGAAGTTATAATGTTTTAAGTGTACGCAAAATGCAATAATAAATTAAAACCTAAACACTGAGAGGCTTGTGTAATGCATTTTCTTCATTTCATTTGATTTGTGCTCTATCATGCTATCCTTTCAAATTGTTCCATAAAAAAATCAAACATAAGATCACTAGATCTACAAAAGAAACAAAATCTCACAGAAATATTAAGTTATGTTGTATAGTATAAAAGGAGTGGCCACATTTAAAACTAAGTAAATAGACCAAAGCCAACAATGTTTTATGCGAGTTGTTTATTCTCGTCTGAATGCTGCATTGAAATTGTAGAGTGTACATTCTATAGCCAAGTGAATAAAGCTAACTTTTTAAACTTTAGCCTAGATCTAGATCTATATATTTCTTCAATATTACGTTACGCACAACGCATAATTCAACTATGGAGTACTTAGTGCATTACGCTTTTAAAATAAGCCGAAGACGTCGATTAACGCTCCTAAATATATTTATGTTTCTAATAAGTAGGATACCACTTGAGTATTCTGTTTTACAATACCTCTATTCAAGTCATAACTTCATGGAAGGTGAAAGGGGAACTCTGGACTCGGATCTCAAAAACGTCTCTAACGATTTCCTTTAAATATAACAGTTGATGTGTTTTACTGAGACCAGACTGACCAGCTCGTTGACCCCACGGGGAAAACTCTAGTTTGACTGTTCTCATTTTTCGAAGTAAAAAAATAAATGCCAATTTGCCGACAGAACTAGATCTAGAAATTAATTAGACAAAACTTTGAAGTCTTCAAATACTAAAACAAAGACTAATAAAATACGTAGAACAATAATACCTTCCTTGTTCCATAATCTAGGACAAATTTTGACAAATATTCCTTCTTCCCTAGTGCCATTAGAACATAGAATGGGTTGCATGAGTCAGCCAGGAAAAACAATGGCTTGGCAGAGTTTAAGTTATGGATTAACATGCATGACTAGATTGACCTAGGGACACTCGTAGGACATAATCATATTCTTTTTTTTTTTAAGTAACTTCTGTATTTTATAACATAAGATATAATCTTCATCCAACTGTAATCCAACATCGGTTTTGAAAGGACTATCGCGTGCTTGATAGGACTTTCACTTTGGATAATTTATAGGCACAGGGAATTATTGATTCAAGAGTTTAATAAATTAATATTTAGGATTTTTTCCGCAGTGTCTTCTAAGTATAGATATTAAAAATCTATCATTGGAATATTATAAAGTGTAGTAGATTTATACATTCGCTTAGGCCTAACCAACATTCTTTCTCGGGGGGGGGGCGGTGTAAAAATTGTTCCATTGTTTTTTAATCTAGCATTCATTAGTTATTAATAGAAAAACGCTCTATACGTTGTATATAGGAGATATTGTCTTTTCAAAGTATATTACATGTTTCTATATCAAGGTCATCTTTTAACAAATATAGGCCACAGTGTAACACGATATACAATGCTACACACTATAGGTTACAATGCTACAGAATATACATGTACAACGCTACTCAATAGAGCCTTAAGTCATACACAATTACACAGTGAAATTTTCATATTTTCCGTTTTGTTGAAATTCATTTCAGGATATTTCCCTTCAAACAGTCTACCGAATAGATCTGTCCCATTTCTGTGTTACCAAGTTATGTACACATCTCATTTTTACACAGATTTGACATCACCATATGTATTTAACCTGCGCATTCAACTTACTTGCATTCGGACATATCTTCTGAAGTCAGAGACTAATTCTTTGTCGCTTTCTTTGCTGTCATTGTCATCATCTCTGTCCTAAATGATATGAACATTAACATTTTCACAATTTCATTTCGAATTGTTTTTCTCAATAAATTGGTTAGATCTACATTTACCGCTAAATAATTATGAATATTTTTTTTAATTAATATTGATACAACTTGAAAAGTCTACATACATTTTAAGCATTTTATTTCGTAATACACCGGAAAGCGTTGTTATATTAGGGGGAGAGGGAGAATAGATAGATAGATACATACATACATACATACATACATACATACATACATACATAGTGCGTTGTGATGTAATTATGCAATAATTTTTCAGTATGGTGAAAATATTTGGTGATATTTTGACCACTGACCTGTCTGCGGTTTTCCCAGCCTCGAGATTTGTGATCGCGCCAAGATTTCTTATCGCCCCAGCCTTTCAAGTCGTCCCAAGATTTTTTATCGCCCCAGCCTTTCATTTCACCCCAATCCTTTTTGTCGTCCCAGTCTTCGTCAGGCTGATCATCTTTCTCTTCCCGAAACATGTTCTCCTTCAGATCCTCCTCAATCTCTGCAAACATTGCTTTTAAGCTGCCTCCTAGAACAGCTGGCACCATCAGGAGGACCAGTGCAGTAAGAAACTTCATGTTGAAATTTCTGTAGAATTCAGACAAATGTTTGTAATACAATTGGACTTAACCATACAACGTGCCTAGGCCTATTTCATAACCTATAATACCTTAACGAACCCAACAAACACAAATACAATTTGAACAGACATTTCAATCATTTGAAAGAAATAAACTTTCGTTGATAACATTAGAAGACCAAAAAAATTATTTTAAAAGGTGTAACAAAAAAAAAATACCCGTTAAAAAGAAGTGTGTTTTTTTTCTCCTAAAATGTTCAAATTATCATTTTATCTCGTCTTTCAATTTTATCCTAAGTCTGAGAAAAGCAAATAGGCCTATGTTTTTTAATAAAGAGTATCACTACTACGAGCCCCCATGTGGTATCCGGGTCACCTGTTGATTAAAAATTTTATTAAAAAATTTTCTAATGTCATCTATTGCTGGTGTTGTTTAATGTGCATATTTTATTGAATTTAATATTTTTGAATTGTGGAGGACTATTTTAAGGATGAGGCCCTGAGTTTGCAATTCCTTACTTCCGCCCTAATTGGTTTGACACAAAAACTAGATAACATTTTAGTTCTGTGTTCATATTAGTTTATAAAAATCTTTCTTTAAAAAAAACACTAGATTTATTATATATTTTATAATATGACATGTTTTTAAATATTAATATTTTTATTAATAAGAGGATTTTTATTAAAGCTTTCGAAAAAGTGTAGGGGCCTCCATAAAAATTCTGCACTAGGGCCTCCACATTCTTAAATCCGGCCATGTCTCTTTCTGTTAGTTTAGAGTTCGTGTTTATAGACTTGTACGAAAAGTAAAAGTTCTACAATTTCCCTGACAGACTTTTTAAAGGCACTTTTTGGCTTGCAACTCGTCGGCTTTTTTTTTGTTTGTTCTATTAATTATTCAGTGAGAATTCGGTGTTAGGTCTACAGGATAAAAGTAGAGGCTTGCAACTAGTCTTTAAAAAAAAGACTAGTCCTTTTTCTCCTTGTGATTGTAATTTCAATTAACTTTCATTTGATAAATTCTTTCACAAAAAATAATAAGTTCAGTGACAATTCATTTAGATCCACTAAAAGGGTAACTAATAAGGTCAAAACTTAGGGAACGCTTACCAAATGAAAGTCTGTTAGTTCGAAGCTTCAGCAGACGATGCAGAGCGAACGTTCCCCGTGTCTTAATTAAACCAGACGCCAATGTCTTTTATAGAAACTTTGTCGGAAGTCAAACTGGCATTGCGACACACACACACACGCCCAAGCCATTTGTTTAAGAGTGTGCTTAAGGGAAGGAGGGGTACTCCTCTCAAGCATTGAGCTTACAGAAGTACGATTGAATTTCTTTTCATATTTATTTGAATAGATATTTAGGCGTGGCATTTAGATCTGAATGCAACTGAGTCTATAGATTCCTTTTCCTAATTCTCATGGCTTCTTGAAAGACAATCCAAAAAGAATGTACTAAAAAATGTAGCTTTATATTCTTTAAAATATGAGTCCACATTTTAGAAACTAATTTCACCAGATTACATTTTGAGACGACTTTTTAGGCGCACTATCTTTTCAAAAGTGGAAGGTGTAAATCAAATATCTATCAAATTTGAATCGCAGGGTTTGCTCCCTGCGCAGTACTCTCCATTACCTCTGATAATAATTACTTCACAATTAATTTTCTCTCATTAAAATGCTGTACATTGTGCTGCAACTATATATGACAGTGTATGTATCATTTATCGTTTCAGCATTTACCTTCAAAATGTATATTTATGTTAAGCCCACTGCTTAAGCATATGGCCAGGTTACCAGACGCACGGCAAAAGGACATGTCCACTTTCTGTGGTGGTGTCTTCCGTAAGGTATTCATTCAGTTGTTTACTTTATAGGATTTTATCCAGGGATTGAATTTATACATTAATATTTGTGGTTATAACACACAAATAATTTGGTAAACATCAGAATGATGACACGTATTATAATAATAATAATAATAATAATCTTTATTGTGCATATGGAAATTTGTCTTTCAATTTGTGCATTTCACAAACAAAAAACATTATAACTATAAGAAACCAAAGTGTACATTCACCCCAGACAACCTCTTTCACGAATAGTTCGTTCAAACAAGACATTTTAAAATGAATCTGTTACTCAGAGCTCCTCTATTGTACTCATGGGCAAAATAACGCTTAAAGAGAGCTGTAACATAATGATATTTTATGTACATTTGCACACTAGCGCGTCAGTGCAACACCGCTTGTGTTTACGTAATAAATGGAGTTCCTAATATGTCTTCCCTCTTAAGCACTAGTTTTTTTGTGTAATACAAATATTCTACATGGTGTCAGAGTAAAACTTAAAAAGCTGTCCAGAAAAAAGTTTTTTATTAATCTAATATTGGCTTCTTTTTTTTTGAGCAACCAATCTTGAACTGGAATGCGAAAAGATCTGTTTTTAAGGTTTCAACAGCAGGTGAGCTTTTGTTTCAAAGGACCATTAGCTGGTGCCGATAGTAAACAAAAAGCCGTGAGGTTTACAAAACTCTAAATATTACTGATAGTGAAGAGGGAGATCCGCCATTGCTATTAAAGAAAATAGAAGACTAATTAAGGCCAAGACAAAATATGTCTAGATTTAGAGAACATCAGAGAAAGCAGATAGAAGGAGAAAGTTTTGATAACTTTGTTAAAGACCTAAAGCTTCTCATTATGGACTGTGAGTATGATGATCCAGATGAAATACTTATTGATTTGATCATTAGTGGAGTCATACACGAAAAGGTACAGTTAAGAATACTTGACCAGGGACAGTAGTTGACCCTTAGCAAGGCTATAGAAATTGGACAACAAGATGAGATGTCGCAAAGCCAAGTGAAAATGTTTATGGGCTAAGAAGTTCTAGCAATCAAGAGACAGTCACACAATGTACTCAAGCAGAAGTCTAACTACAACTCAGATAAATTATGTAGTAAATGCGACAAGAATCACGAAAAGGGAAAATGTCCAGCAATAGGAACCACTTGCTATTTCTGCAAGAAGAATAACCACTGGTTTCATATGTGCAGAAATAGACGCAACGTCAATCTGGTAGAAGATGACAGCCACAGTGATGAAAATATTGTACCTGTTAGTACTGCAAGTAGCCAGTATAAAAAGGGTAATCTTGAGAACATCAATGTCGTTGAAGACAAGTGGACCGTAAAACTAGTAGTACATGGCAAGACATTAATTTTCGTATCGACACTGGTGCAAGGTGTAACATTCTTGTCAAGTTTTGAAAAGCTCAAAGACAAAGTAAAACTTGCTCAAGTCTTACACTAATCATGTTATTAAGACTGTAGGAGCAGTGGTGCTACCTTTGAAAAATAATTTCCAAGAGGTGAAAGCAAGGTTTGAGGTAGTAGACATTAGCCAAGAGAACATTTTGAGTGGTGACACAGCAGAATGTTTAGGACTACTACAACGGATAGACAGCATAGAATCCAAGGCAGAAGACGAATTACAAAGAGAGTTCCCTGAAATGCTGAAAACAACTGGAACACTGCCAGGAGAATATAAGATTCAGTTACATGAAAATGCTAAAGGGAGTTATCCATCCACCACGTCGCTTAGCAGCATCACTACGCAATAAAGTTAAATAAAAACTTTAAAAAATGCAAGCTGATGGATTTATTACTCCAGTACATGAACCTACTGAATGGGTTAGCTCCATAGTTGTTTCGTTCAGGAAAAGTGAGAATATGTATTGATCCAAAAGATCTTAATAAAGCAATCAGACGGTAACATCACCCGATGAAAACTATTGAAGATGTGACCACTAATATTCCAGATTCGAAGATATTCTCAGTTCTCGATGACAAGTCAGGGTTTATGCAAATAAAGCTTGAAAGAGAATCTTCATTTCTCACAACTTTCAACACACATCTGGGAAGATATAGATGGTTACGATTACCTTTTGAAATCAAATCAGCGCCAGAAATTTACCAAATAATTATGGATGAAATGCTTCAAGGTATTGAAGGAGCATATGTCATCATAGACGGCAGTCTAGTAGCTAGTAGAGATGTTGAACATCATGATCACATTTTGAAACAAATCATGCAAAGAGCAACGGAGAACAACCTAAAGCTGAACTATGACAAGTGCAAGATAAGGCAAAACAGAGTACCTTATATGGGCCATATCTTGTCAGAGAAAGGTTTAGAACCAGATCCAGCAAAGATAAAGGCAA
The DNA here is from genome assembly GCA_030265305.1 of Biomphalaria pfeifferi. Classification (NCBI taxonomy): domain Eukaryota; kingdom Metazoa; phylum Mollusca; class Gastropoda; family Planorbidae; genus Biomphalaria; species Biomphalaria pfeifferi. Next base: position 3,266,580 of record JASAOG010000059.1, on the reverse strand, counting down.
TTATTGACATGCCAGCTCCTCAAGACAAAGATGGAATCAGAAGATTTCTAGGTTTAATTCAGTACCTAGCAAAATTTATTCCTAGTCTAAGTCAAGCAGATGCTCCAATACAAAAGCTTCTAAAAGATGATGTAGAATTTCAATGGAATCATGAACAAAACAATAATTTTGAAGAATTGAAACATCTTTGTACAAACCCTCCAGTTTTGGCATATTATAATATCAACAAGAACGTAGAGATAGAATGTGATGCAAGTAAAGATGGACTGGGAGCAGTATTACTCCAGGAAGGTCGTATAAATTGCATACGCATCAAGAGCTCTCACGGATGCAGAAACAAGATATGCACAGATACAAGCGCTTAGGCTGATAAGTGGACAGAAGAAAGAACCAGAGTCCCTAGTTAGAGGTACTGTTTCTCAGAAAGTAGGCTACTAGAGGAAGAAAATGTACTTTAGGTTTCACATTTCATATTATTGTGAATAATGAACAACCGTAAAAATTTTCGTCTAAGAAATATGATACTTGATATAAAGTAGGTTAACGATTTTGAGTTTACTAATATCTATCATTAAATATAACAATTTTGAGTTTACTAATATCTATCATTAGATATAGTGTAAGCCTAGTTTTTACAGTTTTACCATCATTCCATTGACAACGTTTGTTGTAGGGGGACTGCTCACGTAACCAAATTTCTCCACTTTTACCAGTCAGCAGCTGTTCTTAGCAGAATATAAAATAATTTTATTGGTCCTAACAAATGGAAATTCAGTTTTACTGCAATAGTCCTCCTCAGCATAACTACTATAGCAATAACAATATGGATGCAAATACGAACAATATTCACACAAGAAACACATACACTCACACACACAACCAGTGCTTTTTCAATTAGGCTTCTGTGTATTTCTCGGTTAAACTGATGATAAGAGAGAGGCCGGTCCATGCTTCTATGTTATCCTGCCAACTTTTCTTTGGACGACCCTTTCTTCGTGCTCCCTCTACTGTACCCCTGTACCCTGAAGGAAGACTTTTGACAATGAGTCATGTCTTATAATAGGATCAAACCAGCTCTCAGCTTTCGCTCGTCTCTTCATGGTTTTGCCATCCAGAGTGTTGACTTATAAAAGTACAAACTCATTTGTCTTCTTTTACTGGTATCTGATACCAAACGTTTTTTGTACACTTTACTTTCAAATACGTGAATTCTTCTTTCAGTCTCACCGCTCAGTGTTCTACTTTCACAACCATATAGCAGTACAGAGGCCACTATGCACGACTACAGTTTTAGTTTTACTTGGAAGCTGATGCTACTCTTTCATATTTTCAACAGTTTGTTCATGACAGCGGATGCCAAGCTTAAACGTGTTTAATTTCTTTTTTTTTATTGACATCTCTTGTTATATTTGAACCTAGGTATTTAAATGATTCAACTTCTTCTAATGTTTTGTCATTCAACTGTATGCAACATTTTGTACTATCTCCACATCTCAACTAATATTTTGCTTTTTTTCAGCACTGATTTCCATGCCAACTGATCCAGCTGCAGCACCCAGTTTTGAAGTAAAATGTTGTACCTGATCTGGATTATCTCATTTGAGGTTTATATCATCTTTAAACTTGAGATTGGAAATAGGCAGCCCGTTAATTATCAAGCTAGGAGTTTCATCATAATATGATCCAGAAATATGTTTTAAAAAGCTGGAGAGAAAAAACATCCTTGAGCACTCTTGTGGATGTCCTAAAATTTTCTCTTATTTGGTTGCTCAGAAGTATGAGTAGTTTGCGTTTTAATATAAGGATTTGATAAAATCGATAAGGTTATAATCTATGTTGAACTGCTTCATCACTTTCCTATATGCCATCGTGTCAAACCTGATCAAAAGAGTTTTGAAGTTGTTTTAGTTTCTTTTTGGTGTTAAAGCCATTTTTTCATCACAGTTTGATATTACCAGCTTTGAAGCCTGCCAGCTCTTCGGAAAGGATATCCTCGGCTTTTCTCTTAAGTCTGTTGAATATTATCTTTCTCGGATGACCAGATCAGATATATAGTTTTGGCATTGTCTCAAGTTTCCTCTCTTGGGCAGTGGAATATTTAAAGATTGGGGCCACTTTTTCGGCCATATTTTTTTCGCCCCATAATTTCTGGCATATTGTCCTAAAACATTTAGTTACGTGTGAGCCACCGTGTTTTAAAAATGTTGATGGCATGTTATCAATTCCAGGCGACTTGCTATATTTAAGTGGTCTTTATGATTTCTCTAATTCTGTTTGTAGTATTGGAGCCTCTCCAAGTTCTCTGTTGTCCCAAGGTATTTATGTCGAAGTCATACAGATATTTGCAACATTCTGTCCACCTTCTAAGCATATCTACTTCTTCAGTCAGAAGAGTTCCAGCGATATTTTCAACCACTGTGGTTCTACTTTGTCTTGTGTTCTTGTGTTTTAAAAGTTTTATTTGTCTTTTATTTTTGGTCCTTCCTTCGTCAAGTTTTATCCTCCTTGTTATCTTCATATATGCGTGCTGGTGTCCGGCAATCTTTTTATAAATTGAAGCCGGGTTGACAACTTGAAGGATTTACTGTCTTATCTAATGACTTACAAAGGTTCTTTTAAAAAAATAGATTATTACGCCATTCGTGTTTCCATTAGTTAAACTTCTAGTATATCTTAATTAGAAACTTAAGCTCCAATTAGCTACAGACCCCATGGATTTTGTGTACTCTAATGCAGCGGTTCTCAACCTTTTGAGATTCAAGGACCACTTAAAAATGTGTGTCTCAGCCACGGACCACTACTAAAAATTTTGCTACTGGCGCACTAGAAATTTATATAGTTTATAAAAAAAAATATAAAGTTGATATTTAAAATCATTTATTATATATTTTAATAAATGTTTCAACCTTTTCATCCTTTTGTAATGAACAAATATCAGTCTTACTGCTAACAATAGTTCGGATTAGAAACAATGCTACATTTAATTTTAGAGCGAGCCTTGAGCTTGCAAATTTGAGCACAGCTTGTCCAAACGAGGTGTAATGCTTGAAAGACTCAGTCGGAGTTCATCTTCGACTTCAAGCCGTGAACGATATTTTGTTTTAATTGTAACCAGTGCAGAAAATCCACATTCACAAAGATATGATGTTGCAAAGGGTAAAATTATTTTGAAAGCTTTCTGAGACAGTTCTGGATACTCATGCGAAGCTTGTGTCCAAAACTTCATCAAGCTCACTCTCGGATGCATCATCTTCAACGTAGTATCACTGGTCAGTTCAATGAATTGGTTTAATTCCGATGGTGGTAAATTTAATGAATCAATGTGTGCAAGAAACGGACTGGAAACCCACGAAAAACTCTCAACGTTCAAATCACCAAAGTAGAAGTTAAATTGATCCAGCAATGATTGAACATGTTCAGAAATCAATTTCACCAACTCGGGCTTGTTGATTTCAGCATTTTCTGGTTTCTCGGTGAATTCATGCAATTGATCAAACATTTCAAAGTTACCCTGAAATAATCTTGTCTTCCACTGAGCAAGTTTTTTCGTAAAAGCAGACACTTTATCACTGAGGGTAATTAAGTTTGTGTGCTTCCCTTGCAGAGATGAATTGAGTTTATTCAGCTGTTCAAAAAATGTCGGCCAAGTAAGCCAGAACAGCAACCCATGAATTTTCATTCAAATGAACAACAAGCTGTGAATTTTTACTAACAAGAAACTCTCGCACAGCATCACGTAATTCAAACAGTCTGTTAAACACTTTTCCCCTTAATAACCAGCGAACTTCAGTGTGCATCAATAACTGCTCATGATCAAAATCCATATTCGAACATAATGAAGCAAAGAGACGAGAATTCAATGGATGAGCCTTGATGAAATTAACAATTTTTATGGCCTGATCAAAAATAGATTTCAAGTCCGCGTTCATTCTTTTACTCGCAAGACTTTCCCGATGAATCATACAGTGCGTAAATGTGGCAGTTGGCACATTAGAACGCACACGTTCCCACAAGCCTGTTCGTTTTCCAGTCATTGCTGCAGCACCATCCGTGCACACTCCGATACACCAGGACCATTCGATGCCATTGGCTGCCATAAAATTATCAAGGATAGCAAAAAGTTCTGCACTTGTTGTGTGACCTGGACAAGCTTTACAAAACAAAAAATCTTCTTCAACTTCATCCATCCAGATATATCTGACATAAGCCATTAATTGTGCCTGGCCGGAAACATCCGTTGATTCGTCCAATTGAATAGCAAATTGTTTAGAATCTTGCAGCCTTGAAATCAACTGTTCTTCAACGTCAGCTGCCGCCAAAGCTATACGTCGTTGAATTGTGTCGTTTGAAAGTGGAATTGTTTTCAGTTTACTTGCCAAGGCATCACCAAACATCTCTCGACACATATCTATAGCAGCAGGCATTATCAGAGTTTCTGCAATTGTGTGAGGCTTTTTGGCCTGTGCAACTCGGATAGCCACTAAAAATGATGCTCTTAAAGCCTTCTCATTGACTTTAGTTGCTTGGAGTATGCAAGACTTCTGAATACCAAGTGAATGTTTCTTGCGCATAAAATATTCCAATGGTTTCTCCGAGCAGTCAGTATGATTCGTTTTAAGATGTCTTCGGAGTTTCGCAGGTTTCATCGCTTCATTGGCAAGAATTTGTGAACATATTACACACTGTGGTCTGGGTTGATTATTTACTAAGACGCATATAAACCCAAAGCGCAAATACTTTTCATCATACCGTCGTATGGGAGTTCGTCTTTTTTTCTCCGGAACTGCATTTGATTCACACTCAGGTTGTGAAGATGAGTCAGAGAAATCATCATCGTTGTCCTTATGTTCGGTTGCTTTCTTTATTAAAAATTTATCCATGTGTTCAATCAATTTAATTATTTTGATTAGTTTTCAAATAAAAAAGCGTATTTTTGAATGTCAATATAAACGGGAAGACGCCAGGGCCCATCTGATTTCCGGTGTAACTAAAACTTAGAGTAAACATAAAATCGAAACGCACTTTTGCGCTATCGCCATCTAGCGATTTAAAATCAATAATTTTAAAACTGACTTCATATATTCTTTTTCATGTCTTTAATTCTATTATTTTTCATATTTTTTATTTTTTAAAAAGCATGCCATTCGGGTTTTGCTCGCGGACCACCAGGCAAATGACCGCGGACCACTAGTGGGCCGCGTACCACAGGTTGAGAACCGCTGCTCTAGTGGCCCTTAGAAAAGGACCGGGTATATGATTGTTTATAGGAGATATGGAATAAAAAATGTATTTAGCCTATCGCTTCGTATTTATACATTTTGGTTTAATACGCTTTTTTTAATTATTCGAAAAATTAAAAACATAAAACAAAGCAAAAAGCATACACTTGTTTCTATGGGGTTTTCATTTTTTTCCCCTCTATATTGAGCTAAAATGAAGAAAAATAAGCTTAGATGTGATATCATTGTTACGGGTACATAAATAGATGAATTATAATTTTCCTGAACAATTATCAGTTCTCTCCCTTTGCAGTACAACATTATTGTAACATCGCACCTGCCCTACCAAATTAGGACAGAAAGGAAGACAAACCTTTACAGTGGAAGGCAAAAAAAAATAATTAAAAACAAAAATGTTAACTAGCAATAACCTAATGGCCTACGCAGCATACTTTGTTGTTTTTTTAACAGTATTTGTATGTATTAAGCTTGTTTTATTAAATTCGACATTCTATTACACACACAAACACACACACATACACTCCATAACATGATTGAAGTGAAGGCGAGTGGTGTTTGTGCTGGTCATAGAAATAAATAAGCTTTCATCATCTGCACTTATAGATCGCATGGTCTGAAAGAGATACTTCAGGCAGTGATTAATGTTTTTATTTAATACTAGTGTATCTTTTAAGGGCGGAGTCTAAAAAAATATTTACAAAAAATAACGCCCACTTAATTAAGGAAAGAAATTCGATATTTCAATCGGATTTTCAATAACTTTGTTTAATTTTTAGATCCAAACGTGAATTGCGGACGGAAAGACAGACATAAAACTTAAAACTTATTTTTCCCTTTCGAAGGCCGATAACATCGAGAAGTTTCTTTCACGTTCTTATGTTTTGTATTAACCTACCAACAATGGATATTAATAACAATACAAAAGTAATTGGCCTGCGTAATTCTCTTTTAAGAAACCCTAGGACCTACCTATTGTATGGTGATCTAACATAAAGCATATGGATGTATGCAAGCTGTGAATGGAGCGCTTCAGAATCAACACCAACAGTTAGGAGAAAGAAGCACTGGATAGAATCAACATGGAGGGCAAGAATATTGTTATCCCCTCCATCCTATTCTTCAAAAGACAAAACCCTCATGACTCAGGCTCTGTAACGGGCATGACTTAAGGAGACAACACAAACACCTGTCTTTTAACTTGTAAATCTGTTCGGAATTTCTACTTTATATCAAAAATAGTTTTTACACATTTTCTAGTAGATTTCAGTCTCCGTCAGGTTTAACAATGGTAATAAACAAATCTTAAGGTTTAAATAATAATAAAAAAAACTTTCGACATCTTCAGTTGAGTTGACAACCTCTTCCTATGAGCATTTTTTATCAGTTGAAACCCCGGACAAAGATGGGACACTTTATGTTGACCCATATGAAGGTCATGCATGTTTATAAATTGCAATGTACACATCGGAAGATTTCTGGGCAATAGGATAATTTTCACAACTTTCATCAAAGACAAATTTTTGTATCAAAACAAACAAATCAATTCGAGCGCCGACAACTGAAAAGGCTAGTGGTTTGTATAGACGTAGCACTTAGATCATGTAAACAATGAAAAACAAAATTATGACTTATCCCTTATCTATATTTATATTATAAAGTTTTATCAGCAGAAGCAAGACTTGCTTTACACTGCCGTTTTGTCGAGGAACATTTTTGTTATTAAGTTGTTATTATGTATTTGTTGTTTTTTCATAGTATATATTGAAATTCCACATTCACTCTTACTGTCTGTTATTGGTTGGTCGTTGGCTTGTGGCTCCTAAAGGTTAGTCTAACTGAACCGATGTAGGCGTATTATATTTTTAATAAATACAATTTAAATGACTTGAAAAAAAAACTTCTCTTGTGAACAAAAACTCAGTATAACTTTTATTACAATATAGTCCTACACAGATATAACTTTAGATGAGAAATAGATCTAAAAGAAATGAAATAAACTGATATTTAAACAAAATTTAACTCAAGACAAGAACATGTCTTTTTATTGTCTCTAGATCATCTGCCGTTCTTAACGTCCATTAAGACAGATCTGTGCATATTTCATCATTTTACACCTACAGCCACCAACCAATCGCTTTACCTCTCCTCATTGTCACAAAGGAAACACACACACATACTCCAGATCTCTGTCAGTGTTAGTATCAAAGTTACAATACACGTTTGTCAATCTAAAAGCACATTTCTTATTCCATACGCTAAAACAAGTTCGTACAAGTGCTCCTTCTCCCCATGTGCCATTAGAGAATGGAATGGGCTGCCTGAATCAGCCAGGAAAACAATTGACATGAGTTTAAGTCGTTGATTAACTTGCATGACTAGATTAATACATGAAATGCGTAGGACGTAATTGTTTAGTTTTTTTTTGTTGTTTTTTTTTTTAAGTAACGCCTGTAATATATAAGATAAAAACAGGCTAACATCTATTTAAATCTTGGGATCCAAAGTTAAGCCACAATATCTTGCCAATGCTCAGCCAGCGGAGGCTTTTCTCATAGAAATGTAAGAATGTTTTTATTTTCTTCATCTTTAAAAACTAAACAAGCGGTACATTGAATTTCATCTGGTTAATTCCATTGTCTTTGATGTACATTAGTCATTTTAACTCTTTTATTTATGTCTGTTATTTTCTAGAGCGTGAATCTACATTAGCTTTGTTAACTGCGCTTTATAAATACAATCATCATTATAATTAATTATTATTAGATTGTAGACACAGATAACTGTATCAAGTATACATCTATATGTTTGATTTTTAACCCAAGGTTTATATATTTGACTGTACTTCACTTTAAGTCTATTTATTTTTTATAGAGTTAGGCCTATCTTTTAATGGGGTGGGACTATTTGAAATGGTTATAAGAATACAAATAGCTGAATGGAAAAGTTGAATTAGCTTTAAACGTGTTAAAGAACTTAATGAGTGAACCCCGAGTAGCAAAGTCTGATGCTTATGAAACGCTAGTAGAATGTAGAGATACTCCAAGACACGACATAAATCTAAGATCAGCTCTAATGTCATTTTTTTCATTTAAAACAACTAATGCATGTCTTGATGTTGAATACTAAAAATAAATCCTGACTAACCATACAAACGTGAAAAAAAGAAATTTAAAGTATATAAAAAAATGAATTGGATGAAAGGCTGTGATTTGAAAGCCAATACTTGAATGTAATTTGGGAAGGCGCTGTCTCACTTCTAGTTATGCAGGTCGTCATCATCTATGGAACCAAGTCTCCTAGAGAAAATAGTTTCAAATGTATAGAATTACAATGTGTTAACCACTTACTAAGACTAAGACTGCTTTATTCATCCATATGGAAATGTGTTGTGACACTATTTCACGATAAATGTAATTATCGATATCTTAGAATTTTTTGTTATAAATTTCATTCCCAATGCAATCACGATAAGTAGCTAAAAGTCAACATCTTTTATGTTTCTCTAAGTAACTAACATAATAGGATGTTTCTTTTTCTCGTTTAATACCTATTGAAAGTATAAATCTAGATTTACGTATAATTTGTGTGTAAGAAGGTCGTATTGTGTGTAAGAAGGTCGTATTCTTTTCATTCACAAAAAGCTAACTCGCAACCAGATTTAACCTTATCGTATTTTTTCTGTCTGCAAACAGTATTTCCAAGAGAGAAACGCCGTTAAAGACACCGTTATCAAATGGCCGTTGGAAAAGATTCAATCCAATGGACGGGCGTATACCGGGAGTCCAAAGTTCCCCAATGGTAATGGCCATTACTGGGTTCGGTGGTACCATATAGGGGCCTACGTAGCGCGCTGCGCCTCGGTACTGATCCAGATCACTATATGCGTCGCAAGGCAGCGCTGAGTACGGGTAATTTCTTTATATTCGTATTCAACAGCTACCAGCAGATGGAAAAGAAATACAATTCGATCTGATGTTTATGTATTGCACTTGGGTGAGAAGTGGGAAAGGTGTGCGACAAATTTACTGGCCAGCACACTTAAGGATTAACCTTAAAGGCTGGCTTTATACATATACATATTATGTGTCCTAAGACACTAAGATAAGTACTGATTAATAATAATATCATATTCACACGTGCGATTTATCTAGTCCCTCTTGAAAGCAATTTACGGGGATTACTGTGAAATCACATTCTATGACTTTTAAACGTTATGCTCTCTTTAAGACGGAGTATAATGGGAGATTTTTATGAATGGTTGATAATTACAAATAGCTATCTATTTGGTGTATCCGGTTAACAGAAATGTATTATTTAGTTGGCTATCATGGTGGATAACTTCAAATAGCTGTCTATTTTGGTGTATCCGGCATCATAAATGTATTATTTAGTTGCCAACATTGATCTTTTAAAATAGCGTCCTTAACATTGTTTGGAGTCAAAAATTTATCGTCAAAATCCTAAATACAACGTTTATTAACTGAGAAGCAATAGAACCGTGAATGAAAAAGATTCCTTATACAAAACAAAATAATAAAGTGACAACGTTCACAGAGTTAAATGTTGAGGTCAGTAGTTCTATACTAGGTATAAAATATTAAAGCACTTACCACAGGGTGCGACTCCTTGCCTGCACTGGTCGATTTTCAGTTGCAGCAGCTGTATTTCTCCGGTCATTTGTTGTGCAGCACCACACATGGACATCATGTAGCCAAAGAGCAGGTATTTGATCTTAGCCGGTTTGTCCATTTCTGCAAACCATTTCAGGTGTGTCTAGATGTAAAGTTGGAAACAAAATTGCTCTACGTCCAAACTTTAAATGTAACGGAAACAAAATAATATCGATGCTAATTAGAATCTAAATATAAACTCAACAAGGCCATTGAGCCGGGCAAAAAACATTGGTGCATCTACGTATTTATTTTTGTGCTTTTCGACACTGATCGCGAGAAGGTGGAACATCAGGCTATTTCCTGTTTTTACATGAGCCAGAGAGGAAAAACATGCAAATAAAAATAAAAATTACTTTTAAAAAAAAGGGGGGGGGGGGAGGGAAGGTAATCTAAGGAGAATAACTCCACATTTACAGTCATTAATCTCAATACTTTGGTATGTATTTTCGATATATTAATAGATTACCACTAATCAATTAATTAATTGGCTAATTTTTTTTTGAGTCATGGTTTGTTAGCTACAGCGAATAATTGTGTAAATCTTCATCTTGATTCGAGAATGGGAAGTGGAAGATATAACGTGTGCACAAATTGTACCAAACAGACAGACAGACAGAGTGAGTTTATATAAGGTTTGTAAAAAAAAAAAAACTCAGTCTTAAATTTTATAAACAAGCGATGGGAAAACAGCATAAAGGAATGGACGCGTGTCATTGAAGGAGATTCTATCCAAGGCAAAGAACAGAATGTAATGGATAAAGACGATCGACAGATTATTTGTGGTGCCTCAACGGTTCATTACACTACGGCAGATAGGTGACAGTGAAGGTGATATTAAGTTATCTTTATGTACTCTCCAACAGCGTATCCCTTTATTCTTTTTCTATTACTGCCTTTAAAAACAAATAATAATTGATTTGTAGGTTATGTATAATTTTCAATGCATTTTTCTAAATATACAAACCCCATCGAGTGACCCGTCTGTGTCTCCTGCCCTCGAGGTGCCATTACCACTGAATGTATCATTCATGGAGATCTTCACATTGTCTCCCAGCTGACCACCGTCCAATCTGTGAACGAAAAATTTTACCATGAAAATATCTGGCACACTTCTCTCTTGATGTTAGCGTCAGTCGAAGCTGGATTGTTATTGAAACATATTAGTTTCAAATCTTGTAATCTAAATAACCGACATTTGTTACACTAATATTGCACAGTATTGATGAGCTTACAGTTCTTCCAAAAAATTCCGAACATTTTTTTTAAAGAATTTAAAATGAAAAACATGTCAATATAAATATCTTTTAAGTGCTTCTTATCAGGGTTAGCCATAAAGGCTGCAAACTTGTATCTAAAAGCTGCGTTTTAAAATAGCCCAGATTACTTAATGAAAAGACCACCCGCAGAATTTAGAATTATGCCCTTCCATCAATCTGCTAAAATTGGACCTCCTTTTTTTATTAGTTGTATGCTTGAAATACATTTTCCATCATTCCGTTAGCAATGCTTTAAATTTAAAAAATAAAAATAAAATAGGCTTATCAGAATATGTTTAATATTTTCCCTTGCAACATGCATAGAGCGTTTTAGCACTTTTTATTGCAATTATAATCAGAGCCTGTCCTTTTGAGTCACGCTTAGCTACTGCCATGAATTAAAGCAAACTTTAGATTTTTTTTATCAACTTACTCTTCTAACAGTTCTTTAGCATTGCTGCCCCCCTGGCACAGAGACAGAAAGTGTACTGTTGTCTGAAAGACGAATTTCATCCTTTGTTCTTCAAAGTTTTCAGTCAGTTCTTCCATTTTCTCTGACAGATATTTTTTCATCTGAACTCTTTCCATCTGACGGTAAACTTCTGCTTTGGCTTCTTTCTCTTCAGCCTCCTTCAAAGCCTTTAAAGTTGGCAACAAAATTGGAATTAATGGAAGACCATCGTACAAAACATTTTTATTAATATTTAACAATTATTATATATGAATAAATCATTCTTACTTTATGTTCCAATAATACAGTAAATTAAACAGTCATATTACATTTGTCATTGACAGAAAGAGCCGCGTTAAACTGATTAACAAGCAAGATAATATTTTATAAAATAAATATTTTTTTGGGTGAAATTGTATCAATTGTCTGCAAACAATTAAGTAGGCTAATTAATTTGTAAAGATCTAGACTAAGTAAAGTTAAGTAATCCATTTCAGACATTGCTGTCTATGGGGTAGATGATGTAAAGGTCATCGGTTTCTTTGGCCAACGGTTAACGAACTGGGTGTCATAAAACCAGCACAATAACCAACCGCCTTTACTTTATAACTGAGTAGACTTAGGGCCGCCTTAAAAATCCTGAAATTCAAAATCCCAGCCTTCACCGAGATTCGAACCCGATTGGATTATGTGATTGGAAATATTTTTATAAATTGTTTTTCTTTAGCGAATGTTCATGCTTAAAGAACGATCTGTCCAATCAATTTTGCTGGCCAGGAGTGGAGGGGGTATCTTGGAGAAGGTTTCCATGCTGGTTTTTTAAAAAGTTATTTAAAAGAAAGTAGTTGCTCGAGTCTGAATTCGAACTCCAGGTCTCGAACATCCACGATGAACTGCCGACGCGTTAGCCACTGAGCTATTCAATTACTTAAAAAAAAAAAAACAGAAGGTGTTAGAGTCCTTAAAAGTCTGTAGTTTTACATTTTTAGCACTAGACCTAATTCTCTACACAAGGCTCATCTCCCCATAGCGAAGTACATTTTTATATAAAACAAAATAAATAAATTACGGCTAATTGATTAACTAGTTGGTTCATTTTTTATTGATTCATGTGGTGTCACCGACAATGAATAATTGCGCAAAGTGTCAACTTGATCCGAGAATGGGAATGAGAAGAACAAACGTGTACAAGATTCCACCCAGACAGACAATGTATTGATATAAGCCTTTGTAATAAGCTTTGTAAAAATATGTGCCAGCGAACGCAAGGGTTAATGAAGGCGATAATCAATATGTTTTTTTTCCAAATTGAACGTCTAAAAGGGCTCAAATGACCTGATGGAGACCAGAGGTCCTTAAATTCCGTCTAAATATTTTAATCAGCTTGTGTTGTTTTACATATTTCGGAAGTTTCTTCAGAATTGAAGGTTATTACATTCTACCCCAAATGTACTTATTGACGGCAGGTGATGTCAGTGGCCATGATTCGAACCCGGGATCATTGAGACGACAGTCCAGAGCGCAAGCTACACTGCCAGGCTGTAGGCCTATATAGTCCTCGCGAACACCCTCTGGTTGACAAACAATCATTATTACCTCAATAGCCTCATGCCTATCTAATCTTGGCCGAATTATTTTTAAACTGCTTTTTCAGATTCTATCCACAAACGTATTCAAATAAAACGACCTAAAAAAAAAAAGAAGTAAGACCTAGGTCTCGATCAGCGTTTCTCAAACAAAAAAAAAGGGGGGGGGGGGGGAGACGGGTTGCGCAAACGTACATTATTTGGACTAGGGAGGCGTAACTAGTGAAGATTTGAGAAAAGATCATTTAGATTTAAACTCAGCTTTTGCTAGAGTGTTAAAAGAAAAATGGCAGAATTAAAAATGGGTCATATAAGCCGGAGGCTCTCAAACTTTTTTACCCTGGACCCCCTTTACATAGTCAAAACTTGCCCACGGACCTATAAGTTGAAAAGTTATATAAATGCATAGCAGACAAATTAGATAGCAGTGAGGGGAGAGTGGATTAGTATTAAAATATCCGATCGGATAAACTGGCTTTTAGCAAAAGAAGTTTTTAAAAATTCTAAACAATTTTCATATTTCTGCGGACCCTTTACGGTCCACAGATCACATTTAAGAACCACTAATAAGCGAACTGAGAAAAAGGGGGGACTTAACAGTTCCGCTCTACCGGTTCAGACTGTTGAAAATCTCATAAATGTCTATCGATCGCCTTAAACTAAAAGAAAACTGGTTGAATAAATTAGGTGCCGTACATATGAAGTCTGTTTATATAAACGTTCAATGTTTTAAAAACAGGAACAATCAAAGTTTCAATTCTGCCTACTTGAACCTACTTGCTGTCTGGTAAATTGTTTAAAGTCAGCGACCAAATCTTTTTTAGCTTCATCATCATCATCTCTTGACTGGTAGAATAAAATAGTGTAGACCACAAGTCATTATTCAAGTATTTTGTATGTATCATTTGTAGTCTAACTTTATATATACATATATATAACACTATAACTATATACAGAGAAAGTATAAAGATTGTCAAAGCTGGGCTAAAAATTTTCTACCTCTCTCTTTCTCTCTCTCTCTCTCTAGACAGATAAACAGACAGATAAAAAAAAGAAATAATCAGATCTACATTTTACTTCAGAAAATCATAAATAGTTTCAAAAATTGTAAAGGATTATAATGTACTGATCTTATCATTAATATAACAAAGCATAAAATGTAACAAATGTAAAATATTGCTATGTATTCAACTCTCTCTCTCTCTTTATCAATCTATCAATCTATCTGTCTATCTTTTTCAAAGGCATTTCTCTCCCTCCTTCTATTTTATTGTTCTATGACTATGAAAGAAAAAAAAAGTAAAGTGCAAATAGTGATATACAGTGTTAAACTATTGACCAACCTTTCCCCAACCTCGAGATCTCTTCTCGCCCCAACCTTTCATCTCTTCCCAGGCTTTTTTATCGCCCCAGTCGTCATCAGATGGATCATCTTTGGCATCCCGGAACATGTCCCCTTTCAAATCTTCCTCAATTTGTTGGTACAGTTCCCTGAATCTAGTACCGCCCAAAACAGCTGGCACCACCAGGAGGAGTAGTGCTATGAGAATCCTCATTGTAGAACTTCTGTTGAGTTTCAAAACTGTACTTATTAATAAAATATATAATGTATTATTCATGCATGAATCAAACAAATTCAATAAAGCTATATATCTGTCTATATATCTATCTTTATCTCTGTATTTATATAAGTCCTTAAGAATATTTTCTATATTGTCACTGTTAAAAAACTCGTCAAGAATACTTTTAACAATTTATTACAATATTTAAAATATAGCCTAAGAAGAAGCGATTTCTTTAATTAAATTTTAAAAAATAACTTTTAGTCAATTAGCAAACATTTTAAAAGAAATTTCTCTGGACCGGTAAAAAGTTACAAGTAGTTTTCTTGTATACATAAGCCACTTCACAATTAAGTTCGTTCTTTCCACGGATGAAGAAAAAGAAAATCGTAATAGATTACATTATAAAATGTTGACATTGTTTCACACACACACACACACAAATAACAATAATAATCAAAAGAATAACTTTATCTTATAAGTTGAATATGAGCATTGTCCAATCTGAGACGCGACTATCTCATTAAATACAAGACACCTGGCGAGGGGAAATAACATTTTTATATTTTCAATAATTAGAGATTTAGGTTATTATTGCATGCATAGTCTAAGTATAAGTACATCTAGATTTAGATAGATCAAAGAAAGTCATTTTGTAAAGCTTTTACGAAATTCTAATTCTTTGCAGCCTTGATAGTATAGACTGCTTGCAAATTCTAATGGTATCACGGTAGTCACGTTTTCAGAATAAAATAACAAAAAAAAAGGGTCCTACCAGGTGAAATGCAGCTCGTGGGTGAAAAACTGTCTGAAACTGTATCTGGTTGAATCAGCGAACCCCGTCTTAAATAGAAAGAGGTTTCGCCAAACGTCGAAACTGGCATTGCCATGAAGGGAAAATCTAACCAAGGTACGCTTTAAAAAAAGGTTATATTGAATAGATAGGGGCGTGGTACGTATCTTACCACAAGTTCTCTACAGAAAATAAAAATTGAAATATAAATACAATTGAAAGTAGGTGAATATAATTCCTATTAATAGCTGTCAAGTGTCAGAGTTACAAACAATAGCACGTTTAGGATTTTTTTTTTTAAATAAACCCCCCACCCACACACACACAGACAGTTTTTTTTAGAGTGAGCATCAATTAAATGTTTTATACATCTGGTTTGTGTTAATAATTATGATAGTGACTCCAGGCATGATAGTGTTTTTCATACATAGTAATCATTGGAACACATATCATATGCTGTTGTTTACAACTTGAATGCTTTTGTTCATACTTTATTTGCTGTTAGATTACATCAGTTACATGTGAACCAACGGAAACTCTCAGTCTAAAGCAACCAGTTTTATAATCGACATTCAACTATCACCTTTACAGTCTCAAGATTGTGTGAGCTTTGAGAGTCTAAATCTCTCGTAATCTTGCAGGCCCTATGATCTAAGAATGCTACAGTTTAATGGGAAGATAACCTCGCCTCTCCTATGATGCATGCGAAGAAAACCTCGCAGGTCCTATAATGCTGGTTGTCTTAAGAGACTGACATCCCAGGTATTATGATGTCGGATTTTCAGGGATGAAAACATCGCAGGTTCTATGTTGTAGTTCACGAGTTCATCAAAGAATCAAATGACACTCTTGTTAGTTCAAAGTAGTTTGTTTCAAAGTTATATTGCAGGAATCTAGGCTTGATAAATTTAATTTAAGAAATAAGTGAACAGGTCTATGGATTTCAATCATGTAATCTTATACAAATTCTTGTGATAGTATTTTCTGTAAAAGACTTTTAAAAAAAAACAGTTTGCATTATTTATGTGACGTCTATTTAAAACTTAATTGAAATTTCGTAATTTGGTTTTAAAAAACAAGTATTGTATTTTTTTTCTGGGCTGGCCATCCAATCCTTCAAGAGTGTGCGGGTGTTTCTCTGGGTGTGATAGGAATGATAGAAATTTCGAGCGAAATCTATTTAGAAGATAAAAAGTTGTGCCAGGTTTTCCTGCGTCATCTTGCTAAGTATATTGTAGTTACAATTTCCATCTCTCGGCCAGGTGTACGTTGAGCTAAATTAAATTTGTATCACAATTTGTATGTCTGATACTTTCTCTCCTTTATGCAACACTTTAGGAGTATCGCTTGCAGTGGCGTTTGCTTGTTGCAATTTCAACACACTAGTCAGGGGCTCACCTCTAACGTCCACACTTGCTATCCCTTGTGAATTGTTCACATCGGGAGAATCTGCATCTGCCGTGACCGTGTTCATAACTTTTTCCTGCATAATAGCCGATTTGTTGATCACTTCTTCTAAAGCCATCCGCTTTTCGTTTGTCTTTTGCTACACCAAACTCGAAATAACGTCTCGACATCTTTACCAAAAGGTCTTTTAACATTGGTAGTCTAGCAATGTTCCAGTTCAAAAGGTGACACAAGATTATATCACAATAGATTATAATTGATCTTTCAATAACGCTAATGCCTGGACGGTGCCATGTGTTTTGAACTGTCACAATGATCCTGAGCTCGAATCCTGCTTCCGAAATGTGTAAAACAAAAAAAAAAGACAATTAAAAGCCTAGCCATGGCCTAGCTATTAAAAAAAAAAAAACCTAGTTCCACTTAAAGATCTAGAATCTATAATCAAAACAAGTTTCGACGTAGCGCAAAATTAGGAAACAATTTATTGAGTAGGCCTAATGTTGCATTCAAATGGGAGTGACATTTTTAATGCCAACTCTAAAGCCGTGGGAACAGCTAATGAAAAAAAAAACACGTGACGTTGACAGACGGAGCATGGAAAAAAAAGTAGTTCAAACGCGAACTCCGTAATACAATGGATACGATCCCGTTTCAAGACACGATTGTAGTACGAAGTAAGCCAACCTTTTCAAAGCCATTTCTATTCATACAACATATTTTTAAAAATTTAACCTTAGAAGTTCTGCTGTTTCATAAAACTTGTAAGAGAGCTGCTAAATCTCGGCATATCAAAAGGTTAACTTTTAATCACATGATCTCTACCTCACCCTACGAAAAAACTGTGTATTTCACTTTTGCAATTTCCTTTAACTCGCCCTTTCATTTTCAGTGTCCAGATAAGTTACTTCCCACTACTATTGTAACACAAGCCTAGCCACTGTAACGGGGAGGTAGCTGGCTAATTGCGTATAAGGTAAATGGCATTTGTTAATAAACTACAAAGGCGGTTTTTTCATCGAAAAAAATAAATAAATCTGATATCAGGGATGGCTGGGAGGTCTGACGTGTGGGGAAAGAAACCCCCATTTTGTGACACAGAAACTTGAATTCAAAATGTGCCCCAGAAGAAAGTCGATTATTTGGATTAATTGGGAACGGGGTCTGTCCGGATAATAGATCGTTCTGATAACCGAATGAGGAATATTGTAAATGGTCCATTTTACTAACAATGGATATAAAAATCATATGGGGGTATCGCGCCGTAGGTAAAGATAAAATTAAGTAAAAATATACAGGTGAACAAATTATTGATAGAAATAATTGCTGATCTTTCGCTGCACATCTGGAAGAAGCCCATTTAGATGCGTAGGCCTACTGTTTAAAAAATACCGCTACAAAAAAATAGTCAGTCACACATAAAAAAAAAAATGGCAGTCCGGATATTTGACGTTCCGGGTTTTGAAGATGGCTAACAATGAGAGCAGCAATTTTTTTTATTTCACTAAACATGCTCCCTTCTCCAACGCACACAATTTGACACGCTCTCCACGTTACGCTATTGAAAATAAAAAAAAAAAGGCTCAGCTAGCATAATTTAATAGGTCTACTCCTTTTACCACATTCTTTTAAATCTTCCTAACCAATATACGCTTGCTAAGAAAATGATTGCAGGAGTTCCGTAGACACAGTGTACCGTGAACAAATAGACTGTATATGTAGCCTACAGCGTATTTAGGGCCTATATTTAGCCTTTTAAAAAGGCTTTCATGTTCTCATAGATGATAGGGCATTCGTGTGTCGAATTCTTTAAAATTCTAATAAGCCTATTTCTTAATTTAGTTCTTGTATCAATATCGACGTGTATCAATATCGTGACAGCCATGTAGGCCTAAACAGGGCCCCACGAACTCCACAATAGAGATTTTTTAAAATTTATCCTATCCGAATTTCGACGAGTTAGTAACTAATTTTTTGTCTATTGTTTTTTTGTGTGTAAAAAGTTGGATTTTACATGGTCGGATTTAAGGCAGGCTACTGCCCCGCAGACTCCACAAGAGAGATTTAAAATATATAGCCTATCCGAATTTGGCCTTAGCGAGACGGTTGTTTATTTCTCTAGACAGTGACTCATCGCTGGACACTGCTGCGCTTTTACATTCATTTTGTAACTTCTGATACGTGATCTGCATGTTCTGCTAAAGATATGTGTGGACAATATAGAAGCACTACTTACCCTTCGCCAGTTTCGCTTGGTCGGACACTTATCCCGCATGGGGGGATGGCCACATGCCTTATGCGATCTTTTTGGCGAGGTTAGAGGAAAGCCTAACAGAATTGCCTCCCTTATGCACAATAAAGATCAACTCAAGCGCCATTTTGACCTCACTGGCATAGAGAAAGGTAGCTGGCAGCAGATAGCCTCTGAAAGTAAGTTGGAGAGCTCTCACAAAAGCCGCGGGACACACATGTGAGGCCCAATAAAAAGCCCTTTTGGAAAAGATATGCATATATACGTAACGAAAACGTATATAGGCCTATAGATCATAGACGCCCGACAATCATACAACTTTGTCTGCATCAGATAGGGGAAATGTGCAGGACTATGTAACTTGACTATTCTAGTCAACACGTTTCTTCACTTTGTTTTTATACTGATCTCACGACATTTTTATAGACTTCTAACTCTTAGGACTATGAAACCTACATACAATTAAGGTAGTGACTAAGTTACACAGAAAGAAGGGGCTTAGAGAAAAATGAAAAAGAAGTAACCTGAGAGTCATTAGCCCGTAAAGAGTATAATCCTAGTTGAAGTTATTCAAATCAGATAGTGTAAATAAGACTACATATTAAGGCGGAGAGTTGGGAGAGAGAAAAGTAATGCATAGTCGATAGAAAAATGTCTTGCAATCAGTTCCAGAAGTAACGAATGATTGTGCGAATCATGCTGAAATGCCTTGAAAAGTCGCTTTGTCTGACAAGTATACTATTTTATAGAATAGTTTTACTTTTTTCATTCTAAGTAAATTTTGTCTTCCCTACTAACCAAGGGAGACACTTTTAAAAAATTAAATTATACATGTCTAGAGCACAGTGGGGTGTTCATTTAGATTAAAGGTGGCTGCTTCTCCAAATCATAAGTCATTTTCCGGGTTCGAGGCCTAGGAGACTTGACAAATGTGTAGATCTACGTGGTTGTGAAGACTACATATTTTGCCACAGGAATGGCTAACTCAAAATTAATGAAACTGCACACATCTTTTAAAAAGTAAATATAACTTGGTCCCTGGTGCTGCTATACATGTATGTCTAATATATGTCTCTTTTAAAAAAGCCAGTCCTATGTTTTCCCTCCAAGTCCGTTGCTGAACACTTGCTGGCTCGTGGAATGCTGCTACTAGAAACCTTTAATTCAATACAATCTTTGTTCAAGCTTGTCGAAGCTTCCATAAAGTGTACCAGTAAGTGAGACATTAAGTCTCTGTGACAAGAGGGACAATAAAGGTGGCTACCTTTATTTTTTTTTATTAGAGTTAGCCCCCTTTAATACTTGATTTAAGTCCCTGTCAACTTTTTACAATTGCCACTCTCTCTTGAGTCTTTCAACTGACCAGTGTAGCTTGAACTAAATCTATATAGTGTTTGACTAATACTTGTGTTGTACTATTGTTGTGTTACTCAAGAGGAGTGTGCCACTGTTGTGGGAAGAGTATTTCGATAATGAGCTAAGTAGACTTTATCGATTTGTTAGTACTAACTAAGTTTATTTATGCAAATGGTATAGGTCTACTTAGTCTCTTATCCTCTTCTGTATGTCTTTGCTTTGTGTCATTTTCTTTTGTGAGCCTTTATTGCCATTTATATTTTCCATAATCTTTTTCTTTTGTTTGTAAATAAACTCCTTTTTTTTTTTGTTGCAACTGAAATCTCAGAATTATTACTTGTTTGTCTCGGTAGTTTTATACATTTAGGGCTATAGTTATTAGCCTAGATAATAGAATTGGGACCACAAAGTACCGCTGGACTAACTTGCCGGTGCAGTACAGGTCACTGGTCTTATGACCTATCCTATTTGTAGGTCACATGGGGGCTCGTGAACAGGGTGAAATAGTTTGTTTGTTTTCGTAAAGACCAGTGCGTCTACCCTTGAACCCTACTGAGATAGTACAAGGACAGTATAGTTTTTTTTCATTGTAGTAACTTTTGATTGTATACTGTCAAATTTTGAATTGTGATTTCATTATTTTTTGTACTTTTTACATTTGTTTTTCTTCTGTACTAGTATTATTTTCAGGTTTCTAAATCCTGAAAATGTCTGTAAAACAAAGTGAACTTCTGGACTTGTATGAGACAGGAAAGAAATTAGGTTACCAGAAGGAAGAACTTGAAGAATGTGTTGTCAGAAAAATTAGAACATCTTAGTCTACGAGAAAGGGAAGCAATCAGTGATTTAATCGAAGCGTACCCGCAGCGGTTGTCTGATGTGTCAAAGCAGACAAACTTAGTGATACATGATGTTAATTTAGGAGATGCAAATCCTGTGAAGCAACACCTATACAGACTACCTCTCACCCAATCTCAATTCTTAACTTCTGAGATAAACTATATGCTGGAAAATAACATTATAGAAAGAAGTGAAAGCCCATGGAGCTCACCATGCTAGTTGGTACCTAAACCTGATGGTACATATAGATTCTGTACTGACTATAGAAAGGTGAATCAAGTGACCAAAGCAGATGCATTTCCAATTCCCCACATTGATGACTTAATCGATCGAGTTGGACAGGCCACCTATGTAACAAAAATCAATCTCTTGTCCGGGTATTGGCAAGTTCCTTTATCGGAGGAGGCGAAACAAGTTTCTGCCATTTGCACTTCTGATGGCCTATATCAGTACAAAGTTATGCCTTTTGGTATGAAAAACGCTCCAGCTACTTTCCAGAGGTTGATGAACAAAGTTATTGCTGACATTCCAAACTGTTCGGTCTATCTTGATGATTTGGTCATATACCATGATGACTTTGATGCTCATCTGGCTTGTCTAAGGACTTTATTTCAAAAGCTGAAGAACTCTAATCTTACTATTAATCTTAACAAATGTGATTTCTGTAGAGCAGAAATACAATATTTAGGCTACATTGTGGGTAACGTGAAAGTTAAACCTATTCAGGCTAAAGTGGAAGCCATTCAAGAGTACCCTGTACCTAAATCTTTAAAGGAAGTCAGAAAGTTTTTAGGTATGACAGGATACTATCGTAAGCTTTGCTGTAATTATTCAGTTATAGCTGTCCCATTAACTGACCACCTAAAAGGGAAAAGGAAATTTCAGTGGAACACTTCTGCTCAAAGATCTTTTGAAGAGCTGAAATGTGTTCTTAGTACAGCCCCAGTTTTAAAAGCAATTGACCATTCTAAACCTCTCATTTTGCATGTTAATGCATGTGACTCTGGGGTGGGTGCGGTCTTGACCCAAACCGATGAAACTGGCAATGAACACCCAATATCATTCTTTTCCCAAAAAATTAAGTCGCATCAGATGCATTATAGCATGGTAGAAAAAGAAGCACTGGGTCTTGTTTTGACAGTTCTTTATTTCATCTACTATATAAATAGTAATTTGTATCCTGTAACAGTATACGCAGATCATAACCCCCTAACTTTCATTAACCAAATGAGGGGGAAGAATCAACGGATCCTGAGATGGAGCTTGACTCTCCAACCTTTTGATCTAAATATTGTACATGTAAACGGGAAAGATAATGTAGTTGCTGACGCTCTGTCAAGAGTGTAGATAACATAATGCAGTAGAAGACAATTTAGTCTACTGATACTTTTGTATTGTAAATAATGTTACTCAGACTTTTTCCTCTCCTTTGGATTAGAAGTGTTGTATAGACAAAGGATGATAATATTAAGCTGATGTAATTTTTGGGTTTTGAAAAACTGTATTCTTTGTAAACAAGTTGAATGCCTTGTGCATCATATAATTTCCCCACAAGAGCATTTTTAAGGGGGGAGGTGTGACGAGAGGGACAATAAGGGTGGCTACCATTATTTTTTTTATAAGAGTTAGCCCCCTTTATTACTTGATTTAAGTCCCTGTCAACTGTTTACAATTGCCACTCTCTCTTGAGTCTTTCAACTGACTAGTGTAGCTTGAACTAAATTTATATAATGTTTGACTAATACTTGTGTTGTGCCACTGTTGTGGGAAGAGTATTTGTTTGTTTTGTTTTACATGTATCGGATGTTCCTTCAGAGTTGAAGATAGTTTACTTCCTAGTCTAATCCACCCGCAGGACGATGGGGGATGGTAGCGGGGAGGGTTTGAACCCTCGACCGTTGATAAATCTGAACGACAGTCCAGCGCGCAAACCATACGGCCAGGCAGCCATCCTATTTCGATAATGAGCTAAGTAGAATTTATCGATTTGTTAGTACTAAGTTGATTTATGTAAATGGTATAGGTCTACTTAGTCTCTTATCCTCTTCTGTATGTCTTTTTTTTTTTTAAAGACATCTTTTGTTTAAATAAGAGACAGTAGTGTGTCTCATGAATGACGTCATTTCATTGTTGATGCATGTATGATATTATTGTAAACTAATGTAAACCCTCGCTTTGGTTTTTGATATAAAATGTCTCATGAATGACGTAATTTCATTGTTAATGCATGTATGATATTATTGTAAACCATCTTTTTGGTTTTTCGGCATAAGACATTATTGTGCCTCTGTGATGGTGGTCCTTTCATTATATTGACCGGAAACTGTCTTGCTACTTTGCTTTGTGTCATTATGTCATTTTCTTTTGTGAGCCTTTATTGCCATTTATATTTTCCATGATCTTTTTCTTTTGTTTGTAAATAAACTCCTTTTTTTTTTTGTTGCAACTGAAATCTCAGAATTATTACTTGTTTGTCTCGGTAGTTTTATACATTTAGAGGCTATAGTTATTAGCCTAGATAATAGAATTGGGACCACAAAGTACCGCTGGACTAACTTGCCGGTGCAGTACAGGTCACTGGTCTTATGACCTATCCTATTTGTATGCACAGTCTCCAAATGAAATGTTTTTCAAAAGTGTTGACAAAACTCTGTGCTTCCGTTGAGATTATGGAACAACTGTTGTAAACTAATCCATGTTAGAAAGTAGAGATAAACAAATGAAACCATCGATTGATTCATTGTTATCTTGCTATTATATTTGCTTCAAGGAGAAATAAACAAATTGATTCATTGTTATAAATCGAACAAATGCCTAACCTGATGTGTATCAAGGATTGGTCACAGAAGCCATTACAGAATTTAAAAATATCCACTAGTCTCACCGCTGTCTCATAAAAGAAAGATGTAAAATGCTATAGAATACCACAAGACTGGTTTTGATTAATATTTTTCCATTACCAATCATATACAAATAGCTTGTCATAGAAAGAAAAATAAATCTTTTGCAATAAAACACAAATACTTTGCAAGCACAAAAATGTTTATTTGATCCCAAACATAGCAATACAATGAGCCTTCAGAAACAAACATTGAACATTACAAAAACAACAACAGAAACAGTTCAAAGGTCAAGGACTTTTTGCTTGTATATTTACATGGCAGATTTGTTAAACATCCTACTATTGTTGTAAGACTTTAATATCACCTGAGACCAAAAACTAAATAATGTCTATTGGTCAACCTCATCCAACACAACAGATTCGTATTGAGCAGTAACCCAACAGTGACAGAAGGATTAAAAATTTGCTCCATAGGGTGAAAAGTGTAATAGTTAAGTACCTAAAAATCTTAAGAATCCTTAATTTCCAATGTACATCCATTAAAAACAAAAATCATTGAAAAGTGAATCAATCAAGTGACTATGACCTGCTTTACCCTCCACCTAGTGGCAAATATTTCTTTCTAATTGGTAGGATTGTTATGTACTTGATTTTATACAGCATATAGATATTAACAATATGGGGAAAGTATTGCCAAAGCATAATGCTACAAGTGATATAAAATGGTATAGGAAATGTAAAACTTAGATTTGATACATTTTTATTTATGACTAGGTTAAACTTTTTATTTTACTTAATTATAATGAAAACATTCAGAAATGTGTAATGTATCTACTACATTGATCTACTCTATCTCTGAGTCTATATCACCAGATTCACAATTAATATAATCAACCTGCATCTTGTTTTCTTAATAAAATGAATGCAGAGTTGCAAGAGATGAAAATACAAAGATTTGAACACAGGGCATAAAAAAAAAAAAAAGTACAGGACTAGCCAGCACTCAGACAGGCTGGATCACTGTTGTAAAGTAGACAGAACAGGTATGGCTGAAACCCTTTTTTTTTCACCAATGTCAATATTGAAACTAGAAAATGAAACCAGAGTAAAAAAAAATGTCCCAAAATTTCGTCTATAGAATGCAGATATATTCACTCACTGACTGAAGAAACTCTTTTACAATCAATTCATGTGTCTAGCATCAATGTTTACAAACCCATTTTCCCTCAGCAGACTTCTAGTCACTTTACATGCTGAAAATGTGACTCATCTAAAGCATATGTACATAGTGTAAATTTTTGTTCTTTTGCAATGACACTAGAATAAAAGTGTGAGATCCAAGAAATTCTTAACAATACTTCCTACACAAATCAAGAATAACTGGCTTTCTTAAGCATGGTACAATATGTATTCAACAATTAAGATCTATGAAATAGATATCCTCTGTTTCAGTTGTTCACTTCATCAACCAGCATTATAACCATTTCCATTTTCTTTCGACATCAGAGCTTAAACTTAAGAAAGTTCTGTACTACATGATTAAACATATTCTGTTCTCAACTAGACTTGACCCCAAAACCTTCGCAAGCCAGACATTTGACCTCTTATCCCTTACAGGCTTCAATGAAGGAACAACTTCAGCTAGCAAAGAAATGTTGTACAGACAATGTATGTGCAACGTTAGATGCAGCCTTGTGAGTTGACCCAATTAATCATGGAACCTTGCAAGAAGATCAAAAACATTCTCTCCTAGAACCCAAATGACAGATCAGCTAAATGCTTATTTATTGAAAGTTTTAGAAACTGTAAAGAAAAAAAAAATGATTGACTAAGTCCAAGTCTAAACTTCTAGCTACATTTACATGACTGCAAGCTTAATAAAGTGTTCAAGTGTAACAAGAAAGTGTTTAGTTTTATTCAAATCACTTCAATAGTAATTTCTTCAGTCATGTATAGACTAACAGGAGAACATGAGAATCGTGTACCAATAGGTTTAAAATTAGAACTTTTTAACAAAATAACTATTCATGACTAGATACTGTGTAGTATTGAAAGCCTATACTTAGTTTCCAACACAATTATTTACATTTTTGAGCTATAGATTAGTTTCAGTTTATACTCAAATCATTAATTTATTGGCCAAATCATGTTTACATACAAAAGAAAAGGTGCCACAACAACAAAATACATTTCCTGGTGTTGTTGCCTACATTTAATAAAGATTTACATGACAAGAACACAAAAATAGAATTTAAAAAAAAAACTATCATAGTTCAATTTTTGTTCAAATTTGCATTAAAAGTTTAATAAATGGAAATTAAAATAAACAGTAGAAGCACTTCAACGAAAGAACAAACAGTGGGATTGCTGTATAGTTGATAAAAAAGTATGTGTACATATTAACATGTATGAGCAGAACTACTAATTCTCAGTGTTGAGACTCTTTCAATGATCAATTCCCATTGAGAAAAAAATAAATGTGCGTAACTGAAGAAAAAGATTAATAAGTTGCATCCTGTATCCAATTTTAAACCAGCAAACATCATCACTCACAAATATTGTGTATGCAAAAATTGAATACATTCTACAGACTAGAATTAACACAAAAAAATTGGTGGCAAGGCAAAATATTTAAGTTAACAAGTTTTTTACTATAAAAGCGCATACATTTGAACTCTAAAACCAGTCCAAATATTTTTTTTAAATGATAGCATATATTGACTACAAGTCTGGATATAATCTGAAATGCAAAAATGGATTTTACTTACAACGTACTCAGAAGTGCAGTGAACACTTCCTCATCATGACATAACTGGAGTTTGTTTTTTCATTATGCTGCAGTACTTACAGTGTATCCCAATCTTCAGTTTCATTTCAGCAGTGACATTTGTAAAGAAATGTTGAAGACAATTTTTTCTTATATTACAAAGATAATTTTTAAATAGACAAGCAAACAATTAAAAAAATAAATATGAATAACTTTTTAAGAAAATAATTTTTTGCAAAGAGTGGACATATAGATAATATTTAAGCTTAACAAATCATGTACTAATTACAATATATTTAAAACCATTAGAACAAGCTTAAGAGAATGTCCAGTCCCAAAGATACTACATCTAGGAAGTATTCAAAATATTTAATAGTAGCAAATGTCAGAATATAATGTATAACTAAAAGCAAACTAGTGAATATGTTAAGGTGGTGTGGGGGGGGGGGGGGGGGAATAATAAGTTAACAGTGTCATAAGTTTAGTCAAAGATAAATATAGTATCTGTTATCATACCACTTAATATTACTCTCTATTACTAATCTCTAATTAAAAAAACCCACTAAAATCTTCCATTGCTGCTTAAATTTAAACAGATTTTTATATCTCCATTTCCCTGCCAACTGATAATTTTAAAAAATCAATAAACAATTTATCTCCACACTCTCCTCCTACTCCTCTGCATGCTAGCAATGGTTCACTATCACAACCAGATCTTTCTTTAATTTCTGCTAACTTGGAATTGTCATAACTTATCAAGTACTAGGCAATATTGGTAGTAGTCACCTTCCAATATTACTGATTGCCACTCTTTAAAAAATCAGCACCAAGACCACTAAATATCCATGAAAGTGGTGCTAAAGGTAAATCTTCATCTTTAGAAGAGCTAACAAATATTTGTTAATAATATCATTTAGAATACAATTTTTCGAAGGTCAAAAAAATAATTGAAATTACACCTTTAACTCTACAGAAAAAATATATTCAACAGTATACAGTAGTCTTAAAAAGTCAAAAGGACAATGCAAGCTCAGCATTTCACACCCTACTAGAAAGAATCAACTGTCTGAACACTGAATTGTACTGTTCCATTTACACTGACCGAGTATGATCATGATGTTTTTTAAGCTCAGTGTTGACCATTAAGCTTTGGAATGTACATTCATATTTACATTATTTTTTTAAATATCTTTAAATATATACACTTTTACCCATCAAAATAATCTTGTAATTTATAAAACAAAAATTTTGTGGCTATATAATTTTTTGTTAATAAATCAAAGTAAATAATAAATTGGCCTTCATTTCTTACTAAGCTCTCAGTCTATGTTTATATCTCCTTGACACTCAGTCTCTTACTATGCTTCCAGCAGTGACTTTGGTTTAACCATTTTTAACATGTAAACTAAAAAGTTAAGTACAGCCTTATCTTATCTGCTTGTTATCTTATAGATTACAGATAATACTTCAAAAAAAGAAAATAATTACGTCCTATGCATTTCATGCATCAAATTAGTCATGCATGTTAATCAATGACTTAAACTCTTTTAAAAATGTGTTCATAACAATACACATATTCTAAACAAGAGAAAAACAATTATTAAGATTTAAGAGTACTAAAAGTTAATTTTTTTAAATATTTTACATTTTTACCACTATTTTTAAGACTAATATTACACTGCAAGGTAATAGCTTACCCTGGAACTTATAGCAAATAAATTGAATTGATTTATCAAGAAACAAAGACATGAAAGACAATACTAAAAATTTTTACAATAACCACAGGCAAGTATAACATGTATATAAAAAATGTACATAGTAAGCTCAATTATTGCCAAATACTAAAATGTATTGCGTATTATTGCTCACTTTATAACTCTTGTTTAGATAATCCCATTCAATGTCAAGGTCTTGACAAAAATGTACTTCTCATATTACTTATAGAAAGCACAGGAAAAAAGAACATGAGTTTACCTCCCACCGATGAATGCTAAAAAGCAAGGATTTTCTGATTTTATCACAAACATTTTTACTTTGAACCAGATAATAAATCCAATTCAACTTTATTATCACATGCGAGGAAAGAAACATTCAAAGAGAAACAAATTCTAACATGAACTTATTCTTCCTCCACATCTACAACAGCATCTTTAGCTACAGAGGAATGACATGAGGCCAAAAGTATCTGCGGCTCCAAGGGAGGCCAGTCTGAATCATCAATCTCTTGCTGTATAACTTTGTATTTGCTACGCTGAGCTTTTTTCCATCTGCTGACAGCTCGATAGAAACATTTTAGCCAGCCACTCTCTACTATGATCCACTGAACACACACAAAATAATTAAAATTTGTAATCAATGAAAATTGTTCAAACCAATTGTAAATACAAGATATTATTTAAAGATATAACTCTTAATACCAAATGTGGAAGGTTTATGTATTGAACCAGTCATGAGGTGCGATATAGGACCAGGCATACTCTCCCTTTTCTTTTATAAAGTAATATGATATAGTCTTACAATCTAATATTAGAACCTAAGGAGACTGGTGAAAAAAACAAATCAGCCTCCTATCAGTCACTATCTAGTAAGGTTGGATAAGCACAAAATGCAATTCAAAGTTAACAGTAAATCTTATGTTATCTTATCTTTGTCCACATTTTGTTAAAGGATGTGATGGTGAATTTTTCAGTCTTAATCTAAATAGAAAATAATTTTTTTTACAAATTTAAATACCTTTAAATTACAAACTGTCAAGTGAGGATAATGAAACATTATAAACCTAAAAACAGCGTACCTCTGTAATGTATGAAGCAACCATAAATGCAAGAGCTATTTCAAACAGAACCAGACGGAAATGAATCAAGGATGTCTGATCCATGGGCATCATCTGGATATAATATAGCATAAAAGCTATTTTTAAAAAGGTAATATTTTTAAAGACCAAAAAAAAAAAAACAATACAAAATTAAACACTGAAAACTACTTCTCAAGCTTGAATATTAGTACTAAATCATATTTTTAAGACTAACTAAACAAGCCTTCCAAATAGATCTTTTTTTGAATTTGTAAACTCATTTCCTTGTGGTATATTGCTATACAGCCTCTTGAATCATATGTTATAATTTTCAATATTATTTTTGTCATTCTTAGGTCAGCTGCACACAGCTCTGAGAAGAAAGTACTGATTGATTCTTTTATTCTGATCAGACTTTAGATAATTCAATAGTAGTAATGGTCAAGTGACTTACATCCAAAAAATCTGTAATTGGTCTCAATGGCATCAGTAGCAAAAAGGTGGAGAAACCGAATAGTACAACCAAGGTAATTGTATAGATCACTGTGAATGGAAATAATTGGTCAGATCTAATTGAGAAACAGTTAAAAAGTCATATATTTACACATCAAAATGATTCATATGAGATCTAATAGTTTTACTGTAAATGTAAGCCATAAATGGGACATACTGAACAATAATTGAACATATATACAAAGATAAATGTTTGTTTTTTTCCATTGAAATCCACTTAAGAGTGGAACAAGAAGCCTAAAAACTCAAAATTCCATTACATTCAAAAATAATAATTGTTGTGTGGGATTTTATAGCTTTGAAATATTTGTTTTAGGAAAGGTTGTAACTAACACAAGAAGCTTCTCTAATAGAAGACAATTTAAACAGTTCTTCAGACAAAGATCCACATTACCATTAGTATAAATAGGTTTCCGGAATGGTGGACCTTTAGAGAAGGTGAAGGCCACAGCAATGTACATGTATGAGGACACCAGAAATATAGTACTACTTTCCCAGGACTTGGCTTCTTTGGCATCATTTTCTCCCAGAGTTCCATTGCTGAATCCTTGAGTTTGATTACTAAATCCTAGAGAGCCATTGACAAACATTTCAAATCGGAATTGATGTGGATGTTCTGCCCTGCAAACAAAAGATGTATAGCTATAATATCTAATAGACTCCAATTGAAGTTGGCCCATTTGTTTGGATCTACTTATAAAAATTTTTTTGGTAGTTGTTGGTTACTATGAATAGGTAAAAATAAACTTACCTTACTTTGCTCAGGTACAGATAAGCACCTATCTGAAACACAAAGGAGAGCAGAACTTGACTCAGAATAGATATCAAGTTAGACAACTTAACCAGACTGCCCGGTGGTTTCTTCTTCACAAGTTTCTTGTAAGCTGCTGTGTTACCCACTGAAATAGCAAATAGAAAAAAAAGAGATTACCTAATGTCTAGAACAGAGAAAAGTAATCTAAGGTTTTCTGAATCATACATAATTACCTTCAAATCTCTCAATAGAGGATAACTAACACACAAACATGTCTTTCTGTAATATTTCAGCAAATTATGTGTTTTTTTAAACTATGTAGTAATATACAAATAGTCAAACTTTTCTTACATGACTAATCTCATTGTTTAGTTCATTTATGTTAACTTGAAACAGTAGTAGTTTTAGGAAGTTTTCTTTTAGGAACATCTGTCTGAGTTTACAGTTCTATGAGTTAAAAAGTAAATTAAAGTTACCCTTTCAGACCTTGCAATCTATAGGGCAGATGATGTAAAGGTCATGTTTCTGTGGCCCACATTTAACAAGGGTGTCATGTGGCTAGCACAATGACCAACCACATTTACTTTTTCCCCAACTAATGTTAGTTACTCATTAGTACAGGGTGGACTCAGAGCCACCAAAAAGACACTAAAATTAAAAATCACAGTTTTCACCAGGATTTTAATACCTAGACCCTTGTTTGGAACCCAAGTGCTTTACCACCCCACCTCCAGTTGTATGTGTTAGTTTGCGGCAAATGTTTGCTCTCTTCCAATTATGCTAAGGTGGTGAACTTTTCATGTGCTTTTATTATCTAAATCATTATCAAAATTATGTATTAAATATATTAGTTGACTTTATGAAATGTTTTAAAGCCATGCTGGATATAGGAGACCTATATCATTGCTACATATCACATGTTTTGGTATTTTACACAAAACTACAATAAAACTAAAAAGGACATAAAGAATATGATCTAAGAAACATAGCTACAGACTAGATAATAATATATTCGTAGAATCATATATTTACTTACTCAGTATGGCAATAGTTGTTGTGATTATCAAATCAATATAAAGAAACTCAAAATCAGATAAGTTGGTCAGATACTGGTTATTAACAAAAAACAAACAAAAGAAAAATTAGAATCACATTGCTATAAATACTCTTTAAGCATTGTAAATTAAAAAAAACAACTACTTTAATCATTGTTAAATGGATTTTTTTTTCGATTGAGGGAACTAAAAGGATAAAAAATAAATTTAACTCTGACTTACTGTATACAAGATCAAAACAGAAATAAACTGAATGAAACTGTACAGTGCCATGTATTTAAAACAACCAAAGGATGTCACTAAAGCTGCTCGGCCTTCCCTACAAAGACAAATATATGGTAAAGTTTTGAAATATATATTGCCATTAAAAGTACAGAAATATGAAATGTCTTCATTGGTAATGATAAGACTGGATGTCAAGATCAAACCAATGAAAATGAATGATCCAATTATGTCACAATATTGTACTTGTACATCTCACATAAGAATTCTTTTGTAATACCTCATGGCAGTGACCACACACTCAATGTTGTTGACACAGGATGTAAAGGGAGCAGCCACTGATGCTTCAGCTTCTGAGAGTGATATACCAGCATGTGCAGCTTTCAAAGCCTGATAGAAACAAATCATATTTTACTTATATCATCTCAAAAATTGGTTTCTGACCTTTAAAACAAATAATTTAGATCATGAAAACTTCCTGAGGCGCTATCAACATTTTGTTTAAAATGGGGGGAGGGGGGGTGTTTAACAGACAATTTTAAGTTTTTTAAAACTCAATTTGGAACCCAGCATTTATGTTATGCAGATTTCAAAATCTTTTAATATAACTGTCACGAGTCGAGTCTGTGACCTATTTCGACCAGTTTCTAGAAGCTCGAGTTCAAACCAGTGCAAGTGTCCAGCGTAAACAAGTTAATTTTAGGTATCCAATTAAAGAAAGGGGTTAAAGGAAAAAATAGCACACGTCAGCGTCTAGAAGGTCAAAGTTACTAAAATAATTATTGGAGAAGGTTCCAGGATTCTGGAACGTACGATCAAAGAAAGTATAAATTAGGGGAAAGTCAGTCAGACGGGGTCCTCGCATAGTAGTAGTTCTTGTAGAGCGATGGTCCTCGCATAGTAGTAGTTCTTGTAGAGCGTTGGTCCTCGCTCAGTAATAAGTTTTATGATATTAGTGGGTCCATTAAGTAAAGTTTTAGTAGTTGAAGTTGAAGTTATACTAAGTGAAGTTTCATGTATCATTTAAGTTTTATTTATGAAGTATCAAGTCAAGCTGTTATTGAATTAAGAAGTCAAAGTTGGACAAGTTATTAAAGAAGTTTGAAGAAAATACAGAGAGATGTTTCTTTCTTCATTTCATTCAATTGTCAAGTTTGATAATATAATCCCCGGCAAATGTAATCGTCACAATAACCAGAATTAAAGCAATCAACCAGAAAATATAACTGTGTTAAATCCTAATCTGATAAAGTATGATTGAGTTTCAAAGGCCTCACTTTTTGGAAGACTAATACAGTTTACTAAAGTGGCAGAACTTTTTTTTATCAACATATGTATATGAACCATTTGACCTATGGACCACAGACACTTACAAAATCTCAAACTCCTTTGCTGAAGTCCTCAGAAGTGAGCATTATCTCATAATTAATATATTTATTTAAACTGCTAAATTTAACTCTTTCTCTCCTAATTGACTCATAAAATGAAATTAATGTTTAATTTTGTAAATTTTACTTTGACTTATATAAAAAGAGCATGCATTTCCCTTTAATTCTATACAAATAAAACATTTTCTGATAACAAACGAAAATGTTATTGAAGCTTTATCAAAAAAGGGTGGCGAAATACTAAATGAAGAACTCTGTTGAAATGTGGACAATA
Source organism: Biomphalaria pfeifferi (assembly GCA_030265305.1). NCBI lineage: Eukaryota > Metazoa > Mollusca > Gastropoda > Planorbidae > Biomphalaria > Biomphalaria pfeifferi. The sequence continues at coordinate 3,232,559 of JASAOG010000059.1, read as the reverse complement.
ATTACTGAGAGAAAGAGTTAAAATCAATCACTATTTGTCCTTTCACTAGTCCCACACTTACCTCACAGTCATTGGCTCCATCTCCACACATACCAACTGTGTAGCTACAAAAGAAAAGTAGAGAATGCTTGAATGTAATGCTATCTACATGTTACTCCTACAAAAATGTTGATAAAGTGGTAAGAGTATGACTAAAAGGCTGGAGTTCATGATTTGGAAGTAGGAGAAAACATTCATGAACTTCAAAGGAGATGCTAAGGAGTAGGACAAGCAAGAAGTGAGGAAGAGAGTGAGAGAGAGAAATTGTTTAATATTAATGAAGTAGACATTTATTAGCCTTCAAAGAAATGGGTGTGTTAGAACATTGTTATAATTTATAATGGCATTTTTGACTCTACATCAGACACACAGCAGGCCTCTCTGAAGTAATTTGATAACTAAACAACAGTAATAGTTTAATAAGGAAAAAAAAATTGTAAAATACTTTTTAAAAAACATAGCTTATATTAAGTGTAATTGTATCAGTTTGGATCACTCATGTATTCATATATACAAATGACCTAGACATAATAGTCTCTGTGCAATTAGAAATATTTTTACCAATTGTTTTTGTTTAGCTTTTAGCTTTCTCAATGCGCTTTGATCCTATCACATGTCTGGACCAGTTGGGAAAGGGGGAGGGAAGAAGGGGGTATCTTGGTGAATATTTACATGATCCTTTTTTAAATGTGTAAAAAAAATGTTCACTCAGGGCTCGAGTCCTCAAGAAACTAATTCAACTTATACCAGCACATCAGTGAAGTACATATTCTTTCCCTTGTTCAAAATACCAAACAAAATAATTAATTACCAACAGTTAATAGTTGTTGTGCAAAATTTCAGCTTGATCCGAGATTGGGTGTTCGAGAAATAGTGTGTACAAACTTTTAACCGTACAGACAAAGTTGATATAAGCTTTGTAAAAAAAAAATTTTAAATATCAATTAATTTTTGTATTTTAAAACTTGATTCACATTAAATAATGTTAGATTGAAAAACAAAAATATAACAGTTGCTGACATGACATAACTTGGACTTACTCTAGAGCTTGAAGATGTTCAATAAGTTGACATTTCTGCTCCGGTGACATCCTGGCAAATATTGTTCCTTGAACACAAATCTGTCAGACAAACAAAAGATATGATTTTCTAGAGAATGACAGTATAAAGGTAAAATTGTTCATATTCCATGTAACATTATGCCAAAAGCAATCTTTTTTTTTCTTTTGGATAAGCTGAAAGTTGCTTTTTTAATCAATTCACAATTACCGCCGCCGGGAATCACTGCACTTGGTAGACAACTAGAATAACCAGCAATAGATGATTTTGGGTTGTTTTGTATACACACAAGCTGCTAGCTTTTAAATAACTATTTATACCTTTACAAACTCTGACCTTAAGAGAGCAATTGTGAAGCTACTTTTTTTGGTATCTGAGGCATGTTGGAATGGCTTTTTATGATTTTTTTGAAAATTATGTTTTTTTGCTAGCATACAAAAATAGAACTTATATGCTATCATTCAAAGTATCATGCAGAGAACATGCAGATAGAATCACAAGAAGAAAAGCTGCTAATAGGCAGATAGCAAACTGTAATCATGAATGAATTTACTCTAAATTGTAAACTCAGCTGAAAGTGTATCAAGAGACAACTTGGTTCATTTGAATGGGAAGAGTAGAAAACTTTGGTTGCACACTCCACACGCACATCCTCAATACAAGTCATGGGTGAAATGATGACAATGATTATAGTCATATTGCCTTTTTTTTTATTTTCTGTGTGGTCTTCAAAGAACTTTAGATTATTGTGTCAACATTTAGAGGCTCATACTACTATCAGAAAAGTCATTATAAATTTGAGATAACTCTAACAATAATTTTTTGTCTTTTTAACAACTTTCTTCTTAAAATATGTAATCTAAATGCAGGATACATAACAGAATATTAAATTTAGAAAAAAATACCATTTTAGCATTACTGTTTTTTTTTAAAACATAAGTACATAAATTTAACTTGCTATTTCCTTGGTCAAAATAAAAACTAAGCACATTCAATTAAAGATTATTGTAAAACACATTTTTTCAAAATAATTAGCGGTTAGAATACAGTTTTATCTGCTTGTGACATGTTTTAAAGAAACATGCTAAAATCTTTTTTTTTTAGTATGTGAATTTATCCACCAGAAATTTAAAATAAACTTCTACATTGACTACAAGCAGATTCTAAAACTCTGTGAAATAAAATACTTTACAGATGTTATATATCAAATTGTTTGAACAAACCTTTGAAAGTATTTCTGGGAAATAGGAAGAGATGATCCCAAAGCATCGCCCACTTACTGCCAAGTGATTCCTACTTTTTATTTCACCCACTTGAACTCTGGTATACTTCTTAGATGAGGAGAAACAAAGAAAAAACTATTTAATACGATATAAAGATAGTATAAACTATAGTAAAATATCGTTTCAAAATTAGCTCTTACAATTATTTCACCTCTCAGATAAAAACAAACAGCTGCTGAAGTTTAAGGCATACAATTTGTTTATAGTGATCTAAAAAATATTTAAAGCCAATAATACAAGTTTTATCATAACTATAAATGATATAAACATTGATATTCTCGATATTTACATAACATTTTCATAAGAATCTTAAAAATTATATCTTCAATGTTTTTTTTCCTATACTGTGACATATTGTTCCACTGCCAGCCAAGGCTCTTTCATCAAATTACTTAGTCTGGTAAAAACTAAACCGGTTCTAAATATAATACCTAGTAAATTACACACCTAGTAAATTACACAGAGTCAAAATGCAATAAAAGGCTCATAATGTAAGATACTGGTTTAATAAAGTACAAGTCACATAAAAAAAAAAGAATATTGCTCATAAAGTAAAATTATATGGCTTATACAAAATATGCCTCAAATTAAATTTATGGACTCACATTACTCATATACGTTGTATTGCACTTAAGGAACAACTAATAAACAATAAAGTTAATGGAAACAAACACTGAAGACTTGAGGGAATAAGTTCTTATATAGTACTTCGAAAACGGAAATAATATTTAATGCAAAATTAATGAACGGAAAAGAATTAAAAACGCAAATTTGCCTAAATAGATACTTATTCTAACCTTAATTGTGGTAACGACTGTAATTAAATGAGTCTCTTAGGATGATATGACTGACACATTTTGAGCAGACTTAATCTTTTTAAAAATTCTGATATTAAAACATAAAATGTCCTTGCAGAGAAAAAAAATTATTCAAAGTGCTATACTAGCATGCTCAATTGCATTTCGAATAAAATTAACTTGACCAAAATTATTCTAAGACAAATTATATGAACCTGAATAGCTGCAGTTTTTAGGGTCAACTTTCTATCCCAGAGGAAAGACTAAGCTAAATATCTTGCTAATTAAATTGAGAATTACTTAGTATGTAAAATGAAGTAAAACAAATTGTAAAACATGGTTTGATACAAATTAGCTGAAACAGATATTGCATTAATATCTATGGATTAAATAGGTTAGAACAGTTTTTGAACAATATTTATAATATTTTATATAATTTTTTTAAACTGATTTTAAAGTTACTTGAATATCATCCTTTAGAAAGTTACTACAGACTCCATTCAAGAATAAGACTTTAAACCTAATAATTTCTTATATCTTTTGTTTCTTGCATTATAAGAAAACAAATCTGATTAATTTGTGATTTTGGGCACATCGGCACAATTTAGGCCATGTCGTGGAAATCTGATTAAACAATTAGTAAAAATACAATAATAATTTCCTCTCATGCAATATAATTAAAACATATTCATTGTGTACAGGGGAAAGTTAAACAAAAACACAACAATTGATATTAAAGCACCACACATCTACAACACAAAGTTAAAAGACAAAATCACCAAATGTAGCCCATATTAAAAAAAAACAATATAAAGTCAGTGTTTTCTAAAGATAATTTCACTATTTGAGCTTATATTCCACAGAAGATTCCCTCTTAAGCATACATCTTATCTTAAATAATACAGACGTTACTTCAAAAAAGAAAATGATTACGTCCAACGCGTCTTGCATTTAGTCATGCATATTAACCAATGACTTAAATTCTGCCAAGTCACTGGTTTTCCTGGCTAGCTCAGGCAACCCATTCCATGCTCTAATAGCACTAGGTTTTAATAAACCCTAATACTTTGTTTGATTTTTCTATAGTTTCATCAATATGTGGATTCCATGACAGTTTAACATTTATTATAACACCTAGGTATTTTGTGTTTTTAGTTTGTGTTACTGGTTTGCCATGAATAAGATAAGTGGAATTAATTTGTTTTAGTTTTTTTGTTACTCTTAACAACTGACATTTTTCTGGGTGGAAAGACATGCTCCAATTTGATTCCCATTTCTGTAATTCATTCTTAATTCTCTTTGTAAAATATCTGTGTCTTGTGTTGTTTTTTTTGTTCTATATATTATGCAATCATCTGCAAATAATCTGACTTTTGTTCCTGAAGTAATGCAATTTGGTAAATCATTTATGTAGATTAAAAATAGTAGTGGACCTAAGACTGTACCTTGAGGTACACCTGAGTTTACTGTTATTGATGTTGATTTAGAGCCATTTATTATTACAGTTTGTTCTCACCCTATCAGAAAATCTTTAATCCACTGATGCAATGGACCATTAATGCCAAAATATTTTAATTTTTAAGCAAACTATGGAGGTGAACTTTGACATAACATTCTAAAGTAGGAAAGTGAAACTAATTTAACATAGTTAAATGGTCTGTCACTTTTAAATTTAAGTAGCCAACACAATATTTGTTTGTTTGTATGTTTTACATGTTTTAGATATTTCTTCAGAGTTGAATCTATATTCTAGTTCAAGCCTCCTCCAGTGAGCAGGGTATGAAACAGGGACCATTGAGACAACCAACACAGTCCAGTGAGCATACTGCATGACCAGGCAGCCACAGACCTGACCCTTAAGCTATTTTCAGCTGAATTTGTTTAGTATTAGTATTTGTTATGTATTGTAGCATAGACTTGAAAATCACAACTAAATATTAAGAAAAAAAAAAAGCAAGCCAACTGCAAATCTAATTTAAATTATTTGAATTGCACAATGTCACTTAAAAACATAATATTGCTGTTAAATGTAATTAGAACATCTAATAAGCCAAAATCTGTACTTAAAAGATAAGATTTGTCAAACTTTAGAAAACACAGACGATATCAGTTTGTGATGTGATGGATGTTAAAATTACTAGTAACTAGATCAAAATTAAAGAGATCATAGTCAAACAAATAATAAATAAAATAAATTTTTTGTGGAGGTAACCCAAGAATCCAACTTGTTGTGCCTAGCTCTCTCAAATTTGCTAGATATTCTTTACAAACCTTTCCAAGTGAGGTACAAGTGTCAGTAGATTCTATTAAACTGTCTTCTGCTACTAGTGGCCAATTCTGTGACATGAGATATGGAAGTTACCTTCTCTGATACTAACAGGAATCATTAGAGTAACAAAATAGACATATTCATATATTTGATCAAAGTCCAAAATAAAAAAAAATTCCCACAATCTAATTATTTACCTTCTCAACCAAAAAGAAAAATACAAACATTTCCAAGAGCTGTAAAACAAGCATGCTAATGCATGGGGAAAAAACATAATTTTTAATTTGCCAAATACACAGAAAAACACATAGTAATGAAAACCAATAGCTCAGGGGGAATATTTTGTAAGGATCATGCAGGTAAGTTAATGGAAAAAAGATCATGTAAATGCAAATTTTAAACTTCTTTGTTTTGTTCTAAGTAGATAAGTCTCAGACAAGGCAATGAGTACAACATATTAAATAAACAAACTCACATCTGTTGCTATATCCACAGTGTCTTCTGTACAAGCCAAATGTTCTGTCTCCTCAAACTCCACCCTGGCTGGATTTTCTTTATCTGGAGCATGGGCCCGGACCAAAATGACTTTATCATGCTTTCCAACCATCCGACAGTTCCTGGCCACACTAATGGCTGTCTGTATCATGTCACCTGAAATAGATATAGACTTGATCAAAATAGGTTTAAGAGAAATAGTTTCAATCAAGCTAAATGAAGTTAGACATACACAGAATACTTATAGCCTTTAGAGAGCTTATTTAAAGCTAAGTGACACAATGTACTGTTTCTGTGGCCATCTGTTAACAGGTGTTTTGTGTCACAAGCACTACAACCCAATCACCTAACTGGTATTGTAGGATTTTATATCTAATGCCCTAAGGCCAACTGGTCTTAAAGGAGAACGTTTTATTTCTTCTTTGATTTCATGTAAATGAAAAAGCTTTGGCTCTAAATAGATTTAGGGAAAAAAAAAGAGTTAAGCTAAACAAAATTGATAGAGACTAGATTTAGTTTGTTTTAGGCTTAAACTAAAATAATTAAGAAGAATAACAATATTTTATTAATATAATAATTTCAATAATGAGCAAAAAATGTTAAATGTTTGACTATAGTTATAAATGTAATTTATGTGGCTGATAATGACTATCTAAAAGAAATCTACCTATCGTGTTATCTCGATAAGAAAAAATAAAATTAAAATATTTTCAAAAATATATATTTAAAAATATTAAAGTTTCTCATAAGCATAGTTTAAATTGGTCATAGTAAATTAAAATCAGGGATTTATATTTACTGATTTAACAAAAAAAAAATTATTTTAAAAAATGTCCTGAATTTCCAGCCTCAAAGTGCATGTTAAACAATGTCCGTTGGTTACCTGTAATCATGACTGTTCTAATATCTGCCTCCTTCAATGTTCTAATGACTGGCATTGTCTGTGGCTTTAGTTGGTTCTGCATTACCAACAAACCCAAAAATATCAGATCATTCTCCACTTTGTCCCTGCACAACAATTAATTGAAACAGAGTTGAAATACATATCTATGTGAAGTGTGCCATGAAGCAAATATTTTAATTCAAAATTTTACTTTAACATTAAGAAACAGAGAAGCAAGCAACAAGGTACGCAAATGTCTATAGCATGTCAATAGCCTTATTACAAAGTCTATAGTACTTTTAATTTCATTATGCAGTAACTATGTTTAAATAGCAGCCTAACTGCTACAAAAAAACAGATTAGAAATCCAACACGAAAGATGACATATTTTTGGGTTTAATATCACACAATTTAAACCATATTTTAAAAACTACAGAATTCAAAAAGCCATTATAAACAAACACTTCCCAGCTTAAACACTGTGCTTAAGTGTATGCTTAATTGGACAAAAAAATTATTTGGTAGTGAAAGCTGTAAAAATCAGTGTAAAAAAGATCCTGCTGTTCTGTTTGAGAAGTCTTCTATTTATAAAAATAAAAGTCCTTAAAGTACACCTATTAGAAATACTTTATTCTACTACATTTGGATAATGCTTACATTATATTTTGTGTCTCACTTACCTAGATATCCTTTGGACATGGTGCCATGTTATTTTGGGATCCATGGGCCTATAGGCAAGAGCTATGACTCTAAACCCCTGGATTGAATAGTTGTGCAGAACTGTTGGAAAATCTTGAGGAACTGTGATACAAATGTATTATTATTTACTTTTTATTGTGCCACATTAATAAATAAGTCAAGGAAAACACAACAAAGTAGAACTTTCTTATTAGTCTTGTACCTAGTTAGAATAGCTATAGCATAAATAGTTCCGATCTTAAGTTCACAACCACAGATGACAGAGTAGTCATCCCTTTATAGAGTCATCATTGGTAACAAAATAATCAGCTAATGACAAAAAGTTCCTATTAAAATTGGGAAGATTCTTCTACAACTTTTGAAACCAAACAAACCATTCTTTCACTCACTCAACTACTTAGTCCCATAGCAGAATTTACACTGAATAAGAATCTTTAAGTAATTTAAATTAAGAAATATCTTGTCTTTATGGTTTTAAAGTTTAATGTTAATAAGCTTTAATTTTAATTGTTCAAACTGTTTTACTTTTAAAAAAGAAAAAAAGACTAGAATAAGAAATAAAACAATAGTTTAAAAAAGAATACTATTGTTTTTAAATGTAAAGGAGCATTGATAGTAGTTTACCTGTTTGCATTGTATACTAAAGACAGCCAGTGTCCCTTTAAAATCTACTCAGACAGTGCACTTATTAAGCTATGAGTTTATCACTCAGTCAGTGTTCTTATTAAGCTTTCAGTTTATCTCAAAGTAGCAAGACACTTAAAAGAGTGATTTCAAATTTGGAGGAGAAATGTTCATGTATCTTATCCACTTGTAAGAAACCTACAACCCTCTTTCTCAGCATATATAATTGTATCACTTAGCCTCAAGATTGCCTACCAGTTTCTGGCTTGCACAGGGAAGCAATTTTTTCTGGAGCGCCCTTGCAAAAGATATCCATGTGGTTCTCTCCCATGGTTCTTGTAATGACACTCATACACTGGGATACAGAGGAAAAAGTGAACTGCTTGATGATGCCAACTTCAAAAGGATGCTGGAGAATAACGAGACTTAAACTCTTACTTCACATTAGATAGGATATCATTCATTTAAAATTGACTGCAACAATGAATAACAGGATTTTGTTGTATTGCAAGAAAATTATGCCTAGGAATTACTAGTTTTCTTACATAGCTTAAGGTAGTATTTTAAAATAGCAATCTTATAAATACAAAGTAGGATACAATTTTTTTTTTTTTTTAATTTTATTTTTAATCTATTAATAAAGAAGCCCACACAAGATGAGATAAAGCCAAAGCAAGTATGATTGGGGTAAAGAGGGGTTTATGTAATACATTACATTCTTACAGAAGTGACTTTTGTTTAGCTCAAATTATAAGAACTCAATAAATGTAGCATTCACACTTCCTAATTGGTGCATACAATTTCAGGACTCACAATCAACCATTGAACATAATCATTGCATAGTGCTAGTTTACATTTACATTGTATACTTCTAAAAATAATGTTTACTGTTTTTTGAAACTCTGCAGTATTATGAAGTTCTGCTATTTTAATTATTTTTTTTGTTAATTTCTTGAATATTTTAATGTATAATACTTGGTTTTTGTTTTTTCTACTCACACCAATAGATTTTTAATTTTATACTTTTCTATCCACCTTTCAGATGATGCAGCTCATTTTTTTTTATGCCTATAATAAAACTTTAATCAATAATTGTGTAATTCCTGTTCAATGGTAGTAATTTGAATCAAAGGTTCTCAAAAAGGTAGCAACTTATCATTTTAAGCAAAAATATGGTTTTAATCCATGTTTTAACATTTTGATGTATTTTAGCTTTACATAAAACAAAAACAAAAGTAATGGTAGAAATGATCCTTAAACAGCCCCATGCAGTATTCACAAAAAGATTTTGGTTTCAATATTGTCAGTCAGCACATGCATGTTACTTTTTTTCTTTTGAACCACAAAAATGAATTTGTTACTAATAAGCAGGATAAATAAAGCAGCTATCATACATGGCATAATAAAAATATATTTAAACAACTAATATAATATTGTAAGGTGCTTTCACTAAACAGAAAAAAAAAAGGCATGTGTTCTTATTTATTATTGTGCTCAGGCCGTTAACTTCACTGGTACACTAAAAAAAAAATTAGTTTAGAAAAAAAAACAACATATATATATATATATACATACATCATGAAAAGATAATGACATAAAAAAAAATATTGATCAACATCAGTAACACTATTTGCCTTGACAAAGTAAAGCCACAATAAAAATGTTATAAATAAAAATGAAAGCAATGCCCAACTAAAACAGGAGAGATCCCTTTGTCAGGTTAAACTTTACTAGAGATAACTAGCTCAGATCAAATAAATAGAGATCAACAAAGATTAAATGTTAGCTTCCCTCCATTTTTTTTTTACCCAAGTTTCTGTAGCACCTTATACTTTATCGTTTTTCAATTTCAATTGAACAATATTGGCTTATCACAAAACAAAACTTATTATATTACAGTAAAAAACACAAATATGTCAAAGCAATGCTGAGCTCTTTACAAGATTCAATGGGAGATGCAGGGTCAACAAGGCTCATTTATACTCAACTTATAGGCCTGAAATTTTATTTGTTTTAAGTCCAAGACTGAAGTTGAATATGTTTGATAGACATTTGTCAATTGGTGATTAATGTTATAAAATCATAGGCTTGAATATTTTTCAGCCAGGAGACCATGCAGCGGTAATTAGCTAAAGACTACAGTGAGATGCATTTATTTACAGGCATTTATACAAAGCTCTTGATCTAACAGCTACTAGGCACAAACTGTACACTCCACACAAGGCCAAGTAAGAAAAAAGTAAAAGAGAAATAAGACACAAAATCCAAGAAAAAGTATTTGAAAAAAAAAAATGACATGTCAAAGACCTCTGTGTTGTTTTCTTCTTCTTGAATAGACAGAGAGTGCTGCCATCTTTTGGCCATGCTGCTGGGACTATGCTCCTTGCAAAATAGAAATGCATCAGGAATTCAGACATATAAATGGGGGTAAAAGCAAATTTGCATCCCCCATTACCAAGCATCAATTGTATTGTTAACTCTTAATAGCATTAGTTGTATTGCTAATTAATTTTAAATATTATTATAAATTGTATTTATGCTTATGAATAATTTCTTTAAAATAAGCTGATTTACTTATGATAGAAAAAAAAACATTTGAAACAGTTTAAATTGAAGATACTGATGTTATCACTCTTAAATGTTATAGATTTCTGAAGGCTAAAGCAGTTGTGCATGTATCTCTTAGAGCACTATTTTGGAGAGCCATTGACTGCATTTATTATATGTGAAAATAATAACTATATTAAATATATTTCATGAAAATTTGTGTGAACAAATAAAAAAAACTACAGGTATTTAAATATCATTTCATTCATGTGCTTTTTTTTTTTTTTAATGTGAAAAGTATTTTAAAAATTTAAAGGCAAGAAGACAAAACAACAGTGTATTATTATTATGAAAATGTATGTATTAAAATACTATTTTAAAACATTTATAACACAAGGATTTTGAAACTAAATTCTTAGCAATATCTGACTGGATAAAGGCTGAAAAGGGGAAGAAAAAATAGATCAAAAAGTTACCATAAAGGGCTAAAATATATACGTGAAATAGACTAGAAATAAAAATTACGACGAAGGTGCATTCTCATTTAGTCAACACAATGATTTCATCTAGTAATTGTACTACGCAGCATTCTGTAAATGAATCAGTTTTAAACAAAACAAAAATGCAACAACTCAAATGTTAGAATATGAAACTCTGAATATTTATCTTGATATGTTCCAAAATGTGAGTGCGAGTGCAGTTATCAAAACCCAAGTTAGTTAACAGTATATTACTTAAAAACTAATACATGGAAATGACTTATAGTGCAACAAGCAACAACATGAAATGGGGAAAGAGGTATGGGGAGGCACATAACAAAACATACTAGACCAGAGGTAAACAAGACACTTTTCTTTGTTTGGCAGCACTTCTTACCTCACGCTGAAGATACTCAAACTCTTCCTAGAGGAAAATACAAGCTCACATGCATAAACTAGACATTAAAAAAAAGCCCAATAACCTTTCTTTAACCCTAAGCTACATGGGACATTTTTGACAATGTTTCAAGAGAGTTTAGGAATGACATTTACATTCCAAAAAGATTTATAAAATACAGGAAAAAATCTATTAATAAAAATGTGTTCAGTCTTTTTTAACTCTAAAAAAAAATAATCTGGTTTGAAGAAACTTTAAATTGTGTTGCACCCTTCATCGTTTAAAGTGGCAAGGAAAATCCATGTTTAATTAAATCTGAATTGAAAAAAAAAAAAAAATATTAACACACATTACACACTGGGACTCTAACTGAAGTGAAGAAAACAATATTTAACATAAATTCAATGTTGACTAGCTATGTAAGTCAAGTACCTAGCATTACCACATGTTAAAAAAAAAAGAAATAAAATAATATAATGTATCATTTAACCATAACTTTATGCGTTTCATTTAAAAGTTGAGGCAAAAAGAAAAATATTATCAGAAATGGAAATTAGTTATACACACTGGGACTCTAACTGAAGTGAAGAAAACAATATTTAACATAAATTCAATGTTGACTAGCTATGTAAGTCAAGTACCTAGCATTACCACATGTTAAAAAAAACGAAATAAAATAATATAATGTATCATTTAACCATAACTTTATACGTTTCATTTAAAAGTTGAGGCAAAAAGAAAAATATTATCAGAAATGGAAATTAGTTTGTCTCTAATCAAACTGAGAGGGAAGGATTTTTTTTTACCCAGTCTTGCTAAAAATTGTAAAGCCATGTTTTTTCTTGATGGATCTGTTAGTTCCTCAATTCACTAAAATTAAGTTTACTTTTTTTGGTAGACAACAAAAATTCAACTAAACAAAAAGGGTATAAAGTTCATAAATAAAAAAAAATTTAAAAATTTGTATGAATAATTTCTTCATTATTTATATTTAAACTAAAAAGGAATATTTTGCTAAAAACAAAAATTGTTATAAGACTCATTGATCAAAACCTAAGCCTTTTGTGTACATTTAATAAGGCTAAATGAAAACCCACTGCATATTGTAAAATCAGTAGCATATGAGCTCAAAACAAAAGAAAGCATAGCATCCAAAACATTCAAAGTTTGTATCTATTTGGATGTAAAATGTTTCAAAAGTTATTCTCATCAAATTTGTTTTGCAAATATAATAAGAGAACTTACAAAATGGTAAGATGATTTAAAAATGTGTTTTAAGACAATTATACATGCATGTATAGGTATGGATGACATTAAAAAATTAACTGGTTCAAAAACTATGCTCTACATTGGCTTAAAACTGAACTGGTACTTAAAAAAAAAGAGGTTTCCAGAAGTATAAGGTATAAAAAAAATAACCAGCAGAGATCCTTCATCACCAGAAAACTAGCAAGAAGAAATTGATACTAACCTCTTCTCCTAAGAAAGTATCAGCACTATAAGGCTTGACAACAGTGGGTGCAATAATGTCAAACTTGTGGGTGTCTGCACCAGGTTCTTCCAAGTGCTGAAATGTTTAAGTTACTTTCAACAAGTTTTAACTTACTCAGAAAAGAGGAAAATAATCCATCATCTCAAAATAATTTTTAAATTACCCATAGAATTTTAAGAATTATCAAATAAAATAACATTATTTTCAATTCCTTTTGGTTCCTACAAATGTTTTTTTTTGGCCAGTTTGTAAGTTTTAAGTTAGTTGAGTTACAAAAAATAATCAGAAAGATTGAGAAAAGAAAGACAAAGAAACAATAAAGAAATGGTAAGGTCGGGAATGATGAAAACAAAAATAATGTGAGATCCTTAGAGATCTTTTTTCTCAAACTAAAGAGAATCTCTAACAATCTCTTACAATTTTGCTATTAGCTTCTATATGTAGATGTTGAAATGCTATTTAGAAAAGAATACTAAATAAAGAGCCAATCATAAGAAGTACTCACCCACTTAATGGCATTAAACATTATCAAATCCAGAGGATCTCCACTCAGCTCTCCATCTATGATAGTCAGTGAGTGGCAGGTTGCAAGAGACACTAGCAGAGGTCCACGCTCTAAAGTGGATGGATCAGGCACTGCTTGGGCAAACCTAAATAAATAAATAAATTTGATTATGATTTTTCTAGTATCAATAACTGACTAATATTGATTGCAACATTACATTACCTTTGATTGCTGACAGGCACTACACCCCACATATCAAGCCCATCCTCTGTTAATGTTCCTGTCTGGAAAGCAAATGTGATCCATTAAATATTATAGTAAAATCAAGATACCAAAAATTTTACATTATTTCAAAGTTTACATAATACATGCCTTGTCAAAGCAAAAAACATTAATTCTTCCACAGAAGTTAATCCTGGGAGGGCTGATACAAAATATTTTGGACTTCTTAAGGCGACTCTGGGCATATACAGTGCCTACTGTCATGGCTGCTGGCAGTGCAGGAGGCACAATAATTGTTACAATGTCAAGGGCACGAATGAGTGTTCTGTCCCATGATTCCTATAAAACAAAACAAAAAGTGGGTTTCATTAACTTTGGGAATATATTACCAAACAGAACAATTTTAAAAAATTATATTAATTTTTTTTTCAGTAATACAGAAGATAATACATTTTCCTGAATATAATGTAAATTATTATTTTTTCCAGCATTTTTAATATTAAAAAATGTATCATATTTTATTGCAGCCATGTCTCACAAAAGAGGTTAAATGACTAAGTTTCACAAAGTGACTGTTAGAGACAAAGCTCAATATTTTGTAAAAACAGGTTTATTTTATTAGTATTGTGTGACAATAATCCAGCACTTATCATTTCACAAATCGTCTTCAAGAAAAAAACATTTTACCAAAGCCTGACTTAGACTTTCTATTTTTACTACTTCACCATACCCTCCATGATTACAGCAACTTTAATGTACAATGTGATTGCACGTATCTTCACCTTAACCTATGCCTTAGTCTGTTGAACCATTGGGGCATCACACATGATCTGCTAACAGTCTTTCTTCATTTCTCTGTATTTTGCCTAGGATAGAATCTCTTTGAGGGGCAATTCCATTCTTTTATTTCGTCTTCCCATCACTTTCTCTGCCTCTTATTTTACCTGGTACTGTTTACTGAAAGAAAAGTCTTTGCTTGTATAGTAGTTTATTTAAAAAAAAAAAAGAATAAAACCAACCTTGTATTTGATATATGTGTACACAGAATAGGCCATGCCCAGGCAGGCAACCCCAGCAAGAAATAGGATGAACCTTAAAGCATCTCGATAAAACTTAAAATCCAGTGGTTTAGGAAACAAGATAGCTCGCACAAGTTCACCCTTTGCAGTGTTGTAACCTGAAAGAAAAACACATTTCATAGGTACCAATGTTTACATCTTTAGTTTATATTACTCTTTATATTCAGATAACATTACTCTACATCTATAGTTAATACTACTCTGCATATTCAGTTAGTATTACTCTACATCTATTGTTTATATTACTCTAATTAGTCCACAAGATCTCTCACCAGTTCTTACAACAACTGCTGTGACCTTTGCTTGGCCATAGTAGCGTGTCTGAACAATTTTAGTGCCAGAGAATAATGTATGCCGCTTGTGAGTTTCAGGAGAGTAAATTTCTTCGTCTTCTGCAGGCATCAAAGGCGTTTTTGTCACAGGAACACTTTCACCTAGGAAAGTAAACAACTAAGATTCAGCCTAAAAATCCCCAACTCAATTAATAATAAACTAGTATACCATCAGTCTGTGAACCAAATGTTGATAAATAATAAAAATAATTTCAAATAAAGTAATAATGTAAAGTAAATTATTTTTGTTACACATATTTTTTTGTGAAAATGTCAGAATAAAAAATGGGGGAAAAAAATGACAGCTTTTCTTTATTAAGAGATTAGATGTAAGAATTGCTGGTTAACTGAAAGTTTTTGTGTAAGGTTTATTTAATGTCAAGTATTGCAGACACATATATAGAGGCGGTTAAATAAAAAATATTGTTATAAACCTGGTGGTGGCACAGATGGGGGTAGTGGTGTGTTTGTGTAGTCAGCCGACGCAAATCGCCCCAGGCCAGCGATAGACGAGCAGTCAACCGTGACGAGTTACGACGGTCGGCCGAGATGAGTGTCAACATGATGGTTTGGGAAGGATCGACGTCGTGAACAGAGCTCAGGAGCGTCACGAGGGATGTAGTCATCTGACCACCCAGAATGGTCGAGCGACGTTCTGTCCAGTTCTAGAAGGCCAGCAGGGACCCTATGTAAAGAGCGAAGGTATCAGAGACGAGTCAGTCACAACTTCCCGATCTACAGTTCGTTACAACGGCTCAGTACAAGTCCGAGACGAGACAGAGAGACCAGTTCAAGAGTTGATATGGCGGAGGGATATTTGTACAGTCCTGTGTTACGTGCTGCCAATTGTACAGTATTGGCTGTTATTTATTGACATTAAACTATTACGTTATTTTGAAGCCCAGAGTTGTCAAGTTCTTTAAGTTGGTGGTGTCGTTTGGTGCAATTTGCAGCGAGCCAGGATAGGGAGATTCGTAACAATATGTAATGTTACAGATAAAATGTTTATAAGCATCAGCATCAGGCTAATATAATTCAGCAACTTAAACAACTAAAAATATGTTCATCTGCCCTTTGAACTTGTAATTTTAACAAAAACTCTATTAGTCTCTGAATTAGGTGTATAAATAAAGAAATGTATTATGACCAGACTCACCTGTAAGCATACTTTCATTTACTATGCAGGTGCCAGCAGTGAGTACTGCATCACATGACATGACACAGCCATGAGCAGGAATGGCAATCACATCTCCAGGTACCAACAGGTGTTCTCGTTTCAGAACAAATTCTGGACACAAGATAAAACATTCCCCAATAAGTACAATTTCTTTTACCATTTCTAGCAGTATTTAGATGATAACATGCTATGTACTAATTAGCAATCCTCCTTTTCAGACAACAAACTAAAAGATCTCTACTGTCAGCTAGTGGGAGAAAACCAAGCAGAAACTCATAAACACTAAAAATATCCATTCAACTTACCCTGCTTTTCATTGCAAACTTCCAAATCTCTTTCTTCTGTAGCCACCATATTTCTTAAAGTAACCCTTTGCTGATGAACACAGAGCAGAAGTCAAAAGTTGATTTTAAAAATTGAAACAAATAAAATTAAATATGTTTTGAGCTGAATAATATTAGTATCACCATTAACATTTTATTTGTTTAAAATATGTAGAAATATAATATAAATATAGAATCTAGAGATCCACAAAACAGGTTTAAATATTAATAGATATTGATGAAAAATTTTATTCAGGTCTATATTATTATTAGCAGAGGATATAGTTAGTATAATCCTTAAAAATTAATCTAAATTTCATAGCCTTCTAAAAAAAAATATTCCTTTTTATGCTTAATGCTTACCTTTCTAGTTTCTACTAAAGAGATGGTAATAGACATTGCAGATATAAAAAATATGCAGGCTGCATAGTAGTAGTATTCATCTATAGACCAAAGTGTGATGCTTCCAATTTGGAAGATATAGAAGGGATTCAACACCTGCAAGCATTTGAAAAAAAAAACAAAAACACTGAAACTAGATGAAACATGCTAACAAGTTTCAAAACAGTGAAGTTTTTTTTAAGACACTACAGTTCTTTCTGTTGCCTAACTTATGTGAACAAATTAGTGCCATGTTTATGCCATGGACAATATTTACTTACTTATTTCAAACTTCAAATCATCAGTGATGTAAAGTTAGCAGGTCTTGACCTATGGTCAAGAATGGTGTTTTTATATATCTAGCTCAAGTTATTTTACTTGTCCAAAACAAATGTAAAGTACCACTAAAGCTGGTAGATGTTAAGTATGTCTTCAAATCTTTAATGAAAAATTTCAGACTTGACCAGAATTTGGGTGAGAAACCCTCTTTTCGCCAGCAAAGTCAAACTCTGACATGATTGCTTTGTAGAATAATTCAAGATATATAAATAATGATGATTGTAATTCAATTTTCTTCTATTTCCATAATGTAACATTGGAGAGGAGAGTACATGTAATTCAAAATAAACAAATATGCTTTAACCATTTTACTTAATAAGCAATACACAAAATTAAGTCTATAAATAGGTCACATGTTTTTTCAACTGAAAAAGAAATAACAGCATTGCTTGTGCAAGTTATATCAAACAGGAGAAACTAATTAAGCAAATGACAAGCTGCTATTCAGTGAGTGGGCAATTACCTACTTCATTGACTAACAATTCCCAGTAGGATGGTACTTCAATTATCATACTGTTTGAGCCATACAGTCGTCTCCTAGATCATTAGATAAAACATTTATTATAATATTATGCTTTAAATTAACAAATTGTAAAATGTTATCTAGTAAAAAAAAAATTTTAAAAGGGTTTGCATTATTAAAGTCATAAATTAATTATCAGTTGTCTAATGTTTCTATCATACTATGAGAACTATTCTACAAATTGTGCAACAAAGTAATCATTTGTCTACAATTTTATTTCAACAAGAATTTAATATTAACATTTATTGATGTAGCCAAATAATTAAACTGTCATTTGTGCTAAGGGATTAAAGGTTTCAAAATGCAAATCAATTATTTGCCTTGCAGCTTGCTGCTCCATTGACATTCCTTTATAACGCTCATGTAAAGTATGGCAGGTTGTTTTAATTGAAAGATCCCTGCAGAAGAAAATATAAACAAGCAAGATAATTGTATTCACATATTAGATGAAGCTAGATATTGTGAAGTGGGAAAATTTTTTTTTTAATTAGTATCAAAAAAGCAATCTTACTCCAGTTTTCTGAAAGCAGATTTGATCTGATCCCAGATGTATCTTGTATGCTGGTAGTCAAAATAGTGAAGACCTGAGTCATGGTCAGACACCCAGGAGGCTCTGAGTAGTGAGCTATTGTCAGACACATCAGTTGTGCTGCCTGCTGGAGACTCAGTATAATTGCCAGCATGGTCCCTGTTTGCATAATTAATTTATTTCAATATTTTATTAGTAAATAAAACTACAAGTTATTGGATCCAAACAAAATTGTATAACACAAAAAAATGTTCAGAAGATACTAAATTTAGTTCCGCTTTTAAATTTACCTTTCATGTAGAGATTTTTTTAAAGAAGGTGTACCATAAAGTTGAAAACTTAATTCTAATTATTTGTGATAAGCACAAGTCCAGATAAACTTTGTGGGAAATGGACAGTCTACACTAGAAGGTATACGAGGTAGAATCATGTTTAACTGAGATATGATAAGAGCTGATTATATTCCAAACAGTAATAATTTAAAAACAAAGAGAAAGAAATCGATTGAAGATTTACACAATCATTTATGTTTATTTAGAATGAGGCTTTTATTCAACACATGTTTCTTAGTTCACCATCTCTACTAGGTACTTGAGATCTGTTGTTAAGAAGGAAAATAAAATATGGTTTTAAGACAACACAGCAGTATTGTAAACCTAATGTTACAAAAAAAAAAAAGTAAACTTCTCATTTTTTTCCCTAGAGACTATTTATTCTGAATATTTCAAACACTTTACATTCTTATCCACTTTTTAAATCTCTAGTCAAAATATGATGATGCCAGGTCATCATTTTCATGCAATCATACATTGTTTTGTTTCTTTTGTAAGTGGAAATATTTTATGCAAAGTCAATATAAGCTCAAAAATTAAAAAAATAAAAGCTGCATTTAAATCTGTAATGAAAATGTACAGAGTTGATAATGAGCCACATTCACGTAAGGCTTTTCTTTTTGATCTGCAAAATATTGATTTCTTCCTATAATGTCAGCAAAGTGTGTTTTGCAAGTCAATAAAGTTATGGGAAATACCACAAGCTGTTAGCTTTTCTTCTACTGCATGACTTCATTTCTTTTGTAATCACCTTTCTCTTCCTATTATTTTGTGTTTATTCATTAGTTCTTAACATTTCCTTTGTTCTTGAAAACATCAGTATATTTCTAGCCCATTTCAAACTTCTCAATCAATCTTTCTAATTACTTCATTTTTATTTTTAGATAAAACAAAATGTGATATTAGTTGATTATAGAATTAGAACAATGCATATATTGAATTTCAAACATTTCAGCAAATCTGAAATAAAGTTAGCTTTTGGATTTGAAAAAAAAAATTGAACAAATTATCTCTCCATAAATAGCTCTACAGAAAGAAACAAAAAAATGTTAAAAGTCACAAAAAGTTTGCAATATGTATATTAACGTTTTTCCAAAATGTCAGGAATAAGGTAAGGCAAAGTCTGGGGTGACTTCATCAAATAAAAGTTCATGAAATCAAAAACTATTGCAAGACCTTGACCACCTTTAACCTTCCATATTTCTCCATGTGAAATGAGACCAACTGTTCCTAAAATGCACTGCCATATCTGTGGAAGGACGGCTAGGGAAGACGATTCCCATGAGAATTGTTAGGTAGATATACACTGGCAGGTTGAAGATACTTCTTTACATTCCCACTAAGTACTATGTTACCCTATGGTAACTTACATACTAAACATGATCACAAATCTGCCTACTTTTAGACAAGGAAAACTTTCAATAAATTATTAAACAAAATAGTGTGTTCAGCTTTAAACTAGAGGTTACTTTTTAAATTGTTATCACAAGAAGATTTTTTTAGAAGAATATCCAGAGAAAGATTTTATTTTACACAACCATATAGACTGCAGCAGGATTCATATCTGCCATAATTTCATACAATAACACTAAGCTTAACCAGGATGGAAAAAATTAAAAACTAATTAAAGCAGACCAGTGAAAAGAATAAATATAGAGAGAGATCAATTAATAAGCAGAGCTATAATTAGTCAGGATTATACAGCATGCATACACTAATTGAGAACACAACACATTGTTAAGAAAACTGTACAACACGATAATTAAAGGATATACATAACCTATACATAACACACTAATTATGTGACTAGTTATGCAGTACAAAGATTAAATTAATCAGAAATTCAAAAATATAAATAAAAAATAGAGAACATCCATAGAGATAGTAAGCTTATTACTTAATATCATTCTGTGAATCACAACTCTTTTGAGATATTTGAGCATATGATTAATTTGATTATATAGCCAGATTATCTTTAACTAAACCCTACATAGACATTATTTATCAAAAAGTTGCTTCAAATATGATGGGTAGCCAGAGTAGTTAGCCTAGCATGTGCTATAATGGGTACCAGAAATTTGAAGACTTGACACAAGTTGAAATCAACCTGACCTGTCATTAGCTGTATAGATTCTTTAATCATTTATAGAAGGATCTAGTTATAACAGCATTAAAGGTAATTATTGATCTCACAAAAATGTTTCCCTAACAATTGCTTGAATAATGAGCTCAAAAAAACTCTTACAAATACAAGTGAGCACAGTTTTTATTATTATTACTTTTATATATAGCATGCTCAGTGCACTTTAGTCCAATCTTTATTGTGAAGATTTTGGGTGGAAGGGGTATTTGGGAGGTTTACATGCTTCCTTTAGGTGCTCAGCAAACAGAACTCAGCTCAAATCAAGTCTTGAGTCAAGTCTACATCAGGATTCAAACTCACTCAAATCAAGTCTTGAATCAAGTCTACATCAGGATTCAACCTTGCTCAAATCAAGTCTTGAATCAAGTCTACCTCAGGATTCAAACTCGCTCAAATCAAGTCTACATCAGGATTCAAACTCAAGTCCTATTAGTTAGGTAAGCCAAGAAGTACCCAATTAGCTTTACCTAGTACTTGGCAATTGTGGAAACACAAACAATTTTGATAAAATCACTTTAACTATTGAAGGATATAACCCCATCACAGTGCCCACAGCAAACAATGTACACCGTTTCTATATTTATATGAGTCTGTGGGTATTTGTTTTGACAGTTTTTAAAGCGCATGCCTAGAACAAGTGTCTGAAATCCCCATCACTTACAAAAAATACACCCACAGTTGATGCCTTCAATTCATGTTAACTGAAGCATATACAATACAATAGGAATTGAATTTTCAAGACCAGTCCAGAAGGAGATGTCTATATAGTTACATTTTCTACCATTTTGAGGGTTGCATCAAGTAGAACACTACAATTATTTAGGAAGGTATTAGTATTGAATAACAACATAGGGAAAAAACCCAGCTTATATCAAGTTCCCATTATGTGTATCACGTGACCAACTAGTTGCTACCATCTATGTTAACCACATTGAGTCCAACACTAATGTTTGCACTTCATTGAAAACTACAAAATTGTGTGTAAGTCAGCAACAGCTGTAAGGATTATAATCTAAGCATACAAGTCATTCCACATCGATATGCGGGATGGTTGTTCCTTGAGCTGTTATTAATTCAAAGATATGGTTTTGGCTTTGGTCCAGCTACTTAATATAGCCTGGAGGTAAATCAATTACTTTTTCAACAGAAAATTTACATTGTGTGATGTGTGTTTATTTTGTGTTAAACTATTATCTAACTTCCATTTTAACTTCCTTCATATGTACCTTTACTTTCTTCGCTCTCCCCTCCCATTTTGATTTCCTATGGTTTTTTTTCTCTCAGGTGAAACAGAAAACAGTTAAACGCTGATCTCTAAAACGAAATGTAACGTGACTTTTCAATTGCAGTCAACATGTTTCTTTATTAACGGATATAAATACGTCAAAACCTCAGGAAAACACGTCCAGGATACTAAACAACTGAGAAGTAGATTTATTTTTTTTAAAGTACTAAAGGAGGTGGGGGGGGGGGGGCTGTTAGATGTATGTGTCAAACTATTGGATGACCTGGAAAATACCGGAATGCTAACTTTAGACACATTCTATAAGTATCTTGCGTTCATCAGAAGGTCAATTTTTTATGGGTGTTTATTACTTGTATATAACACGAATCCTTTATTTTAAAAAATTATAATTACGAAACAAACTATTCTAGTAAGTATTTAGGACTAGCAGCAAAATGGAAGCTAAGACACCAAAGAGAAAATTCGAGAGTTCCCAAAAGCTGATGGCAAGATTAAGAATACAAGACGAGAGTTAAAAAAAGAAAAAAAAATTCCCCCATTGCTACAGTTTGTACCGGGTATGTTAATCTTGTGTGACGTTGGCCGAATTCAGTTTTGCGGTTAGTACGAAATTCAAACTGAAGTCACGAGGCTCGGAGATTGCACGTGACAAAGTATGTCTGGAGAACGTGTGAGTGTGTGTGGCTTGACTATTATATCGCCCATCAGACTGTACGAATTGTGTGACCTAGATTCTTGTTGGACAGGATAACACGCAGATAACACTAGCAACACGTCCAATGACAACTATAGCGTGGTAGTCACGTTCACTATTAATAAATGCACAGCTTAACTAAACACGGTCAATTAAGTGGCAGTGACAGTGGCGTTCTTAGGGAACCGAATCGGGTGACACTCATCGGGTGGTGACACCCAGATGGAAAAACAATAAACAAAAACAACTGGGGGGGGGGGGGGGATTGACTATATTGATATAATGCATTTAGATAGTCTTAGATACGCTTTAAAGTGAAATTCAAACTAAATGTCCAGACCGTCACATCATACTTTTATATCAACTTGTTCATCCAAAACTTTCTCCCCTAGATTCAGGAGCACGAAAGTTAAGCTGGTTGGAAAACGTAAAGGAATGGGCAGGCCTCTATACTGATATCCAAAAAAAAAGAACACCTGCTAACCGGGACAAGTTATGCGAATTGTCACAGCGCCCATATGACGAAAGTCATGGGGACAGAAGAAGATGATGATCGTTCAATTCGCGTCTGTTGCCTAAGCAAAAAAAAAAAAAAAAAAAAAAGCTCTTTGTTCGGATCAAGTTTACTTGAACACTTCAGTACAGGCACGTCCCATTCTGTTGTTAACTACTGGACCAGTGGATTAAAGATTTTCTGATAGGGAGAGAACAAACTGTAATAATAAATGGCTCTAAATCAACACCAATAACAGTAAACTCAGTGTACCTGAGGAATAGTCTTGGGTCCACTACTATTTTTAATTTACATAAATGATTTACCAAATTGCATTACTTCAGGAACAAAAGTCAGATTATTTGCAGACGATTGCATAATATATAGAACAATAAAAACAACACAAAACACAAGTATTTTACAAAGAGAATTAGATGAATTACAGAAATGGGAATCAAATTGGAGCATGTCTTTTCACCCAGAAAAATGTCAGTTGTTAAGAGTAACAAAAAAACTAAAACAAATTAATTGCACTTATCTTATTCATGGTAAACAATTAACACAGACTAAAAACGCAAAATACCTAGGTGTTATGATAAATGAAAAACTGTCATGGAAATTCACATTTTGATGAAACTATAAAAAAAAAATCGAACAAAGCATTAGAATTTATTAAAAGAAATTTCTATAAATCAAATAAGAACATAAAACTAAAATGTTATTTAACCTTGGTTAGGCCAATAATAGAATATGCATCCTCCGTTTGGGACCCCTCAAATCAAGAAAAGATTAAGAAACTGGAACAGACACAAAATAGAGCAGTGAGATTCATAACAAATGAATATTCACATTTGACTAGAGGAACAACTTTTAGTAAAATCACAAAATTTAGAAAGCCTTCAGGACAGAAGACTCAAAAGTAAAGTAGCAATTATACATAAAACACTGAACCATAATCTACAAATACAAAAACAAAATTTAATAAAATACTCTGAAAGACACAAAGATAAAGGCACATTCCTAATCCCATATGCTAGGACAAATTTGTACAAATACTCCTTCTTCCCAAGTGCTATTAGAGCATGGAATGGGTTGCCTGAGCCAGCCAGGAAAACCAGTGACTTGGCAGAATTTAAGTCATTGGTTAATATGCATGACTAAATGCATGTCGCGTAGGACGTAATCATCTTCTTTTTTTGAAGTGAAACGTCTGTATTATATAAGGTAAGATAAGATAAGCGCTTTGCTTGCTAGGAGAGTTTGTGCCAGAAGCCAGGAGAATTAATAATTTCTCAAGTTCAGAATGCAGGAAAAGGTCTAGCGCCGGCACCCTGCTGGGGAGGGGGAGGGTTAAAAAAAAAGTGGTGCGCGAAAGTAATTGTATTGGTTTGGGGAGGGGACGGCACACCTGCTTCTAAACTCAGTTCAACAAGGAACAGATTTATAGAGCACTTGGAAAACAAAATAGAAATAGTGTAAGAGAGAATCCCCGTAAGACTTTCTACCCTAATCCCAATAGGGAAGTTAATGAGCTGTTTTATAGGCTACTGAGATAGATAGGAAAGATCATTGTGCTTCGTTCTTCTTTCCGTAATTGTTTAAAATGTTTCAAACAAGTAATCCTATATTTAAAATGAACCGCGCAGTGCTTTCCAGATCGGGCAGTTCTCCGTATATTTTTTCTTTTACAAGAGGGTTCTGGGACCAGTATTTTGATAGGGCCTCTCGATAGAAAATGCAGCTTTTGAAGGACATATCTTTGTACTAATATCAGAGCCAGGACATGGCACAGCGAAATTTGACTAAATCTAATTGACAAAAAGCCAGCGATAAATCAACTTGTTACGTAGGTTATTGTAAAGGGCTGTGTGTCAATATAAAAAAGAAATGACATCGCAGAACTAAATTGTGATAAGAATTGAGAGACGCTTCAGAGAAATTTACATGTGTGTATCTTAACCAACCAGAAGTTATTTTTTGCTTAAATAAACCCAAGTACATGTTTGTTTTGTTATTTAAGCTATGTTAAAACTAGGAGGGTTTTGTGGATATCTCGCACTACAATTACACTTCTAGAACTTAAAGTCTGATAAACTTCCTGCCTCTCACTCCATACTTACAGTGAATACAGGCTGGAATGTTTTATTGAGGAAATATTGCTTGGAGTCTTACCAGATTACTGATAATACGACGTGCTCGCCGACTACAATTGACACAAGGACTATGCACAAGATTTCATTTCTCCCTACTACTGTAATAGGTTAGTATTTAACTTCTTCCTTCAGTCCACCTCGTTAACAGTCTTTATAGACAACTTTTACTCATCCCTCAAGAATCAACAAAATAATCAGTTCGTTAACAAATAGTTGTAATTTGTTTAAATGCTTATTGAACTGAAAAAAAAGTAAGATGTCGAAGCGAAGATGTGTTTCAAATTTCAGGTAGGTGGCCCCTTCCAATCAGTCGTAGGTACGAGATGTCGAAGGGAAGGTGTGTACAGGTAAGTGGCCCCTTCCAATCAGTCGTACGTATACATTACGTCATGCGTCAAGTGTACCTAAATCGCACTCAAGAGATCTCATTGTCTAATGAGAGGCAATGATTGTCGTTAACATATTATCTAGGGGCACAATGAGCATCTTTGTCTGTTTATACAACAACAACAAAAAGGACACGCTTTTGGTAGATCTAGCTCAGTCAAGATGCTTCATTTATTTCATATAAATCATAGTTTAATTGTTTTGTGACACGAGAGTAAACTGACTGGCTAAAAGGACGATTTCTAACGGCTTATTCTCATATTATGTATGCTTTTTTTTCCTGTACTTAAAAAAAAACAAAAAACATAAGTGTCATTTATGAAGCCGAGGGTTTGCTCTTCTGACTTCACCAAAAAGAATGCTTTGTGATTTTCCGTTTAGAATATTGTTACGTATTTCTAAATCTTCTGGCTAAATGTATTAGTAGGGCACACAAATAAAAACACTGCAAAGAACTTGACGACTCAACTTTCAATTTCATATAACTTTAATGACTATTAACTCTAACAATTCGTCGCTGTAACATGTAGCGTAGAAGACTGTACAATATCTGTCAGTTTACAGTTAAGTATACTTCGTTGCAATTCATCTCTTCACTTCCTTGCAATTCATCTCTTCTCAACTTGCATCGAGCCGTATTCCACAGAACAGACCAACGACACACTTCCCAGTGTCGCTCCAGGTCTCCCAAAGCTGAACCAAGTCGTACTCAAGTCTACCGAATCATAGCCGCACACATCTTACATCGACTGTAACGGCTCAAGTCCACTGTAGTTCGCTGTATAGACTTTAACGACAGTAGTCCACACCAGTTAACTCTACCCTAGTTAACTTGCATCGAGTCGTACACATTTCTCTCCCACTAGGGCCGCACACGTCTTACATCGTCTGTATCGACTGTAACGGCTCACTCACGACTGACTTTCACATTAACTCTCTGGCTTATATAGAGTCCCTAATCGCTTGTATAAAGTTGCACAAACACGGCTAGTATCCTCTGGAATAACACGTGAGGAAACGTCACATCCTGTCTTTGTTTTTACATGTAGATTCCAGAGAACACCTGCTGCAGTGTCATCAAGCCGGGGTCACACGTACTGACTTCTATCTGTCACTGTTCATTAGTAACTGCCCCCTTCTTAGATCTATTTATCCCCTGGAACAACACGTGAGGACACGCCACATCCTGTCCTTGTTTATACGCGTAGATTCCCGAGAACACTGGCTGCAGTGTCATCTCGCTGGGGTCACACGTTGACCTCTACTTGTCACTGTTCCTTTGTAACAATATATAAATACAACACCATTCCCATAGTTCATATGTATTGTATCCGAACATCAAAACCTCTATACATTTCACACCATCATTCAATTCATATTATAGTAAAAATAAATAAATAAATAAATGTAACAAGAATTAAAATCCTTTATTTTGACAACTTTTCATTATCCTATCGAGCTGAAACACATTTAGATCTAATAAATTGAAGAAAGATAGCTTCACTAATTATTGAATTATTTTTAAAAAATTATCTTTTATTTAAAGCATATGTGAAGCAGGGGAACAGACAACTATTTTTCTTATGATTGAGTATAAGCATGATCGCCCCCATACGAATGTTAAAAAAAAATATATTAAAAAAATAATGAATGTTAAGTATGCTGTATTATTTGAACATATAGATCTAATATGAATTGATTTCTTTTTATTTCTATATTACTTGCTCTAGTTTGGTCCATTTTACAAGCAACACTTTCCTCTCCCGTGCTCTAGACCCACGTTGCACTAGTAAATTGGTTAATGCACTAAACATCATATAGCCACGACTAACAGCTGTAACCTATGGGAAGTGCTGGACAGATATTAATAAAAATATCTTGGTTACATCATTCATTACCATGTGAAGCAGAAGTCCACATTCCGGGATTCCATATATGGTGGGAGACAGTTGTCACCAGCCCATACATCCCTTACTGGCTCCATTATCTTAAAATGGAAGGGACCTCCATAGCGTGGTGGCTGTACTTGCAAGTCAATAGAGATCTTAAAATGGAAGGGACCTCCACAGCGTGGTGGCTGTACTTGCAAGTCAATAGAGATCTTAAAATGGAAGGGACCTCCACAGCGTGGTGGCTGTACTTGCAAGTCAATAGGGATCTTAAAATGGAAGGGATCTCCACAGCGTGGTGGCTGTACTTGCAAGTCAATAGGGATCTTAAAATGGAAGGGACCTCCACAGTGTGGTGGCTGTACTTGCAAGTCAATAGGGATCTTAAAATGGAAGGGATCTCCACAGCGTGGTGGCTGTACTTGCAAGTCAATAGGGATCTTAAAATGGAAGGGACCTCCACAGCGTGGTGGCTGTACTTGCAAGTCAATAGGGATCTTCACATTCTCATTTTACTTCAAACGAATCCATAAGTAGAGTGAAGAAAAAGTCCTCCACTCATATCATGACTTTCTATTTCAATCATCTAACTATTTTATTCATACGTATGACAATTATACTTAGATAATTGTTTCACGACTTAATTGCCTGGCTTTAAATGTCAATAAAGTCAGTGTTTGTATTTGATAGTCCTCCAATCTTCAAATGTCAGTTTTTGAACGCGTTATTTATGGGATCATGACAAACTGTTCATAGACCAATGTTTCCCCCAGCTATTGGTTCACCGGACAAATAGTTCTCCGACAAACTGTGGACAGATTACAAACTGGTTTACGGACTCAGCTCAACAACAATGGTTCAATGCTAATCTCATGGGCGTTGTGGCTAAGTGGTAAATCTCGGTGAAGACAAATTTTGAATTTCGGGATTCTCAAGAGTCCACCCAACTCAAATAGGTAGCCTGACATTAACTGGGGAAAGTAAAGGCGGTCGAACGTTGTGGTGGCCACAAGACACACTCGTTAACCGTTAGCCAATAGAAATAGATGACCTTAACATCATCTTCCCTATAGATCGCAAGGTCTGAAAAGGGTAACTTATTTTAGTGAGTTTAGTCCCAAAATGACAATGCGAAGTAGTTCCGTGTATTAGTTCTTTAGTTCCCAAAATGTCAGTGCTCATTAGTTCTTTAGTCTCCAAATGTCAGTATGTACCGCTACTAGTTCTTCTGTCCCCAAATGTCAATGTGTATTATTTCTGTAGCCCCACAATGGATGTTTATCAAGAAGTGTTGTTGTTTTTTTCATTATTTTTTTTTCAAGTCACTATATTTTTCTTACGAAATGAAGGTCGATACATTCTAGGATGAAAAAAAAACAACATGTGTGAACCATGCCTGACTGTGTTATGAGGCCAGTAGTTACTACAGGCTTTGCCTCATAAATAATCATAACTTCTAGTCAATGCAGTCGTTAATTCGCACATGTTACATTTTCTCCAAGTTTCCCAAGACCATTGTTCATGGCGGAATGTCAATATCTGGCCTGTTTGTTTTATACATTTTAGACTTTCTTTTTGGACTTTCTTTTAGACGTGACGATGATTGCAGGATGGCAAGGAATATATGCGGGTAGGGCTCGGTCTCGGGACCATTATACAACAGTGTGAAGTGCGCTCCACACGACCAGGCTGTCAAATCAACATGTTTGAAAAGGTCATAAGTTAGGAGATCAATAATTAGGCCTAACGTATTTCACAACTTATAACCGAATGACATTAATTAGACCTTACACGATTCACATCATGTATTATTTAATGACCGAACGTCCTTAACCGAACCAGGATGGCTGCACGCTGGACTGTCGTTCAGATTTATCGATGGTCCCGGGTTCAAACCCTGCCCGCTCCCATCCCCCGTCGTCCTGCGGGAGGTTTGGACAAGGAAGTAATTATCTTCAACTCTGAAGGAACATCCGAAACATGTAAAACATTTTACAAACATTTTTACATTTTTTACGAACCGAACTTATTTAACAACCAATACATCTATTAATCCCGTGCACGCGCTACTTCCCTCCAATCGTCTTTAGATTGTGAATGAAAAGTATTCCGAGATAGAATTACCCGGTGCAATGAGGGCCAAGCGCTATAGACAGCGTTCACTCGACAAGAGACTAACAAAACAGAAACATGCGATATGTACTATGAGCAGCACAAACGTTGCCTCGCGCATTAACCCTTTTCTATCAATTGCATAGGTCAGTGAGGTGCAAACTACTTTTTCATAAGTCTAATTTCCCACCCACGGATTGTGTATGCCATATGGTCCCAGCTTTAGTTGAATAATATGACAAGCACATTTTTTTTTTCCTGTAAAGCTCCACAGATCAAATATTTTAAACACCAGAACAAGAATTCAATAGAATTTTAGACTTCAGGTGTTAGGATTACTTTCTGTTAGTAGACCTAATATGTAGGCTAATAATAGTAATAATAATACTAACAATAATAACATCGGCGTACAACTATCTCATAATTTAGGAAAAACTGAGTTGGAAAAACAACAAAAATATGAGAACCTATACGTTTATGAAAGTTATCCAAAATAACAATATACCCCATTGTTATATCAAACGATGGGATAATAATAACTGACCTCACAGACAGGGCCGGTCCTAACAATTGTGGGGCCCTATGCGAAACTGATTGCGCGGGGCCTAGTCTGGGTGGGAATAAGGATAATAAGTGAAAATTAAGAATTTTGTATTAGAAAAAAAAATTACTTTAAATTTTATATATTCTTGAACAAAATTGCGATCTAATTAACTTTAATTTACGAACCGTGCAACCTATGGCATATTTATATGTTAGTGACTTTAAAAGTAAAAAAAGAATTGTAACTTCCGATTAAGGTGAAAATTCGCCCGATTATTACATTTTATTTATTACTTTTTTCTTTTATCGCGCGTAGAATTGGCCTTTTCTGCAATGAATGACACCCACAAATGACAATTTTGATTATTTTTCATGAGATTTTTATGAGTTTTCATGAGATTTTAATAAATTCAGGAGATTTCCATGACTTTTTCGTATATATTCTGCAATTTAATAATTACACCTAGAATTAACGCGGAGCCTATGAAAGCGCGGGGCCCACTGCGACCGCATAGGTTGCAGTGGCCTAAGACCGGCCCTGCTCACAGATACCGTCAAGGCTCTTAATATTCCTAGGAACATCTCGTTGCCTGTCAGAGGGCGGTACTGCTGCAGACCTGCCACATCACCAGAAAATTCCTCAGTGGACTACATTGAATGTTGTTTCTCTTTAACGAAAGTTGACCCTGGCAGTGCCAAAGAATGAATACTCGTTCGTTTATAACAAAATAATAATGGCTACGTCTTCGATTCCGAAGATTAAGGATGAATGCACTGTTTCACATGGTTGCACAAACCCAGTTGCGACCTTTTTTTTTTTCCACATCTGATGCAGACAAGACCGTTGTCCGCGGGGGGGGGGGGGGGGGGGGGGGGGGGGGGCCTAATATGTAATGAGTAATGCTTCTTTAGAAGGAAATATTTTATTTTGGGAGGGACGGGTGAAAGGGAATAAATTAAACGCAGAATAGTTATATGAGTTCTACCAGTGCTAAAGAAAATGTGTGAGTAACCAAATTAAACAAATACAACTAGCACGTGTTTTCCCAAACCTTTTCCACAATGGAACACTTAGCACATTTGGACAATTTTGCGGAACACTTTCCTTTTTAATTGGTTAGACAATTTCCAACTAGAAAAAAAAATAATGACTAGATCTAGTTTTCATTTAGATCTAATATAAGCAGGAATTAACCTAACTGGATTAACTATTGCCAGCTACCTACATGTAGACATTGAAATGAGAAAAAGAATTGGAAAGGCTTCTGTAGCAATGGCAAGACTCTCTAAGCGTGTCTGGGAAAATGCCGAATTGGCCACAGCAAAAGCCAAATTAAGATTAAGAGCCCTATTTATTGTTAAGAAAAAACTATAGTAAAAAATAAGCATAAATATTTCCAAAAAGAAAAAAAAAAGTTTTGCAGTTTGGTGATTACGAAATGCTTAATGTTTTGATAACAGGTAATCTATTAACCATTGGTAAATGGGATTCTAATATCTGATCTGGCATTAACTAAGCCTCTTGCATTTGACAGAGACAGCGGTTAGCCTATATCAGTGATGCCCAAAATACGGCCCGCGTGCCAGATTCGGCCTGCGAAGTGGTTTTATCCGGTCCGTCGAAAGGCCGGTCCAAAGTGTAGACGAAAATCGCCCCCCCCCCCCAAAAAAAAGGTTGAAAAATGTATCTTTACCTATGTTAGGGTCCTCAATTTTAATCTGGATTGGATTAGTAGCATGTGTTTTTATGAAATGGAACTCGGAATCTGGTAAAAAATCTACCAGAAAAAGTGAACGTATCTTTCTTTTTTACGGAACTTGATAATAAGTCAACATATTTGTTTTATAACGAAGGTGTGGCTGCTTTAAACAACAATAACAACATAAAAACGGCATTATGAAACAAATAATGTAGCGTTCTTAATTTGAGACGCTAATAAAAGATTGGAGGATTTATGAGAATATTTACCAATAAGAGGCAAGCTAATGAGTAGTAGAGAAATGAAACCATTTTCCGACCGAAATAAACTTCGAATATCCCATTAATCAATGTAAGTACCAGACCTCACGGGTTTCTTATAAAACAGTTTCAAGTCAATTTCATTGCGTTTTTTGTTTTTTTTTACCTTTTCGTTGATTTTGCACTTTACGTGAAAGAGGTTTGGACTAGAATGAACTAATGCTCAGTCGTGAAAGAGGTTTGGACTAGAATGAACTAATGCTCAGTCGTGAAAGAGGTTTGGACTAGAATGAACTAATGCTCAGTCGTGAAAGAGGTTTGGACTAGAATGAACTAATGCTCAGTCGTGAAAGAGGTTTGGACTAGAATGAACTAATGCTCAGTCGTGAAAGAGGTTTGGACTAGAATGAACTAATCCTCAATCGTGAAAGAGGTTTGGACTAGAATGAACTAATCCTCAATCGTGAAAGAGGTTTGGACTAGAATTAACTAATCCTCAGTCGTGAAAGAGGTTTTGACTAGAATGAACTAATCCTCAGTCCTGAAAGAGGTTTGAGCTAGAATGAACTAATGCTCAGTCGTGAAAGAGGTTTGGGCTAGAATGAACTAATCCTCAGTCGTGAAAGTCCGAAACAAAACACTCACTTCTATTAATGCGATAACTCACACGATAAGATTCCTTTGTTCCCTTTTCCTTTTTCTGTTTGTACTTTTCTAGTGAGTTACGTTGTCACTTTAAAAGTGCATGTCTTTTTCCGAAGTTCCCATCGCGAAGTTCAGGCGGTATACTATATTTGTTCCAGGACAAAGTGAAGCGGTCTGTTAACCTTTGTGTGAGAGCAGCAACACACATTTTAAAAACTTCTGCTGGATGACCATCTGCTTTATGCCTTCATCAACCTCACAAAAGCATTTGATACAGTGAGTCGCGATGGTTTTATGGGGGATTTTGTCCAAGCTCGGATGCACTCCAATACTACTATCCATTCTGAAGCAGCTTCATGTTAGACAATAATGCCAAATTAGACACAGTGGTGACATAGCTGATTATTACTCCATAGAAAATGGCGTAAAGCAGGGTAGGGTACTTGCAGAGAATGCATGAAGGCATCTACATATGTTCCTCTCAGAAGGCAATGTGTTCAACCTTCGGCTTTTACTGTCCTATACTAAAGCAAAAGAAATGTTTGTCACAGGGCTGAACTGAACATAAGCTCCAGCTCAACGTTAACGAATCAACGTACACTGCCACTTCTTTTGTGATCTCACAACTACCTCGGAGAAGCAAAAGTCATGCTTCAGAAGTCATCAAAGAAAAGCCCACAGAACAACGTGATATATCTAGACACCAGGTACGCTTCTAGTCCCAAGAGTCTTGCCATAGAGTTACCGGATATAACACATATGCTTCAAATTGGATCTCTCCCAAACAGCTTACGTTGGCCTAGAATTTCGACTATTACAAATTTGGTAAAAACAGCAAATGACGGTTTCAAAAGCCCTTCGAAACTGTAACAGAAATTTGTATAACAAGCTAAAACTAAAACACAAGTTTGACGTTTGAAATAATTATCATTTGTCCAAAGCAGTTGTGGCAGAAAGAAATTAACTGTTCACACACAATAATAGATCTATATTCTCTGTACATGTGTTTAAAAAAAAAAGGTATAGTTATGATTGTTTACCAAAATATTCATAATGCAATAATGTAGTGGACTTTCAGGTAAAATAACACTGCCTGTTTTGAAAAGGGACAAAATATTTAAATAAGCCTCAGGCAAAGATTATAAGATTTTGTTTTAATAACCCCTTCCCAACAATATAACTAACAGAGCCAGGCTAACAAAAAGAAATAAAAGAGGCTAATAATAATAATTCCCCTCCCCCCAACAATAGATTGTTATATTAATAATTGTTGAACTAAAATACAACAAATTAAGTGTTAATGTAATAAATGCTGTTGCAGACACACAAACTTAGATATTCTAAACCCTACATTATATGAAGATAGAATTACAAATGAATAAGACAAATCATTTAAATTTTTAA
This sequence comes from Biomphalaria pfeifferi, assembly GCA_030265305.1. NCBI lineage: Eukaryota > Metazoa > Mollusca > Gastropoda > Planorbidae > Biomphalaria > Biomphalaria pfeifferi. The sequence continues at coordinate 3,198,086 of JASAOG010000059.1, read as the reverse complement.
TGCCCAAATTCTTCTTTATCTTACAATTAGATTATTAACTGTTCATATCTGTATTTTTTTTTTAAATTGTTTTTCTGAATGATCTTCTATAGTGAGCTACAAGTATACTAACCATACTATAATCCCCAAAGATATCTATTAAAATGATTACTACTAACTTAGGCGCAGTTCACAAATCATATGAGCCCATATGAAGACCACATCATCATTACCAGAAGGACTTCTTAACAGTTAGTTTCATTAAGAGATTAATAAACATAATAATAAATAAATAAACATTCCTCCTTCAAAACATGTACATTTTAATAAAAGCTTTTTTTTTTTCCAGTTAACTTAGAGATTCATAAATAACTATAAATCAAGATGCTGTTAGTCTTAGTCATAGGAAATAGGCTACCTAATGCTAGTGTCTGTCCTGTAAATCACTGGGCTGAAATCAAAGAAATATTACTAGTGAAGTACTGGGGGTTATTTAACTGACCAGAGCTCATTCTAGTAGACTCTGGTTTATCTCACTATTTCAGCACTTCAAAACAAAACAAAAAACAACAGATCATCCCATCCATCAAACACAAACATACTATTGTGTATAATATTGTGTTTTCAATGTAAGCCTACACTCTGAGTGCCCTCTAGTTGACATTTTTTTTGTTAGAAAATAATACATGCACACCTAGTAATCCACATTGTATCAAACATCAAGTAAGAAGAATATGGAGAAATAAAAGATCCTGATGAAATTGACAATAGAAAAATAAAAGGCTGAGCTGAAGATAGGAAAGAAAAAAAGAGGTAGTTTTAAGATCTCAAGTGCCAAACAAAGGTCGGATTAACAATAAGTTCTGACACCAAATTTCTGCTTGTTAGGTGTAAGTTTAGAATAGAGAAACAAAGAAAGGACAACAGAAGACAGAGTAGTAGTGGCAAAAAAAAAAGTTACTTCTTTTAACTCATAAAAGGCCCAGGAATGGCTGCAACAACGTCCTGTAAGTACACCCAACCCTGTAAGTACACCCAATGGTAGTTTTTGATAGCTGTGACTTCAACTTAACCACATGGGCAAGTTCAAACCAATGACCAGAGAAAACAAAAAGCAGTAAGAAAAAGTGGTATAAAACATCTATGAAAGAATTCAGATGACTCACTGTCAGTATCTTGGAAAGTGCATGAGACTATATTTGTTAACAAAGATTTGGTTAAGAATGGAGATTAGTTGGCTCATCAAGCAATACGTCTGACCTGTATAGAGACACTATCTGCCTGAGCCAATAAAACAGCACAGATGGTGATTATGTCATCATTAGCTATGTTGTCAATGTTATCAATAAACACTTATCTAAGTGATTACTAGCCTAGTGGTAATCAAATTAATCATGCAAGCTCTTGTGAAAACAAAAAAGTTCACCATTTTTAAATAGCACTTAGATTAGAAGATAGCACTCAAGAGTTGTGAGAACTAAACTACATTGAAAATAAATCAAGTTTAGTTTTTGTTTTCAAAACTATAATTATAACACTCAAAGCAAACTGGACAATAATATAACAGAATAAAAACTAAAAGCACACTAAAATAAAAATCATTAAATCAAATTAAATTCAGTCTCCACATAATAAAGGAAAAAAAAAAGACCTATCAGAAAGTAGGTCAAAAAGATCCCTTGATTATGGTTTAATAAGATAATTTTTTAAAACTTACCCATCAATCGGTTCAAATAATATTTCCACTTTGATGACAGTTTTTGTGCCAAAGCGTGTCTGGTGGAAAATGTTTTAAATATTTCAAATATATGTTAAAGCTAAGGTATATAATGTCAAATCAAATTAATGTTTGAGCATGGATAATTCAATAATTATGTTCTGATGGAGTCAGTACTTTCTACTTTTTGTTCTAGGCCACAAACTACAGCTTGCCCTCTATCCCAATTTCAGAGCCCAAGTGATACTCTGAATATGATTTGGAAGAAGTGCAGCTAGACAGCCTCTACAAAAAATAGTGGTAATAAAATTACATTCTTGCTATACAGTATTGTTTAAAAAAACAACAATTCTTTTAATGTAATTTATAATTGCCATAAAAAGAACTGCTTAGGATTAAGTGTAATAAGATAAGTGTATTGAGATTACCTTGAGAAGAACATACTGAGCCTTGTGAAGTGAGCAATGCTGCCATCTCAAGTAACATCCAATTTCTGGCTTCCATCGAATAACCAACAATATTGCCCCTAATGTGAACACCACAATGAAATAGAACAGAACTTGCTTCCAGGCTGACTTTCTGTAGCCCCAACAGATCTAGAGTTGAGGTAAAAGCAAGAGATGTTTTTGAGACACTTAGTTACATGTTAGGCGTTCAGCATATTATAATATTTTAGTCTTTACATTTACAGAGCATAATTAAAATTAGGTTTAATTGTGTTCATGTAGTTCACAATCTTAGAGTTTTCTTTGACCCACACATATAACAGCTCTGCAAGGGTCTTAATCTGCAGCTTTGCAGATCTAACCAGATTTGACAACAGAGTTTTAAATAGTTACACAACTGTCCTAATTAAAAAGGGAAAATAAATTACCTTAAAGACTAACAAATAAACAGAAATAAACTGATAAAGAATTAAGTATTAAAACTAACCAGTTCTTCATCAGTCCCTTTGTTTAAAACACTTTGTCCCTGCAGCAGTGAATTACGAGTTGTAAGTTCCACTGAAGTTCTGCTATCTGAAAAACAAATTATTTGTACTTGTCTAAGTCTCATTTTTTTACTTCACTATTTCTTTAACTCTTTTATGTAAACTACTTTACAATTATTTCAATTAAGATACAAGTCATTTTATTTTTAAGTTTTTTTATTTTACTATTTCAATAAATAAATTTTTTTAATCAATTACTTGTTTTTCATTATTTAGCAATAATATATCTAAGAAATATTACACATTTTGAGAGTCTTTCATGAAAAAAATAAAAATAAGAGCCTATGAATGAAGTCACAGTAAATAATTCTTGATACTTGAAATCTTTAAATAATATGGCATTGTCACCATGACCTGGCATGTGGCCATGCTGAGTTTATTACTGATCACACATGATTGTTTATGTTTACTCATGACAATCAATGTTGACTTTCATTATCACACAGTTTAGGCTTTGTGGCCAAATAACAAGTAGAGAAGGATGTAAGAACAAACACTGCCCATTTAATAACCTTAAATTCAATGATGATAAAGGAAATGATGTAAGAACAAACAATGCTGATGTATCAACATGGAAGCAACAAACTAAAAAGATTTAATTGAGCTTTAAACAAATATTTAGACACAGAAAAAGATGTAAAAAGAAACTATGACAGCATTAGACATAACAAATGATAAAGGAGAATTATGATTATCTTTTAAGCAAATCAAAAATTCTATAATAAAAAGAAATGTACAATAACACTTCAGGAAAAGATAATTACATTCTATTAAAATCCATGTAAGTTAGTCAATTAGAAATTGAAAATACAACTAAGAAATGGGATTTCCTGGCTATTTATTGCAATGCTGTTCAATGCATGAGTGGCACTTAGAAAGAAAAAGTTCTTATACATGTTTGTCCAAAAATATGAAATAAGAAATGTGTTTTTACAATTCTTATTCTTATTGAAAGAACGAAATTAGATAAGGAGACTTAATGTTTAAGAGAGGTATAAATTAGAAAGGAAAGAGAAAATGGTAGTGGGGAGCAGAAAAACAATAAAAAGAAATAAAGAGTAAAAACTCTTTAACATCAAACTGATAAATGGAGTGACTGAAACTTAGTTTCCAGTTGGAGAAGCCTGTTTACTAATTTTTTTTATGTTGAATAGTTGGCAATTTGAAACAGATTTTAATTCAAGCAGCTTTATTCCCAGTGTTATTTTTTAAGCTTTTGTCACATTCCTTAAAAGTCTAAATAAACAAAACAAACAAACCTTAATTTTAGATTATTATCTGGACTACAAATGTGATTTCAATAAAAGTTGGGTAACTACAACTAGGAGGATTACTCTATAAGCCACGTCTACCATTCTTCCTCATTAATGGAAGACTTAGGGTGCAGAGGGTGAAATTAGGTTAACATCTTTCTTGTTACTCTATGTCAGTATTATGCTAGTCTGTAACATGTCACTAAATGGCATTAAAAAAAAAACAACCTAATAATAGTACTGGGTTGGCCCAACAATTTATTGCAATGATAATGATAATATATATATATTTATATATATATATATATTGGTCTTTGAATATTTCACTTATTCCCTATGATATTATAGTTCAAGATATTTATTTACGCAATGTGTTCAAGTTGAGTACTAACCTTCAATGACTTTCAAAGTCTTATAATGTTTACTACTTTGCCCTTATTATTATTTATGTTACATTTATCTAGACCAAAGGACACCCAATATCATCAGTTACATTCTCTACCATTTTAATCAAGGTAGGTAGCTGTATACATTTGCTCATTTCCAGACAATGATTTTTGATCATCCTTGTATGGTAGATAACTGTTTCATTTAGTACTAAACCAGAAGGAAACCATTTAAACTTATTCATTGCAAGACAGCTTCAAAGCATGAAAAGAGAATCACCCTGCAATATATCACTTCTTATAGTTTTGTGAACAAAACCTAAAGTATCACTGTTTATGTTTCTTTTTCCAGTTGTAAGTAACTTGATTATTCTTGTTTTTTTTCTAAGAATTTTGTTTTTATTAACCAGTCATCCATAACTAAGTCAAAGGCTCTAAGTAGTCAGAGTAACAAATAAATCTAGATCTAAATTCTCTGGTGTTTCTGCGATGTCTTGAGCCAGAATTTCAGTCTTGGTGAGGCTTTATTTTATATTCATTTTATTCATATATAGGCTAACCCTAAATATATTTATAACTAGATCTATATTTATAATCTAGATGTGTAGATGCATAATATGCATTTTGATATATAATCTACATTACATTTATTATCTAGATCTAAATCAAATCTATAAACTATAAAAAAAATCTAGACTCTATACATCTATTTTTAATCTATCTAAATCTAGACTCAAGATGTATACCTAGGACCCTAGATTATATTATAGATCTAGATTTAGATTAATCTTGAATCTAGATATGTTTAATTATTCTAGAAATCTAGATCTAGACTATATACTCAATTATATAGATATTATATTCTATTTCTTATTCTTATCTGTCTATTAAGTCTATAATCTAGATCTAGAATCTAGACTCTAAATCTAATCTAGATCTGTAGTCAGTATAGTAGGCTACTAACACTAACAGTAACAGACTAACAGTAGTAACAGCTAAGCCTAAGCCAAGCTAGCAACTGATTACTGACCTGTATGGTGATTCATATTTGTCACAGTAAATTCGGAATCGCATGCTTAGTTATCTCATAACTGTGAAATTTGACTATCCAAACATGTATTCAAAATCTACGGTCTAAATAATCAGTTTAATAAGAGAGTAAAACGATGTGCCATCAATAACCGTTTGGCTAAGTAAGGTGTGTTACTGGTGGCTCGCAGTGAACATATTGACCCCACTAGATCTACTGTGAGCGTCGAAGTACTGAACTATGACGGTAGCAAATGTGTACACTATATTCTGCTACAGTCTAGATCTATAAATAGCTTCGGGAAAGTTCAACCATATAGACCATTGTTTGTCTCCTCCAGTTTCAGTGTTGGATTTTTTTAAAATGGCATTTTACTAAATTTAGAATCTACTAGATCTATCACTATTGTCTGTAATATAGTCTATAAATAGTCTAATATATAGATTCTATATCTTTTTTCCCCAAAACTGTCGTTTTTTAAATGTATCATTATCATATATCTAGAATTCTAGATCTATTATCTTTGTGACTTAAAATTAATAGCTTTTTGAGCCTGATAGATTACTTTCAAATACTCTAATAGGCCTATAGATCTAGCGGCAATCTAGCCTACTAGACTAAATCTAATAGAAAAAGATGAAAAATGCTATTATTTCAAAATAAATTTGTAACTCCCCAGTGGACGGTCCCAAGCATGGCTGAAAAAGGAGGAGGGTTGGACGTAAGGCTAGCAAGTAGCAACGACCCTCTGTGGCACTTGACGTTTCGAGAGACGATCTTTTCCCTTTGCAACTTCTTGTGTTACTAAAGAGGCCAATCTTTGATGCACAGCTGCGGTCACAGGTTGGGTATATGTAATCACCTGGCGCCATTGCATTTTCACCCTTCTTTCTACTAGGCTTACTGTTGTTAGGCATCGTCAATCCGGGACCCTTCTTTTAATGCTCGCTCTATCTATCCAGTGCCACTTTTTCCAAGCTGCTAGTGTCGATTTTGAAGAGCTTCATGTTTGCAAACATCCGTATACCGTAAAAATGGGTGACCAGCGACCCTCCTGCCTTCTGTTAGATCGCCATACAGAATATCTTGTGGAATTTGACCTTCTGGCATACTAGGAATGTGGCCAAACCAGCCAAAGCGTCTGCTGCTGATAACAGAGCGGATGTCCTGGCGCCATACTCTTCGTAGGATTTCCTCATTGGTTATTTTATCTTGCCACCTTATTTTAAAGCTCCGCCTTAGGCATCGGAGGTGGAAGCTATTTAGTTGTTGTTTTTTTCCTGCCGTGAGTAGGTTGGCCATGTTTCACTTTCTTTTAGTAAAGTGCTCATCACACAGGTCCGGTAGACTAAGGCTTTGGTATTGTTAGTCAGCAAGGTATTCTCCCACACTCCTTTCTGCAATCGTGACATGGTGCTCATTGCTATGGCTGTCCTGTTGTTAATGTCTTTTTTTCCAATAGAACATCGTTGGATATGATGGAGCCAAGATAACAAAAATGGTCAACAATTTCCAGAGGTTGGCCATTAATGGTTACGTGAGGTGCAGTATTTGTGTTTTTGCTTTGACTAATATTTAAGCTACGACCCTACCTGTTGAAAAACCACCAGCTACAGGAACAGTCCAAACAGCAAATCAACAGAAGTCGTGTACCTGGGAGAAGATGGACTTCCAGCTGGAAGGTATATTATTATAGCTTTTTATATAGCGCTACTTTCATGCTTATAACATCAGAGCGCTTTTGCTCCAATCTCATTTGTGGACCAGTGGGGGGGGGGGGGGGGGGGGGGGGAAGGAGGGTATCTGGGAGTTGGTTTTCCGTGCTGCCTTTAGGCGCTCAGTAAACACAACTCTGCTGAGTCGGGCGTCGAACCTCGAGCCCCTTTCTAGGTAGCCAAGCCAAGTTCAAGCCTCTCGACCACGCTTCCAACATCTGGAAGTCGACAGGCCGAATACTATCGTTTCCACCAAGACCTCATCGGCGCATGGAACGTCCGAAATTTATGGAGCAGAGATTTGGAGAACCACCATTAAAAATAATCCAGGTATTTATCAATACCTGCATCAGAAAGATCTTTATGATCCGCTGGTCAGACATTGAAGTAAAATATACTTCATAGACGCTGAAGATGGATATGCCTCTGTCGGTCCAGAAATACATGGCGCCGCGATTCGGAGTCAGATGCCACTTAGATAGGAAAAGATGTCGGCACACAGTTGGAGAAATGTGCAAAGAAACGAATTATCTGCCTTGTGGCCTATGCCCAAGACGGGACCACAGGCAGATATGAAGATATAGATCTAGTAGGCCTACCTTTAGTATGTTTTTTCATGTCATGTCATAGACTAGCGATACTATCAATAATGGAAACGTTTTCTCTAGCCTAATTAAAACCCTTGAACTACGTTATGGTAAATGTGATCAATCAGGCAGAGTTGTAAATCTTTTTTTTAAGTAATTAAATATTTTAGATATTTGCATTGCTGGATAACTTTAATGATTATATAATATACTGTGTATGAAGGATTTCTTTACTGCAAATGCATTTGTCTTCTTAGAAAAAAAAATGCTTTTTAAAATGTTTTTTTTTAAGTTTCGAGTCTTTTGGCACATCGGCACACTCGTGCCCATAATCCCTAAAAGGTTACTTTCCCTTCATACCACAAGAGCTAAAGTTTATTTAGTTAAGTTATTAAAAACAAGATCTATTCTCAGTTGTTTTTTTTAAATCTAACATTCATTGGTAATTTAAGAGAAAAATAATTGCTCTACAACAGAGGCACTGCCCCCCCCCCTTTTTTAAAAAAGTATTTTTAATGTTTTTTTTTTTACCATACCTACTTGATAAAAAAAATGTAAATTTATGATAATGCTGTTAAAAAAACAACAATTAAAAAGTTAAAAGCTGTGTTTTTTTTATCATTTATTAACTAAATGCATGTTTAACACAAAAACAATGACATTTGCAGTCAAATATTACACAAGTCTTTCTTTACAGGCAGGCCAAAACTTACATTGGAGTTAGCATAAGGGGAGACAAATTACATGAATCATTCCAACTACAGATGGAATTAAACCCTGGAAACAAAATTAAATGAGTAATAGTAAGTAAACCATTCATAGAAAGACCACATACTTTCAGTATTGGCTTAAAGGAATGAAACAGGAAAAAAAAAAGGATTGATACCCACAGCTAATATTACATGATGATAAATGTTATACAAAAGCATAGCATGTGTATTTGTTGTGTATGTGTTTAAAAAAAAAAAAAGGGTGGAGGGGGAATTGACCTAGTTTTAAATATTGCACAAACAATAATTCAATATCCATGGCTAAAGAGAGAAAAAAAACGTATCAATTTAAATAAAGATTAATGTTATTTCTGTGAAATCTTGAATATAAACAAACAAAAATACACAAAGGTAGGAATGCTTAATGTCTTGTACAAAGTGTAAATGACCAAGATTACCAACAAATGTGACATATAGATTTAAAAATAACTGCATCATCAAATGAAACTTCTTTCTAACAAATTCTTGAAACATGCATAAACTAATCTAGACAATTAGATGTTAAGAGATATTTTAAACAACTTATCAAATGATATCTAAAAGAGAATGCAACAGTCACAACATGTACCAAGTACTAATTCTAACGTCAATTTCACTAATAGAAACATACATTCATTAATTATTATTGTCTTTATTTAAAATTCTACACATCAAGTGAAAATAACTAATATAAAATAATTTGATAAACTAATTTTTTAAAAGTCTGCTGGACAGATTCAAAATTAAATAGTTTCATATTGAGTTTAGATTCATCCAACAAATAATACATAAAATGTAGACATTTATCACTTGTTTTATAAGCCATTCTTTTTTTGCAGAATAAAAGAATAAAGATAGTATTCTATCCTTGAAAAATTGAGGGGCTAATGGCCAAAATATATATTTGTGAGATGGTATAGGACAGATTGTCCTATAGACGGTTTATCAAATTTCAGACTAAGTCATGTACAATTTCATGCAAAAATTTATTATTATTTTCTATTAGAAAAATTACAAATACTTGCTCTCCAATGAAGAAAATTTAAAAGCTAATTAATTAGGTTTAGGAAAAAAAAGATCACTATAAAAAACTGAGTTATTAATTTTTATGCTAATATCACAGTGGTCTATTTAAAAATGTTTTTTGTTTCAATACTGGTATTATTAAAGATTGAAATGTTAGAAAAAAGAAAGGCTCTTTGTTAATAAAATTTGAAACTACTTAACCTTTAGGGAAAAAAAATCCCAATCTATTGCCAAGTGCTATTATAGAACAATAATGTGGGCTAATTTCATCCAATTATAAATAACCTAGGTGACCTACAATCCTAAGACTAAAATTAACACCTAGTCTCATATAACCCACTGCGTCCAATGTAGCGAACCCACTTTATAACATCATGATCACTATAGTTCATCTTGGACTCAAAAACTTTAAGATAACGAACTTTGAACCCAGATGGAGCAAATGGCACCTATTAAAAAAAAAAGACATTCACATTAATATTTAGAAGTAATTATTTAAATTATTTGACTAATCAAGGATGACATAATGCTAATTCTGAGTCTGAAACTAAAATTATTTAATGCAATCAACTACTTACCTCAAAGTTCATAGATATAGGCGGTCTGGTCCACTTCTTGCCCTTGTCACTGGTATTTAGCAATTCAATTTCTGCACTCAGCTGACACTCCTTCATGCCTCCCATTCTTTTTATTCTGTTTTCAAACAAAAATATGTTTACATTTGGTAATTATTGTATATTAAGTTGAATATTAAATTGATTTGAAAAAAAAAAAAAAGTTGGCTCTTATAATTTTTCAAGATTAAGTTTGTAAATCCCCCCCTTTTTTAAAATTAGGATCTCAAACGCCACAATCAAAAATAGTTATGACAAATAAATATTAAATTAGCTAAAAAGCGGGACATGTCAAACATGGGACATAAAAAAAAAGGCTTTTTCAGATGTTGCTGAGCAATTGTGATTTCAACAATCTTTAAATCTGCATAAATTTAACATTGCATTTAATAAAAAAAAATTAAATTATTTAAACTGATACTATATTATCCTCCTCTCAACTGTGCAGAGGTATGAAACGGTCTACCTGAATTAAATATATTTCAGTGCAATCCATCTAAAAGCATTAGATCTCTGTGAGATATTTGCACAATGTTCATAAAAGTTCACAATTGTGACCTCTGCATACTTCTTTTCTTACCAACCAGACAACTTGCTAATAAGTAAGTTTCATGCGTACATCTTTGGGGAGAAACCTTTCTGGAATTTCTATATGCGCATTTCTGAAATGATTCGCAAAAGGCAGAAAATACTTCAAGAACATTAACATTCTGTCACTCAGTATGCAGAACAGCTCCATGGTATGTAATATTTCCGGCTCCAAAATGTGTATAAAATGCAGCCACAATTCAGTACACTGGACTAGAAAATAAAAACTTCCAGTGAAGCACTTCTTTGTCAACCACAGACATAAAACAAATCATCCTGGTCTTTCTTTAGCCTGAAATTCTACTATATTCTATGTGGATAAATTTCTTTTAATGATTTCACACAATCATTATAGGAGCTGAAGTAGTAATAAATTTTCACTGTTTCCATATCTATTGGAAGACAAAAATGCAGCAGTTTTATGACACTGCATACTATTTGGAAAGCACAGCCAATACCTAATAGCTTCTTCCCAACACTGTCTTAAGTCTTGCAATATCTCAGTATTTGTTCTTGCCATTTTAATCCTCCAAAATTAGCACTACTGTCGAAATAAATTACATCTTTATCTGTCCATGTTTTTGAAAACCATTAGCAATAAATTGTCAAATAGTTTTAGCAGTTGTCTCCTGGAAGTGATTCATTCTATTTTCAATACTTTAGCTTGCGCATCCAACAATAACAAAGAATCATATCATCAGGGGAAACAATTTTACGTCTTTTGGTTCAAAGCATCCATGAACACTGTCACAAACTGGGCACCACTTTCCTGCTTCTTTACTTATTATTAAAGGGTCCAAGACATTTGTAACGATTGCTTCACATTTGGTTCTTATTCATGTGAATTTTGGATCATGCATTGTTTAAAGTAATATTGAAGTACAAATATTGAAATACAATGAGCCCATTGATCTAAAACTGTCATTACTAAAAACTGTCCGATAGGCAAAAGTATTTTCAGCAGCTGCAAAATTAGATACCTGTAACAATGATGAAGTACCTTGTGAGAGGCTTATTACTGCAAAAAGTATATTATGATCCAGTGTTTGGTTATATCTCTGTTAAATGATTAATAAAGGTATAATTCCCAACAAAACGTTTTGATCCTGGCTTTGTTCAGTTCACTATTGATATGGAACTAGCTAAAGAATGCACCAATAAAAAAATGAGTTGAAAATTGTATGATACATATCTCCATTTACGCTATTGAATTAAGTACTGGGCAACCTTAGAAGTCCATAATTGTAAAATGATAACTAAAAAACATATTATTTTAAAACATTTTTTAAAAAGGCTCTCCTTACTTCCAGACGATGGCATTCTCACTAGCTTTGTACTTTGCCTTTCCTTTCATACAAATCACTTGAACACCACTTGTATTTAATGGTGTTGGTATACGGACCTGAAAGATTAAGTGAAACCAATTAACTGAATGCTTAGAGGTTGTCATAATTCTTAATTTTAAGTAACTGATTATTTTCAAATGTAGTTAGACCAAACTGGGCACCATTTTTAAGTAAAATCTGTAGCCAAATGTGGATGTGGTTAAAAAATCATAATTACTTGCATTTAGTTAGTTTGCAATACACACTGGCTATGCCTGTTGACTTGTTCCCAGGCTTTAAATTGATAATTATGGCCAGAACACACACTTCTTTTCTTTTTGAATTGTAAAAAAATGGGCCACATTCTAACAATCAACCTAAAATACTTTTTTTAGCCAGTGAATTAGTGTATCTGTTACAATACAGATACAATGAAATCTTATGACCTACTCTCTATTTCCTTTTCTGCCGCTCTGTATTTTTTATGTTCTTTGGAACTCCCATTTTGTTTTTTTCTAACCTGCACATCCTAATTTCTCCGACAGTCAGTCAGTCAGTGGTATTTTGCACTTATATATTATAGATTAATCTAACAAAAATGTCTTTTTTAGAAATACTACAGACCATGATTTGCTTATTTTGAAAGATTTTTTTCCATCTGTCTTAGTACCAGTATGAGTTATAGTTTTTTTTTTTGGCTACTTTTCATTACTCAGACCTGCCTACCAAAAAAAATCCAAATGCGTAATGCTGATGGTCAAAATGCGTATTTTGGCACCAGAATGCGTAACACTTATGCGATCCACTATTTTGTCATATATATATATATATAATATTAGATCTAGATGTCATGATTAGATCTACAATCTAAATCTAGATCAATACAACAATAGAGATGATATCTAGACTAGATCTGGATCTATGTCTATATAATGAATATTATCTACTCTAGATCTAAGCTCAAGGGTGTTACAGATGCAGTGGATCCGCTACAAACGTAGGTCTACTCCAAACTTTCATAGGCCTACCTTCATCCTTGATCTATTCTAAAGAATCTAGTCTAGATGGTATCGATGTAGATCTAGTCAATCTAAATCATACTACAACTAAATTGGATCTAGATTGTAGAGTAATGTAGAGAATCATGACATAACGTAATGACTAGCTAGATCTATTCCTGTATAACAAGTTATCTAGATTAGATATCTACAATGTCACTCAATGTGTTTTGAATCGATAGCACTTCGAGATTTTTTTTCTATACAAATGAATACGGGAATCAGGGATTCAACATAATTAATTTCTACTAATGAACTCCGTGACCGCTCGTAAGCTAGTCAAGAGAAAGGGGAAAAAAAGGATCCGAAATGCGTAATGCGACGGGTTAAATGCGTATTTGCATACTGACGGTCATTTTTGGGAGATTTTGCGTAACGGTAGGCAGGTCTGTCATTACCACAAAACAACCCTTGCCCAAAATAAACCACCAATTAACCCTATTCAGAAAGAAAAAAGAGTACTATATCTTGTTGATAGTTATTTTAACATTACCTCAACTTTCTGAGCCAAAAGTGAAGGTTTAAAGTTAGATTTGACAACAACTTTAACTTCCATTTTCTGTCGACCCACCTCACGCACCAAAGGAATCACTCTAAATGGCAAGCTAATGTCCTTAGTTGTTCGATATCTAAGCAAATGCAAAAATATTTACATTTAAAAAAAAAAAGATACAAAATATATCAAATAAACAAGAGGTAAATAAAGTAAAACTTATTGTATTATCATTGTATATAATAAGAACAAGATTTAAACATCCCATTAAAAAAATTTCATTTTATCAATTCAAATCAGTGAATAGAAATATTAAATTATCAAGTCTAACTTCAACAAAGTATATAACATTTCTAAAGATTTACCTCATCAATTCAAATTCACCATCAGGTGGAATAAAACTTATGCTGTGCTCAGTTTCAAATTTGCTTAATTTGACACATTGATGGAACTGGCAATCATCAATGGCAATAGAGGTTTTAGCAGCAGTACTGTAATGATAATTTTAAAATAGTTCTGTGAGTGGTTTTCATTATATTTTATTAAAATAATAAATTAGGGTTATCTTTTTGAAAAAAAAATGTACAGTGTCTAGAATTGCAGAGGTGGTTGTGTACAGAATTGCAAATGCATTTTGAAAATTTTACGGTAAAAGAATATGATATTATCTATCTAGAATTATTTTTCAATGAAGACCTGTGACTATTATCATGATACATACCCCCCACCACGTGTTGTATCATCCAAACTACTCTTTCCTTTACTTTCCATTAGAACTTTATCATTGATGCCAAACTTGCATTCTGGCATTCCACTTAAGTAGCTTTTCATGACAATTCTTCCAGCAACATGGGAGCTCAAAACTTGTCCTGAAAGTTGAACAATATTAAACTAATAGTTTACCACTAACTAAATTGAAAGTGATTCTCCAGAACAAATGTGTGAATCACTTTTTAGGCTGAAAGATGATTATAGATTTTTTTTTTAAAACACAAAGTAAGCAAATTTAAAAAATTATTTTGTGCAGTCACCTTGTTCAGAATATGTTTGGAACAATAAACATTTTGAAATGCTACACACACCATTGGGCTATTTATGAAGGTATAATCGTAACATACATGTTTTTTTTTTTAAGAATGTTTCTATCATGATGGCTATACAAGGTGATAATAGTATGCCCACTTCTTAAAGAGAAAGATACCATATTTATTGTGCCTGGTCATACAATCAAAATTAAAATTAATCCTTTTTTTTTTAACGAGTTTGCAGTCAACATATTTTTTTTTAGAATGGAAGGAGGTCATGTTTTTAGATTTAATAGCTGTACTGTTTTTCAGAAGTTAGTCTAGTCCTTGAAAGCTGAACTCTGAAAAGCTGGTAGTGTGTATGTGTACCTGTATGCCTATATCCTATAAAAAAGCATCACAGTAAAGATTGCAAGACTATGTTGTGAAATTGAATTCAATTGAGTAATTTGAAAATTGTCTTGATGATTGTTAAAAATGTCACACTAATCATTGCATGTAATGCAAAAATCTTGAGTTCCTTAGCTTTAAATGGGTATTCTACATGATATTACTGACATCAGTAAATATTTGTAATGAGAATGAGAAATCATATTAATAAATATATATAAAAACCTTATTACATTAACAATATTAGTAACAATATGTGAAAAATATTTGAGAATTTACTGAATGCTTATTGGAAAAATGGAAAATTCTAGACATATTAAAGCACTTGGACAAGAAAGTACCTTGAGGGGACATGAGTAAATTAACAGATTCTAGAACATCTAAAAAGAGTTCATTCCTTCTGTATTTAATACCCTCTCTCCTCCAGCCAATCTGACCAGTCACTTGAGATGTGATTTGTGCCGTTTCTTCCTTCGTCTAAAAAAAAAAAAAAAAGTTGTAGGCCATTAAATTGTGCAGATGACAAAGTGTTGAAGCTAGGTTTTTATTATCACTCTAATCACTGACCTGTGATTTGACTCCTTGTTGTGTGATAAATGTTTTTAATATCCCAACATCTGTGTTTTGAGGATAACCAAAGTCCAATATTTCTAGAGATTTAAATACAAGATTTGAGTAAGAGGAAGTAAATAAAGGTTATAATATGGCAAACATTTTTCAAAGCTACAGCAGTTACATTCAAATGTTTTTTTTTGTTTTTACTTACTAAGCACTCACAAAGTTGCAACCGGGTAAAAGTAAAAAAAAAATTTTTTTAATGAAAGTTTCCCTTTCAGACCTTGCGATCTGTAGGACAGATGATGTTAAGGTTAATGAGCAGGGTGTCATGTGACCATCACAAAAATATATGGCCTTTATTCCTCCAACATTAGACTCAGGGGTGTCCTAAAAATCCTGAAATTCAAAATCCCTGTCTTCACCAAGATTTAAACCTAGGATCCCAGGTTCAGAAGCTAAGCGCTTAACCAATAAGCCACCGCAACCCAACAATAAAGTGTGAATGTACATACCATGTAATTATAAAAATGTAGTATATAACTTTTATTCTCTTATTGACAAAATTATAATTTTAAAAATGTTTAGATCCCATTCTCAACTTCCAACAGGAAAGTTTCAAAGATATGTTTACTTACCGTCCAATATTTCATATATCAATACAAAATTGTTCTTGATGTTCTCCTCAGAAATTTTGCCAAAGTAGGCAGCCATGACCTCACACATTTTGTGCAAAAACTCAAACACCATGGCAGCATTGACATTCTGTTTAGTTACAGCAGCAACCCATATGTTGGAGCGCTTAATGTGAAAGAAACTGGTCCTGGCAATGTTAGTTACAGGAGAACGCACCTGTTGTCTGGCGTGAATCACATTCACACGAAAAGCATCAACAGCATTGCGTCTGAAATGAAACGATCACATTAATTTCTAAATAAATTATATAACAATTTTTCCTACATAATTCTACTTTTTATTCATTTTGTTATAATTTCTGATAAATTTTAAGCAGCTTGTCAAATTTTAATGAAGGAAAATTGTCTTTGTTTTCTTTTTAAAATGACTATAAATTAAATATAAATATAACTCTACAACATAAACAAATAATCGTGTATTTTTTTTTTTTTATTTTTACTTAAAGTATTTCTGTCAATTTTATTCTAGTTAGATGTTATCATCAGTGTTTCAAATATATCTTTAATTTTTTTTTTCTCACATTAAATTTAAGTAATAAAAACAATTACCCAATATCATCTCGAAAAACTCTTGAAATTAGGACTTCTCCTTTGTGATTGTAAATAAACAACCCACCAATCATTGTGTAGCCCTATCAGTTTTGTATATCACACAACAATCAACTAAAAATGTAATGTCCTTCAGTGATGCCTTTCAAAATTTTAATTACATTGCAATTGCATCTGAAAGTAAAAATAAAATTTCATTAACTATCATTGGTTAAAAAAACAACAACATATGGCCACCTGTTTAAGAGAAACATTCCTAAGAAATTTAAAAAAAGCTAAAAAGATCAAGAGTTTGTGATTTTAAAAGATACAGAGTACAAAGACAAACAGACACAAAAACTCCTAGCAATCAAATCATTCGATGCAATTCAACTATCTGATTTTAAGCATTTCACAGGTAATTTTTGAAGGATCTGGTGTGAATGTATATAATATTTTGTTATCTATAGTTATTAAATGTTTTGTTTGGTGAAATGCACTAATTGTAAGATATTTACTTACAAAATAATAAAGATTATTTTTATTTTAAAAATAGTACAAGGCAGCCAAATGGTAAATCACTTGACTGTTAAAGGTCTGGATTTTTTTATTTTTTTTTAGAAAGCAGCAATCATTCATGCGAAACTCAACAAATATGTCATTCTTATGTCCCCCTTTTCAAAGGTTTAAATAATAATGAACAAATAGATGTTAACTTCACCACCATGACCATAGCTTGCTGATTTCATGATAGAGAGAGAGAGCAAACTGTAATAATAAATTGCTCCAAATCAACACCAGGTTTACCTCAAGGAACACTTTTGGGCTTAGAAGAAACTACTATGTGAAGCTATTTCAATCTAAACCTAGTGTAGAATCTAGATCTAGACTTAGAAACTTGGTACCAGGTCTCCTTTAGTAGCCTTTGCTAAAACTGTCTAGTCTAGTTAAGTACTAGAGATTTAACCTACATCTAGTCAAGTACTAAATAGTAGCCTGGCGAAATATTAGTAAAGCTTTACTAAAATATTTATCAAATTCTGATAATACTCCTAATATAATAATACTGTATACAAATGTATAGATCTAGTCTAGTCTAGTAATATGTATACAGTAAAGTACTAGATCAAGATCTGCTAGGTCATGGAAAAACATGTAAAACATTTTACATTTTTTTTAGATGCTAGCTCTACCTCTAGCTGCAGCACTCTAGCCACATCATTGAAATGAAACATTCTAAAATCTTGATCTAATCTACTTGTACTATTATATTAACTACTAACTTCTAGACTAGATTAGATTCTCTGACTCTAGACTAGATTAGATGATCTTGAATCTCTACTATATAATCAAGTCTAATCATCTAACTAATTAATTACTAATCCTAATAATTCAGCCTAATATCATTAATCATGACATGACCATGATGACTTCTAAGACTAATTTAGTAATTAGTTAGAGATGATAAATTAAAAATTTCATCTTCTGATGTAGCTCGAGCTCTATACATTAGACTAGATAAATCTAGATTCTAGTACCTAAACTACATCTAGACACACTGACTGACAGAACAGGCTGAAGAAGTTACTGAATAGCTGAGTGACTCAGTAACAGTAAGTTGAGTAACACAGTTACACTCTTGACTCTAGTCTATTTTTCTATTATCAAGTGCTCATGATCTATATAATTCTTATCTAGAACTGTATCTAGAATTTAGAAGTAGTTTATAAATATGTAAAACTTTTGTATGCTACTCAATTTATAACTAAGATATGAATTTATAGGAAGCTACTGACAAATAATCGTTTTAAGAAAATAATAACAAACCGGTGATAAGGGGTGTCAACGTCGCCATCTTAATTTTCTAGATGTCCCAGAATGCTTTAATTTGCCAGATTAACATAACTCTAAGCCAAAAATAGTGTGTCTAATTATTTAAATAATATATTAATTTATATATCTATTTTATTGCATACATTTCTTTATTCAATCTTGACCAATTTTTAAATTATTATTTCAAAAGTATAAGCTAAGTATCTGAAATCAGTTACAGATCTAGGTCTAGATCAAGCTATCACATCTAACCATGGAATTATAATCTAACTATGTCTATATCCACCAGTATACACATTTTTGTCCAGTCAGTTATAGTCCATAAAGAAAGGAATGTTTTAACCATAAGGCTTATGGTAATCTAGGTCTTCTTTCATGCAACTATTTGATTTTTTTAAAAAGATATATCAATTCCTATTCATAAAAATGTTGCCATATTTCATGCTTACCCAGCAATTTAAAAAAAAGAGTTCTAATAGTTTACAAAATAAAAACAATATGTGACTAAAGAGTTGTATTTAGACTTTAAACTTTAAAACAATATGAATATTACTCACAAAAAAAGTGGTCATTTAAGTATGTGTAATTGATGTGAAAGTGGTTATAAATCTTTCCTAATGGGTGCCAACATGGTAGAGTTGTCATTTTTTTAATGCCCCAAACTGAGAACCAAAGGCTTTAAAGTGGGTTTATATATATATATATATATATATATATATATCAGGGCCGATCCTACAGATTGTGGGGCCCTGTCTGGGTAGTATAATAAGTGAAAAATAAGATTTTGTATTAGAATAAGTACAAAATCACTGTCAAATTTACTTAATGAGCCAACTACAATGGTTGGTAGTTTTCCAACAAAAAGCCGATACCCATTCAGATCTGCCTTTTAGATTTACTATCGACTAGCAAAATCAAGATAGATTGAGATCTATATTTATATGTCAGTGACTTTTAAAGGATATTAAGTATTTGAACTTCTTGTTTTGGTTAAAATTCACCTTATTATTACTGTTTTATTAAATGAAAGCTGATAATGTCGAATTTTTTTTATTCGCAAGTAGGATTGGCGCTTTCATATTGAATTACACCCCGAAAAGACAATTGTGTCTTTTTTTTATTTAGATTTGCATGAGTTTTTAGAAGATTTAAATAATTTTTCAGGAGATTTTCATGACTTTTTTGTAGAATTTGCAATCTCAGGAGAATTTCAGGAACCCTTAATAATAAGTTAAAATGGTTCAATTTAATAATTTACACCTAGAATTGGCGGGGCCTATGAAAGTGCGGGGCCCACTGTGGCCCCATAGGTAGCAGTGGCCTAAGTCTGGCCCTGATATATATATATTATTATTATTAATCCAATAAATTGCTTGATGTCAAGTACGGTAATCTTCGGAATCGAAGACATTGGCAATATTATTTTGCCACACATTCAATGCAGACAAAATTAGTCTGCAGGAGGACAATTTAAGTTATACTTTTGCCATATACTCCTATCTTCAGAAGTGGCTATTTAAAGCAATTCTTAAGGGCACCTCTGTTACGCTTGCAAAAAAGAGGCCTTTGGCATAAGGTCATGCTCTGTAATTAACCTGACCAGCACAGCTGTTGAACAGTAATCAGTGCCTCTTTACTACACCAGCATTCACCTTCAGTGAAGTCCAGTAGGGCGTCGGCCCCGTAGGCGCCATTATCCTGTTGATGATTATAAAGGCTTTTATCCAACCACCAGGCCTGGACATGGGGCTCTTCACCCCTGTCCTGTCTGAGGGCACCCAACGGTAGGTGGCCATATCGGTTGACTGGGCAAAACTGGGCCGTGCCGTGTACACAGCGCACCGTCCCCGGGTCCACTTGCTATAAGTGGCCGAGAACAGTGCTGTCTGCGGGGAGCTTGTCTCATATTCCTATACTGTAACCGCCACTATTCCGTGCAGGGACTGCCACTCCAGCTAACGGGACACTGATGACGGCCTCCATGTGGAACGACGGGCGGACTTTTTGGACTGGGTTCCCGGCGTTCTCTCCATCCCAACCCCGAGTGAGAGAAAAAAAACAAAAGCTCACCCAGGGAAGTCCGGCCGGGCCTGGTTCGCTACTCGTACTTAGCCTATCTAATCTCCACCCACTAGACGTTTCCACCGGAGGGCCACGCTGAGGCGACAGGTAGCTGGAATTTCTCTGGCCAGCATTCACCAGAAAATCACTATTAATAGTGTCCCCTAGCCATTTTATGCCTCTGATCAAGTGCATGTTCCTTAGGTGAAAGCATTAGTTTCCTCCCCTTATATCTTCCACAACCCTAACAATTGAAACTTACTATTTGCTGGAAACTGGAAATATAGCCAACTCTAATTGACTAATAATGATTATAAAAAAATATAGGCATAAAATGGTGTGTATACAATTTTTATTTTCCATAAAATGATTTTAAAAATAAAAATTAACAACCAAACCATACAATTTGTCTGGTTGTTAACATTGCAGATTCCAAATATAGCTGTTAATGGAGAGGCTGTTAATTGAGAAAATTCCATAAAAAAATATTAACAAAGTAATTATATTACTTAATAAAATGAAATATGTATCACAAATAATAATCTTTTAGCCAATGAAGCAGAACATTAATCATGGTAGGGATAAATGGATGCAAAAAGCAGCATTAGCTAAAAAGAAGAATAGAAATCTTAAGAACTGCTTCTGATTAGTTCTGAGGCTATCATATTTATGATGAGAAGTAGAAAGTAATAGCTCAATGTCACGTACACAGTATCTATATTTAGCTGCAGAACTTGAGCCACCTCTGGAAATTCCATCACGCGGAGAGCTATATGTTCAGAATAAATGTGATTGGTTTTGAAATATTAATTATTATACCTTGAGCTGCATTTATTGGTTGGCATTGCAACGAGGGGTGTTAGACATGTGACAACGCTATACCCGGGGAAAGGTTCTAGATTTTTAGTCAGTTTGGTATGGAACGTGTTAGAGAGAACATGTACTAGAGTTTAGTATTAGAACTCAATTATATTATTGTGTAGATCAGTTATTTTATTCAAGTACATTTAACCAAGAGAAGTTTCTTCATTGAATATAGTAACATACTTAGATCGACTTAACGATTGGCAACTTCTAGATGATCCTCTTACCAACTGGCAACATTCTGAATGATCGTATTATCAACTAGATGTAGCTACTTCTATACGATCATCTTATTAAAAGACGATTTCAAGATCCTCGGCAATCACGATCATTGATAGTGCAATATAGCTCAAGTATAATCGTAACATCTGACACCATCTTAGATTGTGACATTAGCACTATTGATTGATTTGTGACTCTCAGAAACGTGGAGACAATGAAATGGTGCATACAAAATATGTTCATCCCATCCTCCCCAAAAAAAAGGAATCTAGCAGACAAAGGCTGCATTTGCACTAGTCGTTACAATATGTTGCCTGGTAGTGCTGTATGAGCGGTGGACTGTCGTTCAGTGTTATGACATGATTAGGATTTAGTTATTTGTTTTGGGAATAGGGGGAAAGTTTTACTTATCGACGATGACGTAAAGTTTGTTAAAAAGCAAGAACGCTCAATTCGAGATTATCAACAAGACGCTTTTCATTAGGGTAGTGAAAATAAGAAGTTATATCCAGATGGCTAGTAACAGAGAACATTAGTCGGGTCCCTTCTTGAGGATTAAAAGTGTTTCCTATTTTATTACTAGTGTCAACTACCTATCTTGATTGCTTTGGCATTTCGCTGGTGTTTGAAGGTTACCTCCTGTTTATTTCATTGTTTGTATTTGACACGGCAGAAGAGCCACAACATCAGCCATCTCTGTAGTAAGGTAGTAAAAATTTGCAAATACTCCTTCTTACCTAGTGCATGAAATGTGTTGAATGAGTTGCCTAAGCGTCAGCTATGAAAACCAACGACTTAACAGAATGTATTAACATGCAAGACTAGATTAACAGAATTACACATAAAACATAATTATCGTTTTTGAAAGAAAGTCAGTAATATTATACAAATTATATTTTAGTTAAATCTTCAAACAAATGTTTGATGAATATTATTTAATGTTGAAATGAAAATAATAAATGAATTATAAAAACGAATCTATAATAATTTTGAAAATTTAAAGAATAGAGGACTCTTTACAATATAGAATGAAATGAGTTTCACTTAAGAATAAAAGTGTGACAAGTTACAGCACAACTGAATTTAAATAAAAAGAACCAACGACTCTAAACTATATTATAGTTATTTTAAAAAGTTGAGTATTAAGAAAAAAAATCACAGATAAAAATTACATTTAATTTCTAACAATTTTTTAACAAGAGTAAAATTATTATTTAAAAAGTCAAAATTACAATATAATGTATGCATATGAATATTTGTAATACGAGTAAATCTAACATTGATATTTAATTTTTTAAACAGAAGCGAATTGGACACAAGTTTTCATTTACATTTTTTATCTTTTCAAATCTCCATTAAAATTAGAAAAAAAAAAACCCAGTAAAAATTATAAGTTATACAATAAATAAATCTTGAATGAGTGAAACTTTTTATGAATTGTCATGATAATCTTCTCTCTAATTTGGTTAAAAATATAAGATGATTAGCTCTTTAATTTTTACTAAGTTGATTAATTTAAAAAAAGAAAGATATACTGGTACAATACAAAATTTATTGAATACTGGTACCTTTAATTTATGATAGTATCTAACTTCTAATGACCACAAGTACTATTAGTTTGGGTTATATTGACAGACTCTACTGAAGACTGGCAATCTGAAAGTGGGCTAACCAAAGCCAATCAAGTTTTAATAGTATCAAACATAGGTTTGGGAGTGAAATAGCAAGTAATACTAGTACTGCCTGGTCATGTTGTATGCACTATGGACTGTCATTTGATGATCAAAATGGTGCCATGCCCAAACTAAAAATACAAGAATTTTGTAATGTAACAAATAATATATGATTAATTTTTCTTTGAACAATCATGTTTTATACACACTTCTTTGGGCTAGTGTTAACTTGATTGAGGAAACTCACTGTAATTCCTCCAAGGATTTCTTCCAAATAGGAAACATATTTCTAACCATGGACCAATAGTTAGTCTGAAAAATATTTTCAAAAATATGGAAATAGTGTAAATATTTTAATAACACTGCTTACTGGATAATAATCTACTAAGTATGACACAAGTTCTAAGCTTAGATACAAAATTCCATTTGAGCATTTTAAATGAGCAGCAAAAAAAAAAAACTAAGCCTATTTTCAAATCTAGTTAATTTTTTGAAAATCTTTTTGCTTATTCTAAGAAATCCTTGTGAAATGAATTTTTAAGAAGTTTTAGTGTGTTTGAACATATTTTATTTGAACAAACATTTTCTATTTTAAATTACTTACTTGTAAATAGGAAAATCTTGGACTTTGTTGTTCACTGAGACTTTCATTTATTTTGGTATCTAAATCATTAATATGCTATATTTGTAAGAAAAAGAAGTAATAAAAAAACTACAACACAAAACTAGTTTATAAATAAAATAAAATCATATATTTATCTTTTTTTTTTGCTAGGATTTTTTAACAAATAAAATAATCTTTTCAATTAGTATTAAACGCCTGAGTCTCAAAAAAGAAAATTTATGTATATATTATGTATATATTTTCAGTCCAATCAGTCCATGTATTTTTTTGTTGCATCTAATTATAATTTAATTAAATTATGTTTAGAACAAACATTTTGAAATTTTAGTTAATTTTCTTTTATCTATGAAATAAAATGGTGAGTTTTGTTAGATCTAAGAAACTGTCAAACAATGACTATGATAATTAAAATGTGCATGAGTAATTAAAATATTTAGACATACCTGTTTCAATGCTGTATTTCGTAAAGAAGCTTCTGAATCACTGACTGGAAGATCATCAATAGAAACTCTTTGCAAGAAGTTTTTGGATGTTCTTAGTAGTGTTTCATGTTTGTTATGGCTGAAAAATAATTTTTTTCAAAATTAACATTTTATCTCAGAAAGGGTAAAATATATAATAAAAAAAAATATTTCACATAATTCACATTCTTTCATCTTCTAAATAGAACCTTTAAAAATGTATACAGTTCTCATGAAAGATGACAAAAACATTATGAACTCAATACTTTTTAAAATTTCAAAACATAATTCTTCTCAACTTTCTTATGGAAGAACAGTCAATTTGTTCCTTTGAAATTCGTACATCGATTTGAAGGTGTCTCCACTATGCTATTTTTCTTGACTTTCATTTGTCAGAATGGTTGAATTTCTCCTGAATGTTGTACATCATTATGTAGATGACTTTTAAGTAGCAATAAAAAATATGCGGCAAGATGTCTTACTCAATTTAGGACAATAATGCCCATTGCAGACATAAATGTTCAATATTTATCTTGAATGTCCCTCCCATAATAGTTTAAATCAGTGCTGCCTCCTTCTTTATTAGACTTAATTTTACATGTGTATTAGCCCATCTCAACCATTTTTAATGAGACATCTTTTGATGCCAGGAGAATGAATTTCTAAAGCTAAGAACACAGGAAATTGCAAGGCTCCTGGGCTGTAGCAATGTAAGCTACCCCAGTCTGCTTGCTGGTTGGAGGAAGAAACTGATGCCTATATATCAATTACTATCTCCAGAAAAAAAAATTCTATATAACAAAACACTTCAAATTAGATAGGAAAAACTGGAAAATTGTTACAATTATATGTTTGTAAGATTCTTTACTTTTCATTACATCCTTAAAACCTTCCAGACCCCACTGTGGGAGCTTACAGTGTGCCCCCAAATGGCTTAGACTTAGGCTAAGAGGGGCACAAATGAATTTTTAAATTTCTGTAAAAAATTGATAAAAAACAACACTGATGCAGAGTAAGGAGTAAAGAATAATCATGTCTTAAAATTATCTTCCTTTTTTGAAATAACGTCTGTATATTATAAGATAAGATACTAGAATATATATATATAGACTCTATTACTATAAGATTCAGACCAATTCAGTAGATCTAGCTTTCTATGTCTAAAAAATATTAGCTTATAAGACTTAGTTAAATCTATGACTATATCTAGACTAGACTCTTAGTCAATCTAGATGTACATGTTATTGTTAGTTTTACATTTCTTCCTGCAGATTCTTCAGCTGCATTTCTTTTGAAGCCCAAACTTGAGTTTTTTCTTTGAAAGAATTTAAAGATAAACCACCATCATTTAGATCTACTACTGCCATTTCGGTCATTGTACACTCCCTAGCTGTACTCAGTACTGTAGCTCTTTTCACGAGTATGAATTTGACTCTAAAATTTCAACTTTGTTGATCACAAAGCACATCATATACCCATATTTCATATAGACTACTAGACAGTACTAGGCTTTATATTAGTATAGATCCATGGTATATCCAGATCTAGACATAGATCTATCCTAATAATCTATATCTAGACTATATCTAAAGATCTAGGAATGCCGTAGGAACACCGGAAACGTTGCTATCCGACGCTCTTTTGGTTTCTGGCCCATAGAGATCTATATATAGATTTAAATTTGAATCTTTTCTTCTTATCTTATATAATACAGACGTTACTTCAAAAAAGAAGATGATTACGTCCTACGCGTCATGCATTTAGTCATGCATATTAACCAATGACTTAAATTCAGCCAAGTCACTGGTTTTCCTGGCTAGCTCAGGCAACCCATCTTCTTTTTTGAAGTAACGTCTGTATTATATAAGATAAGATAAGGAGTATTTGTACACATTTGTCCTAGCATATGGGACGAGGAATGTGCCTTTATCTTTGTGTCTTTCATAGTATTTTATTAAATTTTGTTTTTGTATTTGAAGATTATGGTTAAGTGTATTTGAAGATTATGGTTAAGTGTTTTATGTATAATTGCTACTTTACTTTTGAGTCTTCTGTCCTGAAGGCTTTCTAAATTTAGTGATTTTACAAAGGTGTTACTCTAGTCAAATGTGAATATTCATTTGTTATGAATCTCACTGCTCTATTTTGTGTCTGTTCCAGTTTCTTAATGTTTTCTTGAGTTGAGGGGTCCCAAACGGAGGATGCATATTCTATTATTGGCCTAACCAAGGTTGGAACTATACTAATCATCATGGAATATCATGGAACTATACTAAATAACTAATGAATCAATCTTCTCAGCCTGTTTCACAACTTCCTTGCCAAAGTTGCCTAGCTTTTTAAAACTTAACTGTTTTCCTTTGATAGTTCTATTTTTTTAAAATTAGATCTAGATCTATCATCCAATAGATTAAGATCTATATTCGCTTTTCAAAAATAGATGTTGCAGACAATAGAATCTAAATCAGAATAATTTCAAACATATATTCATATAAATGGAAAATTAGTCTATATCAATGTTACATATAGCTCGACCTGCGGGCAATCGTTTGTATGTTTGTATGGATGGATGTGTGTGTGTGTGCACATAATTAATCTCTATTACATTCTGACCCTTCATTCTTTTGGAAGACGTTTATTGTGCCCCAGAATAGGTTTTTCCTGGAGTAAGTGAAAAATTGTTGACTCCTCGCCCTTTCTACCAAGGGTTCTGGGGGAGCTCTCTGGGCGAGCTCTGAGAGCTCCCCAGCACGGGGCGAATTCCCGCCGCCAAGCACTATTTCTGGTATTGAAAGCCAACTAAATGCATATTCTGAGGTGCCTAGAGTGCATTATTTTTCTATTAAAAAGTTTTATTTCAAAAACCTAATGTACTATTCTTACTGATGTCTGAAGCCTCTTTCCACCTGCTCTAAGGACCTCCATGAAATTGTGGCGCCAAGTTGTATTAGAATGTCATCGCAACTCTTATTATGCGTAATTCATTTTGTCGAAGAACATGTCCCACAAACCTAATGCGACGCTCTGACACCTTACTAAGTTGTCGACTCCCACTTCGGCATAGGATTTCCTTGATTTAGACCCGATCTCTATAATAACTGACTCCTAAAATCCGTCTTAACCATCTTTGTAGAGCCACATTTAGTGCTTTTCAATTTAATTGCACTTTATTAATGGAGCGCAGCCAGTGTTAGACATGTGTAACTTCTCTTGACTACGATCTTGGAATTAGGTGACCATTTCGTTTAGATGTTATATCGAAAAGGAAAGTTTTATCGTCAAAATCATCTTGAGGGGGGGGGGGGTTAAGCTAAAATATATCTGGAGTTGTTTTTTTTTTAAATTCAAAACCACATTTAGCTACGGTCATAGAATTTGGTGACTGTAATTTGCTTTAGAAATAACATTAAAGAGAGAGGCTCTCAACCTTAAAACGCTCTGTAGCGGGATTTCAAACTCAAAACTATCTTGAGGGGTTTTAAATTTTTAAAAAAGCCATCTGGAGGAGAGGGGTTGAAACTCAAAACCCCCATTGGCTTGGCTACGCTCAAAGAGTTTTAGTGTGTAATTTGCTTTTTTTTTTTAAATAGAAGAGGTATTTTTTTAGCATCAAACACCTCTAAAGAGAAATTTATACTCAAAAGACCCAATGGGCTTGGCTACGCTCAAAACATTTTGATTGTGAAATTTTTTTTTTATTTTGAAGATTTATTTTTTAGCTTCAAACCGCTGGTGGGGGGGGGGGTGGGGGGTTAAACTAAAAAACCCTTTGGCTATGCTCATAGCAATTTGAGGGCGTAATTTGCTTTTTTATATATATTAAAGAGGTATTTTTAGCTTCAAACCCATCTGAAGAAGGGTTTAAACTCAAAACTCCTTTGGCTACGCTTCTACAATTTTAAGTGTGTAATTTGCTTTTTTATATTGAAGAGGGGTTTATCGTAAATTTTGGAGAGGGATTTAAAATTTAAAAAATCTTCCTTAGATGTGCTCTTGGAATTTGGGGATTGTCATTTGCATTTTTTTTGTTTTATAGAAAAGGGGGATTTAAATGCAAAACCTCTGGTAGGGGGTTTTAAACTCAAAACCCCTGGTACCGGGTTTTAAACTTAAAACCCCCTAGTAGGGGTTTTCAAACTCAAAACCTCCTGGTAGGGGGTTTCAAACTCAAAACCCCTGGTAGGGGGTTTCAAACTCAAAACCCCTGGTAGGGGGTTTCAAACTCAAAACCCCCTGGTAGGAGGTTTCCAACTCAAAACCCCTTGGTAGGGGGTTTTAAACTCTAAACCCCATTGGCTGTGCTAGGGCAAGTGATGGTTTAGTATTAAAATTTCACCTAAAATAAACAAAATTAAAGCAAAAGATCAGTCACTAAACTCTGACCCCTCCCCCCCCCGCGGGGGGGGGGGGATTTCATTTCGGGAGGGGGGTTGAACCCCAAACCCTCCCCCCCTGGCTACGCCCATGATATATATATATATACATTTTTTAAGCAGCCTTTTTTTTATAACAAATATTTTGGCTTATAATCATAGTCCATAGGCTATAAAAAGTAAAGATCCGTCCACTTTTTCTGGTATAGTCCCATTTCATAGAAACACAAATGCTACACACATAGTACCAATCCATCAGAGTAAAATTGAGGGCCCTAACGCATGTAAAGATATATTTTTCAACTTTTTTTTTTTTGAGGGGGCGTTGTTCGAGGGCCAAATCTGTCCCAGAATTTAAGTCATTGACTATTTGACTATTAGATTGACCAAGTGACACGCGTAGGACGTACCCTAATCATCTTCTTTTTTGAAGTAACGTCGAATCTGTTTTTATAAGATAAGATAATTTTAAGGTTGATGAAAGGCAAAGTTCTAAAGCGTGTTTTTGATCTTCGTGATCCATGAAACATTTTTTGATATCATAATGCAAAATTAGAGTTGAAAGCACTTAAAGCGATGAAAATGAGCCACAGAAAATAGTCGAACTTGTTTGACATATTTCTTTGCCATCGTCAAGGAATTAAATTCATCACTTCAAAAATAAAACAAGGTTACAAAGACAGTTTGTGTGGAAACACAAACTTAATATCGGCCCCCGAAGTGGTCCACCCAGGCAGGCTTCAATATTTTCAGAAAGAACATCCAAATGAAATTATATATATAATTATATGACAAATGAGAGATAAGAATGGAGAAAGAAGGTTGACAGATCTTGTGTAGTGCCCCAATGGTGCAGCAGATCAAAGTGAATGCAAAGTTAGATGTGAACCTGGCCTAACTAGTTCCCCTTTCAGACCTTGTGGTCTATAGGGCAGATGAAAGTTTATCTGTTTTTGTGGCCTACGGTTAACGAGGGTGTCATGTAGCCAGCACAACGACCAACCGCCTTTACTTTTCCCCAACTAATGTCAGGTACCAATTAGAGCTGGGTAGACTCAGAGGCGCCCAAGGATTCCGAAGTTGAAAATCCCAATCTTCCCCAGGATTCGAACCCGGGACCCTCGGTTCGGAAGCTGAGCGCTTTACCGAGCCTCTCCTGGTCTATAAATAATGTAATTGTTTTGAAAAGGCTTAATCTTATATTTCTATCGCTATCACCATGATGTATGGAAAATGAAAAAGGAAATTAAGTTTATAAGATAACTATTTGTTTTAAATTAAGTCTAACTTTAAATGCATACTAATTAGCTTTTTCTCTTTAAAAAATTCGTGGATAACTGATTTTAAATATTAGATTTTTCGCTTTCAGGAAACAAAAAGTAGCCGTCGCATCAAAACTTTAAATGGTCTAAAAAATTTTGTGATGTCGGATTTTCAATATCTTTTCTAGTTCTAGATCTAAACGGGACTGACGGACTGACATTTCGCACACAACTAATAGCGTCTTTTCCCCTTTCGGGGGCCGCTAAAAATAGCTAGATTTGCCTGAAAAGATCCAATCCTTCACAATAAAACTTCAGCTTTCGGTGACAAGCACAACTACCGACCACCATTACTTTTCCCAAAACTAATGACTATGTCAGGAACCCATTAAATTAGAGCTAGTGGACTCAGAGGCGCCCTAAAGTAAAAATCCCAGTCTTCATCAGAATTCGAAACCGGGAGGCCTGGTTCGGAAGCCTAATGCTTTACCACTCAGTCACCGCACCTCTGTGAAGGGATTGCTATACTGGATTATAGACCTTGGCCAAACAGAAAAAAAAAGCGGGGGGGGGGGGGGGACTTTCATGCATCTTTTATACGTATTTAAAGGATTTTGGAATGTGAGTGGAAGCAGAAGGGCCTACACCTATAGTCCATATATTTGTGGCGGCGGGTCTGTAGCTTTTGGAAAAAAAATCGAAGGAAAATTAAATGTAGGCTACATGTTGCTGATCTTATCTACTTTCTTTGAAAAATATAGCATTGAAGTTGACAAACAGTTTAGGCCTACAATGCAATAGTAATTTCTGTGAAAGAACATTTGCGCATGCTTGATGACATTTTACCGTACTATCCCAATCTACCAATCGCGTTTGTACTTGCCAGAAGCTCACTCACAGTCAGAATTGAAGATGCTCCAAAGTCACCAAGAAAAAGGTTTATTTATTTAACTCATTATTAGCGATGCAGTGATAAATGATTTCTCTTCAATGTAATAACAATAAGGCTTGTCTTCGAGTCCGAAGATTAGTGAGCAATGCAGTATTTCCCGTTGCTGTGGAGCCCCTGCTGCGACCTACATATTTTTGCCACATCCAGGGCAAGCATAACCATTGTCTGCAGATGGTCGATTTAGATTTTCTTTTGCCATCTGCGTCTGTCCTCGGCAGCGGATTTTCTTTACGTCTCAATTATGTATCCCTCGGTCTTTAAATTGTGAGTGACCTCCAGCTGTCTCGTTCTGAGGCCGCATGCAACTAGGTGTTCTCTTTTATGTCAGCTAAGGCAAGTTGGCGCCTAAGCTGGTCTTTGAAGTGTTTCTGTGAAGAACCTGTTACGTCGACCACCTTTTAGCTGACCAAAAAAGACTGCCTTTGGCATACGTTAGTCTCCCATACGGGATACGTGCCCTGCCCAGCGTAACAGTCGGAACCATGGGCGTAGCCAGGATTTTTTTTCGGGGGGGGTGTGGATTGTTTTCTCCCCCCCCCCCCCCCAGGCGAAATTTTTTTTTATATGTATTTATGTGTGTGTGTGTGTACATAATCTTTATTGCATTCTGACCCTTCATTCTTTCGGAAGACGTTTATTGTGCCCTAGAATAGGTTCTTCCATGAGTTAGTGGGAAAATTGTAGATTCCCCGCCATTACTAGCAAGGGGATCTGGGGGAGCGCTAGGAGCTCCCCCAGCGCGGGGCGAAGCCCCACCGCCAATCACTATTTCTGATATTGAAAGCCAACAAAATGCATATTCTGAGGTATCTACAGCGCATTTTCCTGCTATTAAAAAGTTTTATTTCAAAAACCTTATGTGCATATTCTTACTGACTTAGACCCTCCCGCGCCGTTTGGCGCATTTGCCGTCAAGCTGTTTCCATAATTTGTATATTACCTGCCAATACTAGCAATGGGGTCTGGGGGAGCGCAAGGAGCTCCCCCAGCGCGATGCGAAGCCCCGCCACCAAGCACTATTTCTGGTATTGAAAGCCAACAAAATGCATATTCTAAGGTATCTACAGTGCATTTTCCTGCTATTAAAAAGTTTTATTTCAAAAACCTAAGGTGCTATTCTTACTGACTTAGACCCTCCCGCGCCGTTCGGAGCATTTGACGTCAAGCTGTTTCCATAAAAATCTGTCACTGGTAATGTCTGAAGCCTCTTCCCACCTGCCATGAGGACCTCAATGAATGACTGGCGTCAAGTTGTACTAGGATATCATTGCAACTCTTCTTATGCGTAATTCATTTTGTCGGAGAACATGTCCAGCAAACCTCATGCGTCGCTCTCTCACAATCTTACTAAAGGGTCGACTCCCAGTTCGGCATAGGATTTCCTTGATTTAAACCCGATCTCTATGACCGACTCCTAAAATCTGTCTTAGCCATCTTTGTTGAGCCACATTTAGTGTTTTTCAATTTCGGCAGATGACTATTCACTGCATTTTATTAAGGGAGCCCTGTCACTGGTAAAAATGTGTAACCTCTCTTGAATACGCTCTTGGAATTAAGTGACTGTAGTTTGCTTTAGATTTCATATCGTAAAGAGAAGTTTTATCGTCACAATCATCTGTTGGGGGTTTTCCACCTCAAAATGCTCTGTAAGGAGGATCTTAAACTCAAAACCATCTGGAAAGGTTTGAAACTTGAAAAAAACGCCATCTGTAGAAGAGGGGTTTAAACTCAAAACCCCCGATTGGATTGGCTACGCTCAAATAATTTTAGTGTGTAATTTGCTTTTTTTTTTTTTTTTTATATTGAAGAGGTATTTTTTAGCATCAAATCCATCTGAATGGGGGTTTAAACTCAAAACCCTTTTTGCAACGCTCATAGCATTTTGAGTGCGTAATTTGCCTTTTTTCTTCAACTGAAGTTGTATTTTTTAGCCTCAAACCCCCTTTGGCTACGCTTATAGATTTATAGTGAGTAATTTGCTTTTATTTATATTGAAGAGTTACTTTTTTTTTCAAACTCCACTGGAGGGGAGTTAAAACTCAAAACCCCCTAGACTACACTCATACCATTTTGATTGTATAATTTGCTTTGTTTTTATTATTAAAGAGGTATTTTTTTTACCTTCAAACCCCGCTGAAGTGGGGTTTAAACTCAAAACTAAGCCAAAACCCATTTAGCTACGCTCATAACA
The DNA here is from genome assembly GCA_030265305.1 of Biomphalaria pfeifferi. Classification (NCBI taxonomy): domain Eukaryota; kingdom Metazoa; phylum Mollusca; class Gastropoda; family Planorbidae; genus Biomphalaria; species Biomphalaria pfeifferi. The sequence goes on along the minus strand of JASAOG010000059.1, from coordinate 3,164,865 downwards.
TTTTGAGTGCGTAATTAGCTTTTTTTTATATTGAAGAGGGGGTTCATCGTAAATTTTGGAGGGGGGTTTAAAATCAAAATCTCCCTTAACTGTGCTCTTGGAATTAGGGGATTTTCGTTTGCATTTTTTTTTTGTTTTGTTTTATAGAAAAGGGGGAGTTAACTGCGAAAACCCCAAGTAGGGGGTTTAAAACTCAAAACCCCCTACCATGGGGGTTTTAGACTCAAAACCCCTGGTAGGGGTTTTTAAACTCGAACCCCATTGGTTGTGCTGGGGCAAGTGATGGTTTAGTATTAAAATCTCACCTAAAATAAACAAAATCAAAGCAAAAAATCATTCATTAAATTCCGATCTGGGGATTTCATTTCGGGGGGGGGGGGGTTGAACCCCCCTCTGGCTACGCCCATGGTCGGAACATTAGAAGTCCCTCTTCAATGTAGGCCAAGCTAAACAACTGTGGATAAAGTATAATATTTGCTATCATATCCCGCGAGTTGTATCTGAGATTGTGTTTTGCCTTCTTTCCAACAACATATCTTTGCGAAACTGAGTTTTCCAGCCTGTCAGTTATCGTCTAAAGTATACTAGGCTTGATGCAGAAGATTACATTAGTTGAGTTCTTGCAAAGACGTCCCCGAGAATTCCTGATCGGTTGAAACAAATTCAACCTTCACACTGACGTTGCAAGGTTTGTTTGGATATGCTGTCTTAATCATTTTTTTTAAAACTGTAGCCTAATTTTAAGTAGTGTAGGTGATTTAATTAGGCTATCCATGCAACGCCATGCTTTCAAATAGCCACATAGCCTTAGTATGCAACATGAGTATGGTAAATATGTAATAGAAAAGTACTTCTGTACACAATCAGTGTAATTTTTATTTTTTAAAAATACGACCCGTCCCCTGGGGGGGGGGGGGGGGGAGTGTGTGTGGGGGGGGGTCTCTCCCTCCCCTGTATCCGATAGTGGTGGTGACTAAGTGCTGGCTGCCTAGTCGTGTGGTGGGCCTAAATTATGCGCTCCCGGATTCGAACCCTCTCTGCCACCATAGACATAACTGTAAGAGGATAGCGCTAGTATCTTCAGTTGTGAAGGAACGTATGAAACTAGGAACTACAATTCAAAATGCTAGCTCAACTTTAGACTACTTCTTTTGATTTGCTTTCCTATTCCGTTTTGTTAGATAGTTAAATTTTCAAAATTGCATGGGGATAATATGTGCAATCCGTTAATTAAGTTCTAAGGTGGCCATACCAGTGAGCGAGGCCTGGGCGAGTGTCATATACCAGATCACGAATTCGGGAATAGGCCTATTTGTACGATGGGCTGACGGTGACAAAAGATTCTCTCTATCGCGGGGCCCCTCTAAAGTACGGGGCTGGGGCGGTTGCCCCACTCGCCTGTGCTTTTAGTGTTTGCACTGTTTATGCCCTGATTAAATTTAAAGGTTAAATGTTGGAGTTTCACAAGCAGCTGTAGGTGTGTTCACGCTTTCAGCGAGTAGACCTATGTGTAGGCCTACTTTTAAAAATAATGTATAAGTGTTTATGTGATACTTGGATGGTTTTGCTAGCCTCTGTGTACGATTGTGGACTCCAACCAATCGAGATATCTACACTTTCAACTCTGAACTATTCAGACTTTACGCCCCCCTCCCCCCAAAATAAATAAACCGATCCGCCAGTACAGATCCTAATTAGATAAAATGAACTGATAAGCCGAAAGAAAGTATTGTCTTGTTGTTGTTTTTTTTTGGTCGGGAAAACAGCGAAGTTACGTTATACATATTTGTCTCCCTCGAATCTTCCCTGCTCCTCAATGCAGCCTCACTTTCAGATCGGTAGGAGGAGCACAATACAAATAAAATTGAATATATTAAATGTTCATAGTCGGCGTTTTTTATATTTCCACTCATTGGCTGCATTTCATACACTGATTGCGCTACAATCGAATGTATTACGTCCGTATCCGGTTCAAAATGGCTGACACATAGCGTAGTAACTAGAGTCAGAATGCGTATGTAATGACACATTTTGAGGGTTTTGTTTATAATAGTTTAATGCTTTGGGCAATTTAGATATACATGTACCCTAAACTATAGATCTGTACTGAGTCTTAATAGAGACCTAGATTCTTATATAATATCTAGGATAGTATAATAACAAGTCTTAGTTACACTTAGTAGTCTTATAAATTATAATCAGAATGATGAATCCTCTTCTGAGACTTCTCTTGTGACTTGTCACTCTTCTCTCTTGAATTCAACAGAGATCTAACTACTGAACTTCTTCTCAACTCTGGCTCACTACTCAACATTGAACCAGAATTAACTAGATCTTGACTCTAGGTCTCTATGATCTAGATCTAGTATCATGATCATCTAGACTAGATTATTCTAGATGATAGATCTAGATCTCATCTCTTTCTAGAATCAACTAATCTAGATCTAGCTAAGGCCTAGTTTACTAACAATTTGAATTTAGAATCTAGACTTTTAGTCATTTTAGATACAGTACTCTAATAGTAATCTCTATTTAGTATTATAATATTATATTAAATTATTATATAGATCTAATTATAATTTAAAATAATAAATAATATTTTTATATTAAATAGATCTAGATCTGATAATTAGATATAGAATCTAGGTCTCTATAATCTTTGAAGATATTTCAAGATATTGTAATTTTATAGGGGAATCTTAGATCTAGACTCTAGGACTAGATTGACTCTAGTCTAGTGACTAGATTTAGATTATCTACTTGATCTGTTATGATAGCATAGATCTAGATACTAGAATTATTGATTTATAAATATATATTTATATACACATTATATAGATCTAGCCAATCTAACCCTAGTTGATTCTGAGGATACACTTAACAATGAACCTAAATTTACAAAAAAAACAACAACACAATCTAATAAAATTTCAGGAGAGACGTGATAAAGATAAATGTAAATTTTATATAAAAAAATATATATATGGCACAGATTCTTAAATGCTCTTTCTTTCTTAGTTTTATTAGAGCAATGAATACGTCAACCTAACTAAGCCAGGAAAATCAACCACTTCTTGTTGAGTTTAAGTCTCTTATTAAAATGCAGGACTAGATTAACACAGGATGCCTGGTTGGTGAGCGGTAAAGCACTTAGTTTTGCTTCCATGGGTTCAAAACCTTGTGAAGACTGGGGATTTTTAATTTTGGGATCTTTGGGCACCAATGAGTCCACCCAACTCTAATGTTTAGCTGACATTAGTTGGGGAAAAGTAAAGGTGGTTGGTCGTTGTGCTGGCCACATGACACCCTCTTTAACCTAGGGCCAAAGAAACAGATGACCTTTACATCATCTGCCCTATAGATCGCAAGGTCTGAAAGGGGAACTTACTGTAGATTAATACATGATAGATAAGCATATATATGTATGTTATAATTATCTGCCTTGATGAAATGCCTGAAGTTAAAAATCACAGGATTCGAACCCCGGTTCGGTAGCCAAGCCTTTTACTGCTCAGCCACCGCACCTCATATTATGTTAATATAATTCTTGAAAAATAATCAGAGTAGTCTATTAAATGAAACATAATTTTATTTTCTACATAAATCCATTTCATGGATAGGGAAAAAAAATTAGTTTCTAGTTTTCCCATTTCAGGGTGCATTGAACCTTGAACTCCAGTATGGATTCCTATCCTGTAAATGATCATGGAATGCCAGGAACAGGACAACCAGGTCAAAGCCAGAGTCCGGACATCTTGCAGGACCAGCATCTACAGCAATTACATCAGTCCATACAGCAGCAACAACAACAGCTACACCAGCAGCTAACATCTGGCAGCAGCAGCATCAGTGAACTCATAGGAATGCTCCCACAAACTGCATCTCTGAGCAGTGGTAGCTCCATGGCATCTCCAGGTCAGAGTTTTAGCTCATTGAGTCATAAATAATTATAAATTTGTTATAAAGTGAGACACATTTTTATAAATTTCCCTTTCCTACCAGACTATAGATCTAGCAGCCATCTTCCCTTGTCAACATCACCAATGTACTCCAGACACTCTAATAGTTCCAGTCATGGATCATCTCAGTCAACACCTGGACCTTCACATTCTCACCAAAGCTCTTCAGACGTAAGCCTTCTCTCTAGTGTTTATTGTGTAGTTGAAAACTTATTTTCTTTGACCTCTTATTTACTTTTATTAAAAAAGGAAAGGGAGTCTCTAGTTGCTTCTGAAATAACCCTTATTTTACATAAAATTAATTAAAAAGGAATTTATTGAATCCAAAAAAGGTTTAAGACTTTAGAAGTAAAGAACAGATGATGTAATGGTCATCTGTTTCTGTGACCCACAGTTATCAGGGTGGCCACATTAGAGCTGGGTGGACTCAGAGGCGCCTTAAAAATCTTGAACTTAAAAATCCCAGTCTTCACCTGGATTCAAACCCAGGACCCCCAGTTCAGATCCCAAGGGCTTTACCACTAGACCACAACACTTCCTGTTTAAGTCTTTATTTGTATTTTGAAAAAAATGAAATAAAGGAAAGTACTCCTTTCAAACCTTGTGGCCTATTAAGGCAGATGTTTCTATGGCTGACAGTCAATGAGGGTGTCATGTGGCTAGCACAACGATCAACCACCCTATATTTCCATATTTCAACATTTTGTCCATGTAGTGCGGAATTCTGGAGTTTTCTTCGACTCAACACTATCTTTCGACCCACACATAAGTCAGCTCTGCAAAGGTCTTTATCTGCAGCTGCGCAGATTAGGCCAGATCCGACCATATTTAACAACGGAGTCAACAAAAACGCTAGCTGTGGCATTCATACTCTCCCGCCTTGACTACTGCAACGCCGTGCTAGCAGGTATACCTGATGACAAAATAGCCAAGCTACAACGTATACAGAACAACGCCGCTCGAATAGTCCTTAAAAAAATAGACAAGATTCTGCTACTACGCACTTGTGCACGCTCCATTGGCTTCCCGTAATAGCGAGAATCAATTACAAGGTCGCCACACTTTGTCATAATAAGTGTATATATAACAACGAGATGCCCTTGTACCTTAGAGAACTGATTACTCCATATGTCCCCCAGAGAGCCCCGCGCTCAATGGACTCAAAAGCTACGGTTTGCAGGCTTTTTCAGTTCACGGACCAAAGGTTTGGAACTCACTCCCCATTGATCTCAGACAGACAACATGCTACACCACTTTTAAGAAGAACATTAAGACCTATCTGTTTAAAACTTTTTTAGATTAGTTTGTCATGTTAGCTCTTGTGTTTGTAATGTTGTTACAGCGCCTTGAGCCTACATTTTGTTTGTTAACAGCGCTTTATAAATAAAATTATTATTGATCAAATAGAAAGGACATTATTACTGATGTTTAAAAATGTAATTCTATCAGGAGACATTCTAATGTGTCCATGCCAACTTGTCTTTTTCATATTAAAACACTTAAATCTCTCATAACCACTGTATCATCATTCTGATGTCTTTTTTTATTTTAAACAAACACAAAGGGTTGGTTTATTTTTACACAATGATGATCTTACGGTTGTCAAATACATTATGTGCCAGGAATGTCTCTCACATTTCAGTATCTGGCTTTCCCTTGTTTATTGATCTTTTTTTTTTTTTTTACTATTTATTCAATATCACATTAGTGAAATTTTTTTTTTTCACTATTTATTCAATATCACATTAGTGAATATATTTTTTTCACTATTTATTCAATATCACATTAGTGAATTTGAAAAAAATTAACACATATTTTATAAATTGTACAATGTATATCTTATAACAGCTGTACATATTTTTGTCTTCAATAGCACCATGATCGGGGCGAGCCCAGCATCTCATCCATTGCTTATACAAGACAAGGGGATAGCTTTGTATGCTCTCTGTGTGGCAAAGTATGTTTCAGTTCAGAGAAAAACATTTTTAAGACATTTTTAATAAATTTTACATTAATGACGGCTAGCTGGGTATACTGAGCTAAAATATTGTTTGGATCTTGATTGTCAGCGCTTTAAAAGTTTTTCAATATTTATATGATTTATTATATGTGCTTTTTTTTGTGACAGAACGAACCGGTACGTTGTACCGGCACCTTTTTGAATGTTGGGAAAAAATTATTACTTTTGTATTTTAACGTTTATTATTAATTTATTAGTAGTTAAAAGTTAGCCAATCCATCACTGAGTACCAGCACCTAATCATTGAGTACCGGCACCTATTTTTTTTTTTTACAAAAAAAGCACTATATATATATATATTATATATATATATATATATATATATATATATTGATAAAATCTTAGAACTCTTATTCAAATTATATTACTAATTAATCATTATTTTAAGGTTGTAGTTTCTAAAGCAGCCATAACAAGACATATACAGTTGACCCATGAAAAGAAAAAACCTTTCGAATGTAATATTTGTCACAGACGCTTTGGTTACAAGAACATTTTGATGGAACATCAGGTGTGCTGTTTGATTAATATACATATATTACAGTTATTGGCTCTGTTACATTGAACGTCTTCCATTATTTCACAAAGAAAAGTCATGTCTTAACTAATACTTGTATGTCACTAAATGTAAACAATGTCCTTGTTAATTTTACTTTGAAACTTTTGGATGACCAAAAATAAAACCTGTGAGCTTTTGATACTATTCTCTATATTATGACTTCATGTCTCAGGAGCAACTTTATGACTCTACTCTTGCTTTAAAATATATTGGAAGAACCCTTACTTTGGTTCTAAAAAATAACTCACCTATAAGTTAAAAAAAAAAAAAAAAAATTGAAATAGAAAAAAAAATAATGTTAACTTTATTTATTTACTTTTATCTTTGGTAAATGATTTTAGACAATGAAGAGAAAAATGACATTTAATTGAATCTAGAATATCTTGTTTTAAACTTGTTAAACTGCATGCATATGTATGACTTCTGAGCATTGTTGTTATTGAAATCAATACATGTATGTCTTACATTCCTATAAATGTTTTAATTTATTTTTTCTAAGAAGAACAATTTTGATACCTTTTTCATTGCTTTTAGAACATTCATTTCGGAATTAAGCCTTATGCCTGCACCTTGTGTGACAAAAGATTTGCTGCCAGATCCAATCTTTTTCAACATCGCTTGCTTCATATGAAGCCTTTTTGCTGTTACATTTGCAACAAACGTTTTGACAGAGATGAGCAGTTACAGAGACATCTGAAACTTCACCCAACTGCAAATGTTTTGTCTTGCAGGTATGTTGCTTTTTCCTAAATAATATGTTATTTTATTCTTAGGTTTTTAAACTAAAGTTTTTACAATTAGAAATGTAATCTTAAATGTCAATTGACAAATAGAAATCTGTAATAAATCTGCAGAAATTAGGAAAATGTTAAGATGGTATCTTTACTTATACATTATTAGCTTAAATATATATATATATTAGTTAAGCATAATATTGAAAAAAGGTACTATCATAAATAAATATTTGAAGCTAAAGGATATTGTTATCTCATTCGTTAATAAAAATTTTATCTAAAGGCGTAAATCTGAATTTGTGAGTTAACAAACTTGGGCTTACTGTTCTCTGATAACACTTGTGCATCCATTTAGTGCCAGAAGTGGAAGTCAACAATAACTTCAATTGATTGGTCTGTGGTGAAAGCCTACATCTATTTTTAGGCAAAGCTTTTGAGATGAGACTTTTGATAACCTGAAAAATATTAGAAATGATTATTGTTTATGGTTTAAGGTATTCTTGTCAGTGTAGTGCCTTGGGGATAAAAATAAACTGAAAGTGCAAGGATTAAGGTGTCACAAAAAATTCATTTATTCATTCATTTGCTAAATATCTGAAATCCTTTTCTCAGTCAGTGCCCATTCACTGCTACAAATGTTGAGGCATTAAATCAGCATCTTCAAGAAAGTCACAAACTGTTAACATATGACACACGCAGGCATTCATCCAGCTTTGACAGTGATAGCGGTGACCCACCATCTCAGGTTGTTTTTTTTTTAAATATCTTTTCATATAAATTAAAGACATTCCATCATTATTTCAGCACTTAGCTTTACATTTGTAGTTATAATTAAGCATTATGGCTACCTACTTACTGAAGGTTCTATATATAGTGTATTTATGTTGTCATATTGAGAGACGTACATGTATATTTTGTAATTTTTTTCAAGTCTTTTTTTTTTTATTTAATCATTTGTCAACATTTTTCACAAGTTGAAAGTCAGTTTTAAGTTTTCTTAAGTTGTACAATTAGGAATTTATAATGCTAATTCATGTCATACTCTTTTAAGGTTGTCATGTCCTTACCAAGCCCAACATTGACATCGCCAGACAAATCTCCTGGACATATGTCTTTGACAATGGATTCTGAAGCTATGAGACGTATTGATACAATTTGCTCACAGCTAGCTAGCAGAGGACAGAATCACCACAGTGAAAATTCTCAAGTGAAGCAGGAGCCACTCTCACCAGGAGGAGTCCGATTTCCATCAGATAATCATTTCCCATCAGCTTCCCCATCATCTAGAGATCATCACCATTTCAGTCACGGATCTCCAACCTCATCACTAACTTCTGGTGGTTCCCGCAGCCAAACTCGACTGCCACCATTTTCAGCAAACTTAGCCAGATCCTACTCCAATCCATCAGATCCAGAGCAAGGAAGTCCCCTTTCCATGACTACAGGCCGTAAAGATGCATCTCCTATTCCAGGTCTAGATGTTCTTGCCAGCAAGTTTTACAATAGTCCAAGGTTTCTACCTCCTAATCGCAGAACGAACTCGATGAATTCTATGAATCCAATGAATTCATTGAGACATGGTCAAAGTGCAGAGCATGTTAGGTCTATTGCTGACTCCACAAGCAACCTGTCAGAGTTCTTCTCTACATTACAAGGCCTTGTGCAGAGATCTCAGGAGATTCCAGAGCTTCATGTGAACATTTCAAAACCAAAGGTAATAAACAAACAACTTTACATTATTTGGAACATACATTTGGGGGGAGGGGTTAAGTTATTGCTCTTGCATCTTACAAACGAATATTGATGGTCAAGTCATTGTTCTTGTAATGAAATTATATAAACCTTAAGGTCTTTTGTAAATCAATTATAGCTTTTAATCTTTCTGCTTTAGTATTTTTTTCTTTTGTATATATTTTCTTTACATGTAGGGTACTATCGTTTTCTTCTCAGATAACAAGAGAAATAGGTACCCAATACAATAACACCAGTATGCCAGGAGAACTTCCCTCTTTGGAGGACCTACTCATCTATTATGAATCTCAAGGACGACTGTATCGCTGCCAGCACTGCCGTATCAGTTTTGAAGAGCGAGGATTGTACTTTCTGCACAAGTCCCTGCATGGTGAGATGAGCCCATGGCAGTGCAGCATCTGTCACAAGATCTGTGCAGATCGCAATGATTTCCACCTTCATTTTGTCAACCAACAACATAGGCCTGACCAAATGATGCATTGAATTCTATGTTTCAGGCTGTGAGACACAAAAATATGGTTTGCAGTAGTTATTTTAACTAAAGATTTAATTAATATAACTTTGGTTTCATGTATTGATAGAAAAATGTTTTGGAATCTTGAGGGCTTTTTTTTTCTTTTATATAACTATTCCTAGTACAACCATTGAATAAACCATTACTGTGAAGTTATTGGAAGCTTAAATTGATATTTAATAATGGGGTTTCTATTTCCTGTGATTGCTCAAATATGAAGAAGCCATATCAATGGTATAATGGCAACAAATAAAAATGATGATTCTTTCGGCAAATGTATTTTAAGTTCAGAAAAAAAGAGATAAAGGAACAATCTATTTTTTCTTGTTTATGTGAAAATTCATTGCGTCTGGTACTTCGATAAACTTTTCAAAATGAAGTAAAAAGATACAGTGAACGGGAGTAATTATTGTGTTGTAGTTGTTCAATGGAGTCTGGTACAGTGGAGTATCTCAGTTTAAATGGTATTCCTTAGCATTTAACAGTTGTTCTGTGCAGTCATAAACAATTTTTAATGCATATACTCAGACAGCTTTAAAGAATTTATGTTGGAGTTTCTTTTTTTTTTTTTTTTTCATTTGTTTTCTGTATTACATGAATTTTCATATTGGTTGTAATTATACATTTCTACCTCAATCGTACATGCTGAATCGTATATAGTAAGAATACTATTTACTGTGTGCTAGGCAACTTTGCATTGATATATAGACATGTTGTTTGTTGTTGTAAACCAGTTCAGTGATGAATTCCTAAAGAACAATCATGAGTTATCTAGAAAGTATATTTCAGCTGGTTTATTAGCTGGCTAGAGTGTGGTTTGATGGAAAGCATGTTGTCAGTTTTAATAGAAAATAATTAATATTACAGACGCAGCTAATATTTCAGAGTTATATTTTTCCCATGTACTGTTTAATCCTATACTTTTGATCATTTCACTCAAGTCACATTTGATGGTTATCCACAGTTTTATTATCGTTATTTGTATCTTTTTAACATTGCATAATATTTATCTGTTCTTATTTGTGTAGTAATGTAACCTCTAGAATCGTAACTCTGTTTCTAAGCATTCTTTTCATAAATAAGATGAGCTAAAACTTTTTAAAAAATCAATTAGAATGAGTTCTCTCTGTTCTAACACAATGAAATTTTGTCTTTTAATTTAATTTTTTTAAAAATCATACTAAGGGATATTCTAGTTTAAACATTGATACAAACATCATGTGTATTTCCTTTTGAAATGTTTTTATGTATTGCCTACAGTCTTGAGCTGTCATAAAGCTACTCAGAGTCTCACAGTGAATAACTAGATTCATAAACTTTTTTTTTTCATTATTCAGCCCAGTTAAAATGATTGTATTGTGCAGATTTATTCAGGGATTCAGCCTTCCATATAAAGGCAGCAGGAAACTTTTCAACTTTTTTTTTTCTTGTGTTGTATGAGTTGATTGTACTACTATTGGGAATCATTGTCATGACTTGTAGTATGTTGTTCACTCATGATATACCTCACTCCAGTTATGACTACATTTGCGCTCCAGGGGTATCTTGTCATCATTAACTACATAGAATAGGAACTGCCCTTAGATAACATGGTACTGGTTATGTTGTTTTATGTTTCCTCCTTATTATTTATATATTTTTTTTTACTTTACTATTAAAATAGAATTGAGTGTAGAATGTTGACATTGAGCTGTTATACTATAAGTATAAAATTTTATCAAATTTTTAATCTTTTTTGTATCATTATTATGTTTAGGGTAGATCATTAATTTACTTAAAAGCTAAGTATCATAGATGCTAATTTATTATGCACCATTATACTGGTAAAGGTCTGCATTTCTGTATTACTATTGACTACCTCTCATTTTGTGTGTGCCCCGTCCCATTAATACATCTTTTTTTGGTTGTTAAAATAATGAAAAGTCACTCCTTTATATACACCTACATCTCAATACTATATTAAGACAATTGTTGGTGTGTGATTTCTTTGAAGTAAAAGTAGGTTTGAAAAATGAGATGCTACCCATTCTACATTCTGTCAATATTTTACAAGAAATGTTTCTTATTTTACATATTCTGCTTATTTTGTTTGGTTATATCTTGATGACTTTCATAAAGGTTAGAAGGCATCATATATGTAAATCTACCTCATACAAATTATATTATATTCAGGTCTGTGAGTCAGAAGTTTTGGATCCTGTATTAGCTTTCTTTGAAATATAAAAACGTGTAATGCCAAAATCCTTTTTTTTTAAATCAATGTTTTCCAATTGTAGCTTAGTCTGTTTTCAGAAAATTTTGACTTCCTAATTATTATTTTTAAAAAATTGTATCTATGTATATTACTAGATATTATTTGTGTGAATATTGATTTGTTTTTGTAATATATCAAATTTCATTCTCTTAACTTGAAAGGCATTGTTTAAGTTTAAGGTATAGGTTTACATGTTATAATGAATTGAATATTCTACATAAAACATGGAATCTAGTGTAGGAAGGTCTGTACATTTAAAAACATAATTTTAATAATCCTAACTTCAGCATTGTTTTGACCTAGAATTAGAATTATTTATTAAGAATCATTTGAGTCATTTTTTCATGTTTCAAATTTTGTTTTTTGTAAATAGATAATTACAAATGAAATAGATTTGTTTACTATTTAAACCATTTACAGCAGGAATTTGATTCACTTAAATATAAACAAATATATTTACATGGTTCAATACTTAAAAGTAAGTGTTCTTCAAAAAACAATTTTAAAGTTGAAATCTTTTTGTAACTGAAGTTTTTTTTTAGTTAAATATTTTTATCTTTAAAGCACTTTGTTCATCATTGGACAGTTTAGCACATTTTCATATTATAAGTATTGTATACAACAAGATACAGACTTGTGTCAGTAATTCTCTGTTAGACCAAAATTTCAATTACTCTATGTAATATCACATGAACTTAAAGGCATGACTCAGGGAAGTTGTTAGTATAGGTTTGTACTATTTATTTAATAATTATTCAGCCTAATCACTAGTGTTTAATCATATTTATAGACTTCTTTGACAGACTAGACTTGCTAATATAATTCGAAGATTGGGGAGTTCTTGTATAGTCTTGAGTGGACTACTATAGCTAATAATATATTTTTTTAAAATTTAAACTAAGCTTATTATTTTTAAAACACCCCTGACTGATTGTTTGATTTATTATGACTATATATATATATATAATTACTTTAATAGTTTTATTTTTTTTAAAATTCTTTACTTACTGGTACCTGATAAAAGACTTAATACATTATTTCTGTCTGTATCATTGAGTCTCCTAATCACTTACAATAGAAAAAATATTGTTAAAAATTGAAATTATACCCTGCCTTGAATTCCAAGAACCTTTTTAAATTCATGATTTGGTCTTTAAAATTTTAATTTTACATTTAGGCTTCAAGCATAGTCTATATATATATATAACTCCCAGTTATTTACTAAACTGTAGATTTTTATAAATATAAGTATATAATATGCTTAATTCACTTTTCATTAGGATACACACAGTTCTTTGTTGATCAACTTTTATATCCACCTTGATTTACACCCCAAGATTGACTGACATGTAGAAATAATAAATATTGAGTACTTTTGTCAAGCTGAAATCTCTGGAAACAAAAGTGTTTGTGTACAAATATACTAAACTAGAAATATTTGAAAAAAGTGGGATAGGGCTAAAAAAGAATTGTTTTACTATTGCAAGTAATGATTGAACTGATGATTTTTTTTTCTCTCAATAATCATTTGTTTTCTGTTTTGCCAGTGATATTCATTGTACCCAAGTGTTATTGTTCAAAGAAATGTCAATTATTTCACATATATTATGATGTAATATATATATTTGTGTTTTGTGATGCACATGATTTTTTTTTTTTTTTTTTTTTTTAATTAATTCCTTTATTTTAACAGCAAACTAGAAATCTTGCAGCATAATGATAAAACATTGAAACAGCAGTCATAAGTTTAAATGTTGCCTCATTCCAGTATATTGACTCATGGATTATATAAAACAAATATGGACCTCATTGAAAACAAGCCCTAATGCTTATCTCAGTTTGACATGACTTAAGCAATATTGTTTGAGTTTGTTTCATCTCTTTCGTGTTGAATTTAAAGACACTATTTGATTGTTGCACTGCATTCATATAAAGAACTTTTTTTTTTGTACCAGTCAATTTTTGTCCACTTATTTTAACATTCAGGTTTTGCTGTAAATCTTAGAACTATGCACATTGCAGTGCAACTATTTTAAATTGAATTTTTAATGTTTGTATAAACAGTGTGAACCACAGATTGGATACAGGGCACATTATGCTATAGTATTTGTCTTAGTAGTATCCTTGTAACTGGCAGCTATAAGAAGCTCAGTCTCATTTCTCACTATATACAAAACAATACCAATAAATGTATAAAATAGTGTAGCAAAATATATTTGAAGATCATGGTGCTGAAAATGACAAAATGCTTAAAAAAAAAACATTCTGTTGCTAAGTTTCTTTATGGCTATACTTTTAACATGAATGCTTAGATAAAAATTTTGGCTTTTTTTTTTTTTTTAAGGTACTATTGACAGTATAACATTTTACCATTAGTATTAATTATTTTCATTTAAAAAAAATGATTTTAAGTGTAGCTCTAACGATTCAGCATCTTGTTTATAATATTTGCACAAATGCCTGCAATGTTCTCAATTTTAATGCAATCAATGGCAAATAAAACAACTGAAATTGCACATTTTGGTCTATATCTTCTCTGTGGTGTCAACATTTGTATTATTTGTGAACAAATAATATCTTTTAACAAAACACAATGACAACATTATTTCTATTTGCCTCTCCTTCTTTTGTGGAGCTCCAGATAGCAGGGATAATCTTATTACCTCAAACCTCCTACCTTCATTCTGTGGAATGGAGTGCATTTTTTAAAAAACTTTTTATATTCAATACTTGCAGCAGACTCATCAATGTGTCAATATCATATATTTATTCATGTCTAACTAATATGCAGTCAGCCTCCATTAGCCAGCATTTTTTGTTCACCATTTTTGCAGTTTATAACTGTATGAAATCCTATATCAAGACTTAAAGGAAATTTTGCATAATTTCAGAGCAGCTAAGCTATATATATATATATATATATATATATATATATATATATATATATATATATATATATATATATTTAAATAGCAGGTGCAATAGATTGTTTCTTATGGAGGAATTTTCATTGCAGAAATAACATTTTTATTTTTTTAGAAATAATACATTGATAATATTATACATATATATATATATATTAACATTTTATATATAGATGTTTTTTGTGTGTGTTATATATAAATATATATATAAATATGTGTATCTATATACTATCTGTGTGTCTTGTGTATTGATTTTTTTTTCTCTTATGATATCACTCCTGTTTCTCTTTTTTTTTTTTTATTTGTAAACATTTAAAAATAATTGAATTTATTATTTTATTGTAGCGTGCCTATGACCCAATCATTCATAAACACTAATAAGAATGTTTAAATTTCATTGTAGGAAAAAATAATTTTGTATTAATTCTAGTTATCAATTTTTACTAAATAAACTTCCAATAATGTATTTTCGGCCTCATTGATTTTTTAAAAAATTTCCTATATTTAAATATGTTAAAAGGCAATCAGGTATTCGTTTAAAAAGCATTAGTTTTCTAAGATTAATGTCAAAGTGAAAATATTTGCTCAACTTTCAATTTTTACTCTGCCTAAGTAAATTGTAATTGGTATATTTAGTCCTTGGATGTGTATTATTTCAAATAGTCTTGAAATTACCAATTATGAATGCCATTTGAACCTGTGTTTTGACTGAAATTATTGTCATAATGTTTTTTTGTATTTTTAATTTCCTTAAACTTTTGACCCTTTACTAACTGCTTTAATGTTCATTACATTAACAAACTAGAAATAGTTTTCTTTTGGATAATCATTACTTTAACATTTGTTGATCTACAAGTCATTCATACAATGCAATTGATAACTTCCTAAAGGATTTTTTTTTTCTTCTGAGCATACTGATATTGCAATATCTCTGTGTGCTGTTGTTTTTTAAACGGGTTTTTGTCTCAAACAATGTAAATCACTTCCCACTGGTGCTCTGGATAGCAGTACCAAGGTTTTATTTTCTTTCTTTCTCAGGAATACAAGTTTACAAAATCGATTCCAGTTTGTAGACTTGCTGTTTAGCTAAATTAGAGCAATAATGACTTAAGTTGTTTTGGGTTTTAATTTCTCAGCATATTTATTTATAAAATACGTGTGATTCGACTGTTTCTTTTGTGTAGGACTAGAAATAGATTTCCTATCTTATTCCAATACTGCATGTAAGATTTGAATGTTGTATTATTTACCCTACTTTTCCTAATATCTTCTATATTTTTAACTTGGTTCTAATTGTTATAAAGTTATTAAAGAAACATTTGTTATTTTACTGTAATATACTTTTTTTTTGTGTGTTCTTCATGTGATTCATTTTAGATGACTGTGTACTTCTGTGTTTATAAGTGATGACATCACTCTAATGTTGACAAGCCTGTCAATTTAAAAGTTTTCTTTTCCTTAAGATTTTGTTTTTAAAAGATAGAATTGTTTCAGCCATTGCAGCAACTAATTCTTATTTTTTAACTTCTGATATTGTATTCACTGACCAATTTTTAATTCAGAAATATGAAAGAAGCTATTCTCCACTAGTGATTCTTTCTAGACTGGGCTATGTAATTATGATAAATTTTTACTTTGGAAAAGGAACATTTTATAAATTATTAATTGGTGTTATTTGTTTTAGCAACTGACATGCATTAGAGACACTTCTAAGAAAGAAATGTAGTTCTTATAGACGAAGGCAAGGCTGCGAAGCAATATCTCAAAATTGTTAGATTTATTAGGCATTTGTTACTAATTGGTGTTTTTTTTTCCCTCTTATAGCTGGTGTTGTTTCTTGAGAGCATTATAGCTGCTGTCCTAAATAAATGTCTCCATAATCAAAAAGTAAATAAAGCGTGCTGTATTTCAATGACATTTTTGTTTGTTTGCTGAGCCTCTTTTATTTGTAGGACTTCAATTTAAAACAATGAAACATATGGTTTTTACTTTGAATTAATTTGTATGTGAAATAGTCTTTGCTAAATATTATATTCAGTGTTTTCCGTAAATAGTTGATTACAAAAGTGATTGAATCATCATCAAATAAAAATCTCTGTCCTCTGAGCACAACTTTCAGTTTAGGCCTACTATTTGGATGGCTTGGAAAGGTTTCAGCTTAGGAAATAATCTATGCAGGCCTTTTATTTGGATCACTTGAGGAGGTGGGAGTATAGAGAAATACACATCTAATTGGAAGAAAAAAAAGCTACATATTTCATGACTAGGTTTTAAACGTTTCAGGCGACTGGTGTATTACTAGAAAAAAATGATGGCTGCCTGGTCGAGCGGTTTTCGCGCTGGACTGTCTTTCTGACTTATCAATGGTCCCCGGTTCAAACCATGCCCGCTCCCACCCCCCGTCGTCCTTCGGGAGGTTTGGACTAGGAAGTAAATTATCTTTAATTCTGAAGGAACATCCGAAACCTGTAAAACATTTTACAAACATCGAAAGATAAATGTAACATCTATATTTTAAAAAAAAATGCAATAAACAAAAGATAAAAAAGCCCATTCCGTGCGACACCTGGAATAAATCATGCTCTGCACCAGAACACATCTAGGCCTATATTAGGCAACAACGATGCATCATGACAGCTTCAAAGCCCTTCCTAAATGGAGTATACTGATTCCAAATTTTAAGTCTATGAACACCAAAAAAAAAAAGGATCCCCAACAATTTGTACAGAATCTTTTAGGAGACTTGAGTAATAAAGAGCATTTCTTTTGAAGTAAGATCTAGCGCAGGCATGTCAAACTCGTTAAGGTGTACCTATGGGCCGCATAAAAACTTACTATGACCTGTAGGGCCGCTGCCAAAAATCAGTTTTTTAAAACAT
Source organism: Biomphalaria pfeifferi (assembly GCA_030265305.1). NCBI lineage: Eukaryota > Metazoa > Mollusca > Gastropoda > Planorbidae > Biomphalaria > Biomphalaria pfeifferi. The sequence continues at coordinate 3,147,270 of JASAOG010000059.1, read as the reverse complement.
AGCTTACTAGTGGTATGTAAATTAGAAACAATAGAATATAATTAATGGTATACCTGTCCCTTAGTTGTCATTATCATTATTTTGTTTATTAAAAATTGCTATATTTACGCATTATTTTCGTTGTCCTGATGCTTGCCACCTTTTCTGGCATACAAGTTTATTGATGTCAGGTTGAAGTTTGTTTGCCACTGACACCTTCCTCTGATGACAAATTTTGATCAAATAATCTCGACCGGTGAGTTGTTTTTGTAGTTTTCATTATGGTAAAGAACTGCTCATCGAGAAAGTAGCAAACATAGCAATTCTGTCTGCAAATTTCCGAAATTCAACGTACCGTTCAGATAAATAACTACAATTTTGGCACAGCCACTTCTATATACTTCGTTTTCAACTAAGAATCTGACTGCAATTCTATCAGCTCTAGTTGCACATTATCAGCAGCATTTTCAGGAGCAAATGAAAATGGAGATACAAACAAGGGAAATTCTTGCTCGTATGAAACGAAAACCGTCATTGAAAGCATCTAATAACGATTCCAGGTGTAAAGACATTTTTAACCAAATGTTGCAGCAGTATTTAATCTTTTTTGTTCCTGACATGTTGAGAAGTGCACAAGATTTTCTCTTCATATTTGATTTCATATTTGATTTATCCACAGCACTTCACATCATCACACGCAGTTGTGACAATTTTGTCTTTACCTTGAAGTTTCAAACTCAAGTCTCGCAGGTGACCAATGAGATCAACTGTAAATACCGGTACCAAATCCTGAACCCATTCGTCAGTTTGGAAATGTTCAACAGGTTCACCTTTCATGTTCAGAAACAATACAATTTCCTCAATCAGTGCAAAAAACCTCTTCAATACTTTATGACAGGAGAGCCAGCGGACTTATGTGTAGTAGGGAATAAACTCAAATTCGTGTCCAATGTCATCCAGAAAAATTATACTGTAATATCACCTCCTGTATTTTCTCATAAACATCTTCGCTTGTTGTGTTGTTATGCATAGAAAAGAGCTCAAGTAGTTCCTAGTGTATCTCAAAATTCCTGTCACCGGCCCTTATGAATATAGCCAACTGTGCTACACCCGTTACATCAGTTGACTCATCAAGAGCCAATGAAAAGAATAAAAAATCAGCTATTTTGTTCTTTAATTGTTTACGCAAGCTGGTCGACTGACGTCATTTATTTTATCTGCCAGAAAGTTCCTAGTTAATGTTATTTCTTTGAATGCTTTCACCTTTTCTGGACAAATTACTTCGACAGCTTTAACGACACACACTCCTTAATAAAATCACCTTCACTAAATTATGTGTGACAAATGTAAGTCTAACTCTAACATATTGGCTTATTTGTAATGTGATTATTAACAATTAACAATAATTAACAAGTTAACAAATCAACACTAAACTTTCTTGAAAGATAATTCGAAGTTAATAAATAAACGAAATTTTCGAGAAATTATTGGCTTTAAAAAATCTGATCATTTAAGAATTGTTCATAAGTTCAACGAAGTTGGTTGTTACGTTGTTTTTTTTTTATGAAGCAAATATTTTACCTCAAAAGTAATGGTGACTGTTAAACGCTTCATAATTTAACATTATTTTGATAATTATTGAGGTGGCCAAGCGAGCCACATGCAAATAAGTGATCGGGGGCCGCATGCGCCCGCGAACGCTATGTTTGACATGTTATTCTTTAATTAATAACAAAAAGTTAAAACTGCTTACATCGTCCCAGAACAGAGGTCATGGACATGTTGGACTATTCTCTATAATTATAGACATAACTCAAGACATAATTAGATTAGATTATCAACATTTTCTGATATTGTTTTATATTGATTTCCATTGACGGAATACACACAGAAATTACTATGAAGCAGTAATTTCTGGGATTTCATGTCTGAAAAAAGGTCTGCTGTGTTGGCTAAACAAATACACCTAGCAATAAAAAATCATAAAGAAAAAAAATGCAATTCCCTATCTGTGATATTGCCTTTACCATAAGTGGACAGAGTGATGGCCTTCTCACTTCTGGGTAACCAAAGCAGATGCTTGAGCTATAGGCCTATGTGCAAACCACGACTTAAAATTGCCGTCAACGATTGAAATATTCAGCTTATTGTTAGGCACTATGTCGAAAAGTAAGGTTTATGAAACACTGTAAGGCATCGAGACTGCGCTTGCTATTTTTTTTAGTGTAATGTGGATTGCGTAGACCAAAACCTCTCTATGGCCAAATGTCGACCACAGGGGCCCAGAATCGAAGACTTTGCAATATGTGAAAAAGACTTTTGAAAAAGTGAAAATTGAGGCTACAGAAGTAACTCGATCACGAGATGTTTATAGTGTTAGTTTTATATTTTTCACCAATATCTTGCCTGGGTTAGGGCTTACCAAAATCAGTTATTAGGCCTATATGGAAACGGAAAACAAGGTCGTCCACGTCTAACATTTTTTTTTAATTTGAGGCAATTAATGTTACCATTTTATTGATTCTAACTTCGTCAGTGACTGTTAGTTCAGTAAACATAGAATTGAAGCTAGGTGCTGAAACAAATGTGATACATACATATTAGACATAAATGAATAGTAGTACCAGGGACAAAGATTTTAAGAGAGAAGGTAGTGACTTAAAATGCTATGAAAATAAGGGAATGCGCCGACCGAGGCTCGAACCTGTGACTCTGGATTCGACACCACCGTTCAGTAAAGCGGGCATTTTTTTAGCGGCCCTCGAAAACGGAAAAGACGCTATTAGTTTTGTGTGGCCCGTCTGTCCATCCGTCCCGTTTAGATCTCAGAAACTAGAAGAGAAAATGAAAATCGGATATCATTATATTTTAGAGCATTCAAAGTTCTGAAGCAACGGCGACTTTTTTCTTTTCTGAAAGCGAAAAATCTAGTTTTTTAAATGAATTATGCAAGCAATTTTTTTAAATATAAAAATACACCATTTTTACAACTATTCATTATTAATAGTAAAAAACACTGGATGCTTTTTTTTTTATGGTAAGGGAGATAACAATTTGCCATTTTTTAAACACATTTATGCAAATGGTTTTAGATTTTTTATAAAAAAAATAATTGTATTGCTAAATTATGTAAGTTTGTCATACTAAATACTACAATGACAAACAAAATTAACTTCTTTTTTTAAAGAGAAAAAAATCTATTTACTATGCAAATAAGTTGGACATAATTTAAAACAATAATTAATAAGTAGATTTTCATATTACCGCGTGAACATTGCTGCAGACACATAACACAAAACGACAAAACTTAATAAGAATTTTTTTTTAACGGAAATGTTCTCTGCTATAGGTTTTGAATATGAGATTGACCCTTTACAAAACAATTACATCCTCATTAGACATCTAACTTTACATTCACCTATCCCTAGGTCTGCTGAACCTTTGGGGCACCACACAGGATCTGTCAACCTTTTTTCTCCATTCTTCTGTCTTTTGCCTTTGTTAGAATTTCATTATGATATTCTTTCTGAAAATATTGAAACCTGCCTTTTTTATTTGCCTAGGTGGGGGCTTACCAAAATCAGTTATTAGGCCTATATGGAAACAGAAAACAAGGTCGTCCACGTCTAATAAGGCGTGGCACCTTCTTAGAAGACCTAAAATCCGTGGGTAATCCGTAAGAGGCTATGGAAGTCCCCTATGGCCGATACCTGTAAAGCTTGCCGCCCTATGTGCCAAACGGCACAGAAAGACCGAACTAATTCAGTGTAACAAGTCAGGAGGTTTTAGTATGTTTTCAGTTTGCTCAACTGTATTTAGTCGTTATTAACTATTGAATAATTTGAAACAGAACAAATTATACTTCTACAGTTACCAGATGTGAGTTTTCTTAGCAAATAGTTTTTAAAAATGCCATGGTATAAAAAATTATCGAAAGGTCAAGAAATCTTTTTTTTTTTTTTTTTTTATCTTTAACCTTTAAAAAAAAAAAAAAAAAAAAAACAGCAGTAGTTCCGCATCATGTTTTCATACTTGTTCACCATTACCGGCATACAAATTTTTTAAAATTCTGGAACGTCGCTTGAATTATGTGCGAAATGTAGACCATATTATTTGTGTGCTCCTCTTTTTGTACAAGGATGATTTACATTACTAGCACAATGCTGACAGGCCTAATTGGCTAACAGTCCCAGTTATTAAGGAGACATTTGACTATGGTACTCCACACCCTGAAATTACATTAAATAAGTACCTGCAATTAATTGTAACATTCAATAAAAACAAAATTATTTCAAACATGTTTATTTAACAACATTAATCCAAATGTTATTTCATGTTTTGACTAATGTACAAATATATACAAAACAAAGAGGTCATTGCCCTGAAACACAGAACTAACTTAGCTAACATCCACAGTGAGTGCAGTGCTTGATAAACTGAAGATTGTTACCCTATCTACAATTGTATCGTCAGGAGGGGTGTAAGTCCCCACTGGATATAATGTGCATGACAAAGTTGTAACAGATAGATAGGAACCAGTTTACAATGATAATATATTTTTAAAAAATTATGAAACAGACCTTTCTTAATTCTGTGGCATATCATTACTATTTTTGGTCAACTTAAGTTACTATTTAAAAAAATAATTGCAATGTTTTTCATTATACATTTTTTTTTAATCTACCGGTACTGAAGATTATTTTCTGCCAAAAAAAAAACAATTTCTATGAAAATACCACCATGAAAACTTGGTTCAATGCTATACACACATAAACATAGATGAATGACATGTAAGGTAGAGAACTAATGCATACCAATATATTGAACAACAGATTATAGGACAATAACATATTATAATATAAAACATTTTATATTGAACCGAACAGATGGCTATTAACTAATGCTATTTATCCATTTGAAATGTGAAATATATCCCATATTATTTTTTTATCAAACTTTTAGAACCAATACATTTTAGATTAGATACAATCACAAATAAATCTAATGGGCTCTAAAAATAATTTTACTTGAGCCTAAAGGTACATAATTTACTCATCAAATAGTTTTTAAAAAGGCAGACAGCCAATTGATAAACCCTTAATTAGTTTTAACTCAATGTGCACAAACAACTCTCACCACTAATACCTGATGAACAGTTTAGCATAGGACATTGCAAACATTTAACTAAACACATTAAGTCAACAATTTTATGTCATTAAACTCTCAATAGGTAATAGTTTGTATGACTGCTTTACTCTACCATCTCCACTCTACTTCATATGACCACTGAATTACTTGGAATCAACAAAGAAGCACACAAGAAGTTTTAAGCATAGGAAGAGAGGATTCTAATAGTTAAAAAATGTCAAATGTAAAACATTTCTTTTAGAAAAAAATATTTGCAATGAGTAAGCAAAAAACAACAAAAAAACGTGTTCAAAGTTTGTATAATAGGTATGGTCCTACAATCTGACTATAAGGAACTGCCCATCTACATACTTATTTCTTTTTCTGCTTCCAAATTGTAATTATTTGTGATAATTTGAAAGTAGGATACTATTTAGATGCTAAATCAAGGTTCTCAAGAATTTAAAACTTAGCTCTGAAACATGACTTTTGTTGGGATAGTTCACATAGAATTTGTCATTTGCCAAAAGAATTTTCTCTGTTCCTTAAAAAAAAAAAAAATAATATAGTGAAATGTATTTTAAAGAAAAAGAAATTAAATAATTATATTCAAATATTTGATTTTACACAACAGGCATATGAGCCATTTTTATATTTGAAATAAGCTATTCTGAGGTCACATGGTCTGACAGGGGAACTTTACTTACTTGCATGTGAGATATCTCCCATTTTTTTTTTCAAACAATTGTAGATTTACTACAAGCACAAAGAAATCTAAAGGGCTCCGAAAATAATTTACTCTTTCAACAATTTTAAAAGGTTGAGAATCGCCGTTTTATAGAACTTAAAAAAACACCTTTCAACTTATTTTAAATAAATCAATGTAGTATACAAATGACTGATTCTTATTCATTGTTTCTAGATCAAAACTTCAACAAGCATTCATTCAAGATCATTTTATTGCACATATTTATTAGAATGTTCCAGTGAAACTTGAAAAGTAAAATGATGTGCCTCATTTATTAGAAAAAAGAAAAAGCAAAAATTCAAGGTTAACATGAATGACAATACAAACACAATTAACCACAACCAGCAGAAACAAAAAAAAAAAAAAAAATGCCAGCATCATTCAAGAAGTGCTTAAATGCCCACCAATGTTTATTTGCTTTGAAAGAGCTGCCTTAACACACATCATCACTTTATTCAAACAAGAGTTTTTTAAATATATTTTAAGGTGCACACAGACAAAATGGGATGATTTTACATGTAGAGGACTCTTATGGGATGAAATATAATGTGCTCATTGGACAGGAACATACATTTTGAATACAAGCACCCAGTCGTTTCATATAAGCTATATTTTTTAATAATATTAGCATGCATATTAAATGAACTCAAATATTTAAATGAAACTTTCAACATTAATTTAAATAGTTTTATTTACTTTCAGTCATTTCTGCTTAAATAAAATATTTGACTAATCCTTGAAAATATTTTTTTTTTTCTCAAGATCTAGAGTAGAAATCTTTCTGTTCTTGATCTCCGGGGGATCAGAAAATAAGACATATTTGCACTAACTGAAAATGGTTGACATAAAGAAAATGGAAAATGGTTTTCATTTAGTCAACAATTCTGTTAAACCACAAACTTATTTTCAAGACTTGAAAACAAGAACTATTTCACATGAATAATAAACACTAAAAACTGTAATCTCTAAAATTCTATTGTAAGTGAAAGCATTTAGTTATTTAACACACTAAAAAATGCTTCGTCAAACAAATCACAAACTAAATGAAAAATTAACTGTATTTTCTTTTAGGATTTGTGTGTGTGTTTACATTAACAAGGTCAATACAATAAACATGTTTTTCATGTTCTTAGGTAAGTACTGGTTAGCCACACATTATACCATCAAAGATTTGATGGATACACACAATTTATGCGATTAGCTAATGTCTCAAAACAATGGATAAATCATTGTAAAAGAAAAGACAATGCAACTCTTCAATTAAACTGCAATGTAACTATTACTATTACAGCAGCTACAATACTCTCACAATGTGCTGATACAACTGGATACACACAGTAGACAATAGGCTATGGCTACATTAAACTGTTATGGTGTCATCATATCACTGTACATCTATATCACAGTGTAGAAAACATTCATTGTAGAAATATACACAGCAAAAAGTTTGAATACAACACCAGTGAAAAAAACAATTTATTACAACAACTTCAAAGTCCATAGCCTATTTAGTTCAATAGAAAACAAATGCATACAAAACTTTTGAAGAGGCAAAACTATTGAAGTTTGATAGTGGAATTGGTTTCTATTAAGACAATAAATGCTTAAAATGAAGAAAATTTGATGAACAAATTGGAAGATACTATCTTTTGATGGCACAACATTAAAAATACTAAATGCATTTAAACATCATAAGGAACCAATGGAGACTTGTAAATTAATAATAGAAATTTGCATAAATTGTATCTTATTAAGAACTTTAATGATGGGGTTCTTAAAATATACTTACGCATGCATATTGAATTCTTATAAAGCTTGCTACTTTTGTAGATGATCAACTTAAATAATCTTGTGATAAAAAAAATCACTTCTATTCACTTTCTCTAATAAATAAAAGACATTATACCTAAATCAATTAGTAATAGCTTCTAAGCCAATTTGGTATTTTACTGCTTGATAAAATATAAGTAAAGTGAATATTTATTTCTAGTAGTACCACAAAGCAGGTGAAGTCTAGTTCACATTGTGTGGTAAAGAGATCAGTTGCCATGGGGGATGCATACATTCCTTAATTTAAAAAATACCTTTCTTATATAAAAAAAAAAAGCCAGACTCCACTGAGATTCAAGCAATTAAACCTCAGCACAGTAGCCCCCCCTCATTTTAAATTCAAGTGATGCTATTGTTTAGTTTTTTTTCTTCATTTTTTAAATTAAAAAAAATGTGCAAAAGTTTAATTCCAAGACAGAGATTTCAATGTAATAAAATATGTACAGAATAATAATGGCAGTAAGGTTCAATGAACATATTTGTTGAAACAAATCATAGCTTGCTACTTTCCAGTCTAACCATGAGAATTACCATTACCAAGAGGAGCATCTATATTGGCATCTTGATTGTCATGATCCCAATGCTGTACAACATTGTCAGTACCATTAACTTCATATACATTAGGGGAGCGTTCAGCTTGTCCCATGTCATTGTTCTCAGCATCTTCTTCCAAAGGCACCTCAGCCATTTCTTCACTGGCTGCAGCTGCTCCAGATGCATCATTATTAGCATCAACCCAATCTTCAGGGCCGGCATCACCATGAAGTGAATTGAACTGTGGGCTATAGCTATCTGAGTTATTGTTCAAGATCGGAGGATCTGAATGCTCTCCATTAGCCCAGTTAGCCATGATGTGATCACCTCCAGCAATAGCTCCATTAGGCTCATGAAAACTAGGACTGGGAATAGCAATGTCACCATTGGCCCCATGAAAGATAGGACTGGAAACTGCAATGTCATTGTTAGGTCCAGGACTGGGCACAGCTATGGCACCATTCAGTGCAGGGCTATACTCCACGTCACTGGCATTAATGCCGTTGGGGCCACTAGGCTCAGGGCTGTAGTATGAACTACTGGAACTGGATCCTGAGGAACTTGAACCACTAGTGCTAGAGCTTGAACAGCTGATTTCACTTCCACTGATAACTGACCGACTGCTTGAGCTGAACTTACAGTCTAACTCTGAGCTTCTCACCCTTTTCCAAGAGTCACTAGTAAAATTGCTCACACTAAACTCATTGGTATCGTCCATGGACTCACTCCTATCAGCACTTGGAACATTGGAGTCTCTTTCATCTATGTTGTTGTATGTAAAACTAGCACTGGTGCAAGTTCTCTGAAGGGTGAAATAAGGAGAGTCTGACGATGCATTAGTAGGATAGTTAATGTGATCATACATATGGCTTGCATAAGGACCTCTGCGCATGCCTGTGAATTGAGGATGATCACACTCTGCTTTATTGGTGCTGCCACACTCTTGACAAACATCTCTATAATCAATCTCTTCTGTAGTTGAAACACTGGGAGTTTGTCTGTTATCAGGCTTGGTGAATAGAATAAGGGGTCGCCTAAAGCCTAATTGAAAAAAAAAATAAAATTTTAGTCTTTGGTTTATCAAAATAAGAAGATATTTTTTTTGTGAAAAAATATTTAAAATGCTTATTTACTACAAACTAATTCAATATATTTTGTAAAATTCCAAACATTTTGCTTTATCTTACTGTTAAGGGATAAAATGTACAATTAAGAAAGAGCTCTCTCTATATATACTATATGTGAGAATAACAAAATATAAAAATTATCTGTGTTCCAAATCACTGCCTACATAAATAAGAGTTTATAACTGGACACAGATCTCTTCACTATAACTACCTCATTTTTATTGTGCTTAGAGTAAATAATTGCTTCTAACACACTGAAATAATGAGTTCTACCTTTTGCTTTAGTAATAGGAACTCCAATGACTTCACACTTGACAAATCCAATAGAAAGAAGATAATGTTTGAAGGCTTCAGGTTTAAGTTTAATGGACTGGTATGTCGCAAACATCTCAGGCTGAAGAAAAAAAAAACTATTAAGATGTATTAACACTATTCAATTATAGTTCAATATTTATTTTTCTATAAATTATTTATGAAAAAATCTTTGGTAAGAAAAGTAAAAAATGTATATCATTTTTTCAGTAAATTTTTACATAAAAAAAGGAATGTGTATATATATAAAATATATATATATATGTTCAAGGTCCTGCAATAGTTTGTGATTTTATGAACTTTCATTTGATGAAGTCCCTACCTCAGACTTTACCTTACCTTATTCCTGGCCTTTTTGCATATATACATATATATAGAGGCACGGTGGCTAAGCGGTAAAGCGCTTGGCTTCCGAACCAGGGGTCCTGGGTTTGAATCCAGGCAGGGCCGGTCTTAGGCCACTGCAACCTATGCGGCCGCAGTGGGCCCCGTGCTAATTTTATGTGTAATTATTAATTGCAAAATATATAAGAAAAATTCCTGGAAATAACCTGCACTTATTAAATGTAGTGGGGAGGACATGATATACCAGTAGGCTAAACTTGACCAAGCACCGGTCAGCAAAGGATCAAGTTGACCTCTGCCCGGGGAGCAGGGATTTGAATTCCTTTTCCTGCTGGAAGCCTCCATTGAAACTTGCTGGTGCGCACCTACTCCAATACCACCCTGTGTAATCCTGTTGAGTTCTTCATAGGTCCATTGTGTTTATGTATGGCTGCAGGTAAACACATTTTTACTGTTTCTTGTATATCGTATATTCTTGTTTATTTTTTATATAGCATATTGCTACCCAGGTTTTGTCCTCATTGTCGGACTACCTTTGTTATGTATTCTATAATTCTTTACAACCAGTGAGTAGATACCGGTACTGGTTTTTAAAAAACAGTGTATAGATTTGTTCTATTTAATTGTTATGGTTTTTGTAAGAAAATGAAAGAGCGAAGCTCTTCAATGTATGTTAGTTTTATGTAGAACTAGATTTATTTTTTGAAAATTACTTTGTCATTTATTTTTATAATGTTTGTTGGTGTTCCATATCTCTCTTGTGTTTATAAAAGAGATGATTGGTTCACACTATAAGATTTTCTTTTTTGTTTTTTGTTAGATCTAGTATTTATACCTGATGTGTTTACAAATCGGTCTATTCATTTAGGCCATATAATTATGTTTATTTTATGCTCATTAGTAATTATGTTGTATGTTTGCCTTTGGCAGGTTTTTTTAGTATCTATTAAACACTTGAATTAAGCATCCTGAGTTGCTCGTCATTTGAGGTTGTTACGTTCTGTGCCAAACCCACCACATAAATTTTCCTGAAAACTCATACAAATCTCCTGAAAAATAGACAAAATTATCATTTGTGTGTGTCATTCATTATGGAAAACGCCAATCCTACGCGCGATAAAAAAAGACATTGTCAGCTTTCATGTAATAAAATGTAATAATCGGACAAATGTTCCCCATAACTGGAAGCTCCAATACCTTATTTACTTTTATTTTTATTGTCACAGGCATATAAATATGCCATAGGTTGCCAGGTTGGTAAAGTAAGATTAAATTAATTGCAATTTCGTACTTAGAAAAGAATGAATAAAATGTAAAGCCGAATTTATTTTCTATTACAAAATCATAATTTTCACTTATTATCCTTATTCCCACCCAGACTAGGCCCAGTGTAATTAGTTTCGCATAGGGCCCTGCAATCGCTAGGACCGCCCTGATTTTTTATTTTGGGATATTTGGGCACCTCTGAGTTAACCCAGCTCTAATGGGTACCTGACATTAGTTGGGGAAAAGTAAATGCAGTTGGTCGTTGTGCTGGCCATAAGACACCCTCGTTAACCGTAGGTCACAGAAACAGATGAAACAGGACATACATACATATGTGGCAATCATTATTCATAAAAGACAAAGCCTGAAGTTTTACAGTTTACTTACAGAAAGCTTAGCTCTTTTTCTATAAGTTGACCAAGGCTGAGGCTCCAGAATAAGTCTTCCGCCAGGACGCAGCTGTCTGAATACTTTTTGAAAGAAAAGCTTTAGCCCTGCATCACCGTTGTTCAGATGAATCCATTTTGTGATGGATAATGCTAAAATAGTATCGTATTCTTCCTTCTGAAGTTTGAGGATTTCTTCACTTCCTGGGACATAATTACCCTGAAGAATAACAATTTAAAAAATATGTTTAATAATAATATTAATTGGAAGCAATGTGTATTAATTAGTACTTAAAACTACAAACCTAATTTTAAAAAGCAAAAAGGATTTTACCTGCAGAAAAAGTATGTTATTGGGAAACTGATCGGATGAGCCCATTAAAGGGTGAGCTTCAAGAGGGCCTTTAGTCATTTCAAAAACTCTGGGGTATTTGGAGGAATCCTTTCTTCTTAAACTTAACATGTGCCTAATATTTTGTCGAGCAGCTTGAATAAGTTTGCCGTCAATGTCCATGCCAAGGATTTTACGAGGATAAAACTGTTCAGCTAGTGCTAGGGTGATGTGACCAACATTACAACCAATGTCTAGAACATCTTTATCCTTAAACCAAGTCGGATTAAAATACTGTAGTCTTGGGTCAGGCTCTTGGTCTCTGTTTCTGTAGCCATAATACCTGTTATAGTTTCCTAAAGTAAACATTGGTTTCTTGGGAAACTTTGTTGGCTTATTGGCAGTGGCCTTTCCTTTTCCACCACTGATCTGACGCTTAAACTTTCTATCTGGACTCATGCTTATCGACCTAGAGCGAGAGCGCCCTTTGCTTGATGCGCTAGATTTTGTACTAAGAGTAGGGGTTGGGATTTCGTCCGGCTTTGACTTCTTTGGTGTGATTTCCTCTACTGGCTGAGGGGTTTGTTTAGGAGAAACTGTATCATCATGAGCATTAATGTCAGATTCAGCATCACAGACAGTCTCTGATAGTTCTGTATCTGTGGCATTAGTGATTGAAATATTAGCTTGCTGAGTGTCATCATGTTTCTTTTTCTTTGACCTATGCCGTTTTTTAATTGTTGCATTTAAAAGCATGTCAATTACTTTCTGATCATGTTTGCCTTCTAAATTTAATGGATCTTCTATATTTGGGGGGACTTTTACATATACAATCTTTCTGAAATCAGGAGTAGGCAGTGGTGAACTTTCTGGAGTTTTTAAATTGAGCAGTCTCCCTTCTTCACTATGAGCTAATCCATTCAGATTTAATGGATCACGGGCATCACCACCCATTAGTTCCCATTTAGGCATATGATCTTTCTTAGGTCTTTGATCCATAGAAGCTAATCTTTTTCTTTTGAAAGGAACATCTTTGTCATGTGGCCTGCCCATGTTAGAACTCAAAGAAAGTCTTCTTTTGCGAAACTTGGGTGGATCTGGCAGGCCTTCTATTTTCAAATTTTTTTCTAACTGAGCATGTTTTCTTGAAAGCTCTCTCATTTCTTTTGATGTTGAGCGAGGTCTAGGGTAGATGGTTTTTCCTTGTTTACCTTGAAACCCTTTACTTTTAAATTTTCTTTGTGCTTCAGAATTTACCAATGAAGCAGGTTCAGACTCATACTCCTTATCATCTTTGTCTTTATTTTCAGCATCACTATTAGTATTACTGCTGCTGCACTGTTTGTTAACTACAATTTGGCTATCTTCTTTCATGTCATGATAGGGGGAATAGGGTTTGGTAAAGATGTTAACATCACTAAGTTTTTCTTCATGATTGTGACTGTCGAATACAACTCCATTATTATTACCGGTATTATAAGAATCTGCGTCTGTTTTTTTCTCCTCGTCAGCGAATATCGCAGTTATGACTTCACTTGTATTTGAAGATTCTGCAACAACAACGTCCATTTTGTGACCTTTTAATACGTGCGCTATACTTTACAATTTTGACAAAGTCTAGAATCAGATCTAGGTCTCTAGATCTAGACCCCTCTGACTAATAGAGATGAGGTCTCGCAAATGTAAACATATTCAGAAGACAGATCGTGAATTGAACGACAGAAGGTCGAGGAAGTAAACAGCTGACAGCGCCACCTTCTGGCGTATTTCTTTAATAGACTAATAAAAATGTAAACAACCAAGATAAAAATATTTCTTGATCAAAAGCTGAATTTTAAACGTCAGTGCATAAAACAGAAATAATTTAAGCACAACACTAGGCAATATAAAAATATTAGCACACATTAAGAACTTAGTTTAACACTGCGACACTTAATTCTGGATTAGACAAGTTTATCCAACCCGTCGATGGTAGCCATCAACTACCGTATGAACTACGCATGCTTAAAAAAGCAAGAATTGTGGGATGTCAAGTTCCGGATTTGTCGTCTGCTAGCATCCAGCTTGGCATCCTTAGAAACAAACTTTTCTGCATCACTTTTTTAGAGTTTGTCTCAAATAGGTATGGTTACATCTAAATCTAGATTTAGAATTGTCTGGGTCAAAATTAAAATCATCTTACACAAGATTCGTAGACAATAGTTAATAGTATACAAAACACCCAGTAACTCGCTCAATCACTGGAAACTGTAACAATTATCTTATTATCATAATGAATTAGAATAATTAGATCTAACAGACTAAGTCAGTGTAAGTATAGATAGACTATACTAATACTATAAGTATAACTTGTAAGTACTGTATGTAAGTGTAACACTTCTGACTTCACTTTAGAGTCTTAGAGACAGCTATTAGAGTAGTTTAAAAAATTATGCTATTCGGACACCTGTCCTATAGGCCCAAATTTGAAAGTTTGACTTTGACAGTGCACTATTTGACAATGGTTCGACATACTTGACATAGAAAAGAAAATGAAGCATCAAAATCTTCTTTAGTTTAAGGAGAATAATAACTTAAATAAGGATGACTACTTATATTTGTACCCCTAACCTATATTTATTATTATATTTAACTTAATTTAAGGTCAAAGAGGCAGTGTGTTTTCATTTAATTCGGACAAATTCGACCCACATTATTTGATTTGATTATTTGATCAATAAACTCAGATTTTAATTCTATATTACCATTTACTAAATTTTAAGATCCCAGGCATACCCCCTCTATGAAATAATTGATTGATTAAGATGTTTTCAAATTATGCATAAATATGAGCACAAAAAATAAAATATGAACACGTGTACACTTATTCTGCCTAAATTAGGTCATTAGGATTTCTATAGTCTAGATTATTGATTATTCTAGATCATTGATGTAGTCTGGACATCTATATAGACTCTACATGACCACATATAATAAAGTATATTGAAATAATATTGCTCTCCTTATTATGCCGACATATTTAAATTATGTTCATATGATGCCTTAATCTAGATCTATAATAGAGTATAGAGACTGCATGTGACCCACATATTTTGCCACAACTATCCCAGGCATAACCATATTGTCCGCTGGTGGTCAATTTAGATTTTCTTTTTGATTTGCTGTCTTTGTCTGCGTCCTAAGCATCGGATTCCCTTTTGGTCTCATATGTGTATCCCGTGCCCTTTAGAAACGACCTCCAGCTGTCTCGTTCTAAAGCTGCATGCAACCAGGTGCTCTCTACTATGTCAGTTAAAGCAAGTCTGTGCCATTGGGCACCTCTGTTACGTCGACCACCTTTCAGCTCACCAAAAAAAGACTGCTTTTGGCATATATTTGTCCCCCATTTGGGATATGTGCCCTGCCCAATGTATCTATCAGACCATAAAAAGTCCCTCTCTACTGTCCATAGATCTATATATTCACACTGAAGCTGTATGCCGAGTTATCGGCTTATGTGTATAACTTTAAGATATAAATCTAGATCTAGAGCCTAGTATAGATCTAAAGATCTAGAATCTATTATTTATGGACCCTTATAAGAATAGGTATTCTTTCTATTTGCAAACCTTTCAATTGGATTAGTATTAAACCAGCTTTTTTTTTTTTTTTTTTTTATGAAGAGAATTTAATTTATTTAGATTCAGTTGGTATTAAGTTTTTCAAATTTTTTTAAAGATGCTTAATTATATTTTAATGCTATTTCAGAGACCATTGACTGGTTGGTTAATGTCATTTTGCTATCTCTAATTAAATTAGTAGATCTAGATCCAATTTTTACTATAAACAATGACTTTTAACTATAATTATATTAAAACTTGATATTACATTTTTAACATAACAGGATATCAATTTTTGAAAAAAAAAAAATCTACAACTTGATCAGCTTAAATATGGAGTGTGAATCAAAAATATCAAGCAAAAATGTTAAAAAGAGTTTTTCAGGTATATGTTAAATCTAGATTAAATTTGTTTTATGTTTTATTTGTTTTATTAAATATGTTTTATGTTTTAAGAAATTATTTTGTTTCTGGTGTTCTTTCATAATGGAAGATTATTACATCCTAGCCAAAACTCCAGAAGGTTGTCAGGGGAGAGTCTACTAATTTAATACTTAATTGATAAGAGTCATACAAATAAATAAGTGATTAAAAAACACTTTTTATGCTCACTTTTCCATTACCTGAAATTTTAAATTGTGGTCATTTATCTTATTTTAAATGAATTAGATGACTACTCTACTAATTATCACCATTATCAATCTTCAGAGATCTAGATCTCTTAAAAGATATATGATCAGTTAACCATGTGTACTCCTGTTTTATTGTTTTTTTTTTTAACAAGTGACTATCATTTAGTAGACTCTATCTGTATGTTTCCAACATTGTAGTTTAATTAAATTATTTTTTTTATACTTGTATAGAGAGCTTCAATAAAGGTGTTCACACATATTTATAACAAAGATATTGATAGTTTCATTGGCGTCACTAGGGACTGCAGACAGCATCAGGTGACACCCATCAAGGGATGATACCAAAATGGGAAAAAATTATTTTTTTGTGTGTGTTGATTGTGAAGAACTGTTGGTAGCTAGATTTTCCCAGATACTGTTATGTGTGAGATTCCAGCTAGATGTCCAGACCATCACATTTTATGTTCTTAATATCACCTGCTAAATGTTAAAATTGTACTTTCACCTATGTACCAGAGGCATGTTTTTATAAGCTGCTTTAAAGCATATAACTTTTGAGTTTGAAGCTTTTGTAATGTATGCTAGGCCAAATAAATTTGAGTGATAGAAATTTAAGTGAGGAGAAATTTAAAGAGCACTTATCAAGTTTTGAAAAGTGGAAAATATAGGCAACTGGAATTGGCTAAAAAACAACAACTGACATAGAAGTCATTGCTCTGGCTGATGAAAAGCAGAAAATAATGGTGTGACATCTTGGACATCACATACAGATTGTTTGATATCACAGTTTCTAGAATAGTGAAATTAGTCATATCATTGCAACATTGAAGATGATTATTCATATTAATATAGTTGCTTTCTATGAGATGGAGGAGGTTTTCCAAATGTGACTAAATAATAAAAGAACAAATTGTTTTAGGACTTTTCTGTTTAAAATTGGAAGAAAGCTAAGGCCCGAAAATCTGGTGTATTTGATTTGTAGTTGTAAATCCTTAATTGAATATTGATCAACTAAAATTAAATTATTAACAAAAAAAAAATTAAAAATTAAATTAATACAAGAAGATTTATTAAGTATTGCTCTATCCATATCATGTCAGAACAACCTCTTTCTCCTGTTTCACCATCATTAAGTTGATGTTTTATGTATCAACAAAACAGGCTCATAACATTATCTTGCTGAACAGCATTACTATTATTAAGCCCATTACAGGTAACTCAATGACTTTTTTTGTACTTGGAAAAGTATTGCACAGTAGATACAAGGGGGATGCATTTCTGAAGCTCAGATTGCGACAAAACATTTGATGCCAGTGCCCTCACAGAGGCCATGCCTAGCTATAATGTGGGGAGCACAATACTCAATTTTTTAATTATTTTTTTTGTTGAGGAAAGTGTTACAAGTAAAAGGTTGAGAAACACTGTCTATGTGTTGTAGAAGTTCTTTATGATTGTTCTGAAAATGTACACTCCAGAGGCCTATCACAAAGACTATTTCCAGCTGTCTGTGGTTTTGTCTTTTATTGGGCAGATCTTGTTTAGATTCAATTAACTTTTGGTGAAGTGATTACCAATATTGAAGCACGTGCAACTTATCTAATCTATACAAAAGGTTGGCATGTTTGCTCAAAATGATATTTAAAAGGTTTTTGTTTTCAAATCAAAACAATTTTTAGGACTTTAATAATTTACATTTTAATAATTACTATTAATAAAATGTCATAAACAAGGAAAATTAGGTTTGTATAAAACATTAAATGCAGACCATATTTCCTACCTGTATTATAAAAGTATCTCTTCTATGTCAAATATTGTAGTTTCATATGTCTAGACTACTGTCTACCCCATATCATCCAGGTCCTGCTGTAACTTGATTAAATCTATATAAAGCACCAATGAACTATTTCCCTACGAACACACAATTTTATTATATCTTCCTTTACATTACACCCTGTCAACTCTAAAAAATAGTACACACTTCTATCATTCATTCCATTTAAGCTATATAAATAAAATTTTATTATACACACACACATTTGTCTATAACATTATTGAACTTTTGTGTATGCATGTGTGTATTTGTCCATAATGTTAGTTGTGGTTTGGGTATGAAATGACACAAAACCCAGTGGTGCTGCTGGTTATCATTATATAACTTTCTTATTTTCTTGTGATAGGTTCCTATAATATATAATATAGTGGCTGATATATATTTGCAGTCGCACAGATTTATTATTAATAGTCTAGATCTATCACAAATTTCGTTACAAGATGGATCCAAACTAATTGATACAATTGCACTTAAATAAGCTTTGTTTTACACACAAAAAAAATTTTTTCTATTTTTTTCTTGTTTTATAAATAGTTTGCTGAAATAAGTGTCTGTTACCATTTTTATAGATAGACATTTTATTATTTTCTAAATTTTGAATAATCTTGTTCACAGCGCCTATTAAAAAAACAACAAATACGCTTGAAGAATGTAGAAAAGGGCTATTCAAAAGTGACAATGTAAAAGTTAAAAAGTCAAAGGTACTATTTAAAGTTTTGCTTTAAGTCAAATAATTTTCAAAAGATTTTAAAATTTATTGTTACCAAAGATTGTGAAATAGGCTATAATTTTTTGTGGTGGATTCTTTTATTTGATTATCATGGGTATTATAAACAATTATAAGAAATCTTTCTATAAATATATGAATTTATTTTAGGATAGAGTTTTGGTGTTGTAAAGTGCATATTATTACCTTTTGCTGATTTGATGCATTCAAGGCAAATATATCCCATGCTTTTAAAAAATTTCTCAATAAAAAAAAATTACCTGCAAAGTTTCAAGAAATAAAAGTGGGTTTCCATATGATTATAATTTATTAATAAAAAATTATAATTATGCTTTTTTTTTTTCTTTCCAGTGTGTGAATAAAGATGAGAATGTTTTAGAGTTAAATAAAGAAAATATTGAAAAACCTTCAGATAAAAGTGTGTCAATTAATATTACACACTCTAAAAAAATATCTTCTTGTGAGGATGTGAAAGGTTTTTCTTTTATTGTTTCTTTTTTTTTTATGATTTAGATAGCATACTTTGACTAATTCATAAACTTTTGATCTTTTAATTAAATTGGGAACTCAAAAGCTAAGATATATTTTTAAAATCCAGTTCTTACAGTTAATTTTTTATTATTTTCATAGAAGTATTTAGTAATAATTCTATTATTTATCATTTTATCTACCTTTCTTTATTGTCACACACATCTTTCAGCTGTTAGATATCCAATTGGCTCAATCTATGACTTATACCTTCATTAAACACCTTAAACACCTACTTATATTTTTATTTTGTCTACAGTTAAAAAACAAAAAGGAAATATTGTTAAAACACCAAAACAACTTAGTGATTATGATTATGAGGAGATATTCAGTAATGTCATAAATGATACCGGTAGCAGCATTGAAAAAGTAACCACAAAGAATGATTCCCCTTTGAAGAATAAAAGTAAGCTATATTCATTTATTGTTATACAAAAAAATAATAATTGAGAAATATTCTTGTAATAAAAGCATTCAAAAACTGTCATACTTTTAAAATACAAATAAGATGCCCTTTGGCTGCCTTTACCATCACCTATCCCTAAGTCTGTTGGGACACCATACATCATTTGTTGACAGTCTTTCTCCATTCCTTTTTTTTTTGCTTTGAATAGAATCTTTTTCAATGTTCTTTTATGTTGTCTTATCTTCTTACCTTATATAATACAGATGTTACTTCAAAAAAGAAGATGATTACGTCCTACGCGTCATGCATATTAACCAATGACTCAAATTCTGCCAAGTCACTGGTTTTCCTGGCTAGCTCAGGCAACCCATTCCATGCTATAATTGCACTAGGGAAGAAGGAGTATTTGTACAAATTTGTCCTAGCATATGAGACGAGGAATATGCCTCCTTTATCTTTGTGTCTTTCAAAGTATTTTATTAAATTTTGTTTTTGCATTTGAAGATTATGGTTCAGTGTTTTATGTATAATTGCTACTTTACTTTTGAGTCTTCTGTCCTGAAGGCTTTCTAAATTTAGTGATTTTACTAAAGGTGTTACTCTGGTTAAATGTGAATATTCATTTGTTATGAATCTCACTGCTCTATTTAGTGTCTGTTCCAGTTTCTTAATGTTTTCTTGAGTTGAGGGGTCCCAAACGGAGGATGCATATTCTATTATTGGCCTAACCAAGGTAAATAACATTTTAGTTTTATGTTCTTATTTGATTTATAGAAATTTCTTTTAATAATGCTTTGTTAGATTTTTTAAATAGTTTTATCAATATGTGGATTCCATGACAGTTTTTCGTTTATTAAAACACCTAGGTATTTTGCGTTTTTAGTCTGTGTTACTGGTTTGCCATGAATAAGGTAAGTGGAATTAATTTGTTTTAGTTTTTTTGTTACTCTTAACAACTGACATTTTTCTGGGTGGAAAGACATGCTCCAATTTGATTTCCATTTCTGTAATTCATCTAATTCTCTTTGTAAAATATCTGTGTCTTGTGTTGTTTTTATTGTTCTTTATATTATGCAATCGTCTGCAAATAATCTGACTTTTGTTCCTGAGGTAATGCAATTTGGTAAATCATTTATGTAAATTAAAAATAGTAGTGGACCTAAGACTGTTCTTTGAGGTACACCTGAGTTTACTGTTATTGGTGTTGATTTAGAGCCATTTATTATTACAGTTTGTTCTCTCCCTGTCAGAAAATCTTTAATCCACTGATGCAATGGACCATTAATGCCGAAATATTTAAATTTTTTAAGCAAACTATGGAGGTGAACTTTGTCAAAAGCCTTGGAAAAATCTAGTAAGATAGCATCTATTTGTTCAGTATTATCTAAACCTTTTGAAAAGTCATCAATTAGTCCTATTAATTGTGTTTCACATGATCTATATTTCCTAAAGCCATGTTGGTATGGGGTGAGGACATTATGTTTGTCTAAGTAGTTTATGATGTTGCTACATATTATATGTTCTAGGATTTTACATGTGATGCTGGTAAGTGATACTGGTCTGTAGTTTCCTGGGTCAGATTTTTCTCCTATTTTAAATAGGGGGGTGACATTAGCTTCTTTCTAGTCCTTTGGTACTCTGCCCTGGTTAAGCGATGCCTGAAAGAGTACTTTGAACACTGGGGCTAGCCTTTCCTTTCTGTGTCTGCCTCTTTTTATCCAGGTACTTTTCCCTGAAGGAAGGTCTTTGCAGGACCTTATGATATGGCAATGAAGTTTAAGTTTACATTTTTTACTCAATTGATTTTGTGATCTTGTTTCTAATTTGTGATGCAGTATTTGTAGGATCCTTCTATAGCATCTCAATACATTTGCTAGTATCCTAATCTCTAGTTCTGCAGTTAGCATCCAAGATGCGCAAGTATACAAGTATGTGGCCATGACCAAGGAGCGCATCACACAGGTTATATTGTCAAGGGCTATGACTTTGTCTTTCCAAATTGTTTTGAGTTTAGCAAGTGCTATTGTGGACTGTCCAATTCTGGCTAGTAGTTCTTGTTTGGTTCCTTCATCCTAAACAATTGCTCCAAGATATTTAAAACTATTGACACTTGCAAGCTTTTCCCCTTAAACACTGATGTTGATTTTAAAGACTTGTTGGCCATTGGTCATAATGTTGTGTCTTTTTGGCATTGATTTGGATACCTTATGCTTCTGAAGTCTTGTCTATGCACATCACCTAGTCAACTAACTCTTCTTCTGTCCCTGTAAGAACATCCATGTCATCCTCAAAGTTAGTAATTCTTCTTCTGCTAATGCTCACAGAACCTTTGTAACTTTCAAGAACATCCTCCATTATTCTTTCTAGGAAGATATTGAAAAGAGTTGGTGAAAGTTGGCAGCCTTATCTCACTCCAAGTCTGAATTTAAACCAGTCCCCTATGTTATTGTTGAAGTACAATGCACTAGCGGACTGCTTTTAAAGGTTCTGGATCATTGTTTTTATTAATATTGTACTTTTCCATTGTTGCCATGAGTGCCCCATGCCAGATTCTGTTGAAATCTTTCTTTAAATCAGCAAAGACATGAAAAAGATTCTGTTGGTGTAGAAGGTATTTCTTGTAGAGGTTAAGGATTTGTTCTGTTGTGCTGCAGCCCTGTATAAAACCCACTTGCACTTTTGATATAATTTTGTATGCAATCGGTTTTAGACAGTTTAGTATAATTTTTAACAGGAAATTGCTGGGGTGGCTTGTTAGGCTGATGCTATGGTATTTTTGACAGAGTTGCAAATCACCTTACTTTAACTTTATGAAAAAGATATTTAATTTCTAATAGGAAACATTAAGCTCTTAAACTTTTTTTTTTAAATACCCAGATAATTACTTTAAATTCTGAACTAAACATATATTCTCATGTTGTTAGTGTTCTGTGGTTCAACTCTGCCATATTTTAAAAAATAGTTTTTATATAGATACATGGCTTATTATTTTACATATTATAATATACAAATAGTAATTTTAAGAAACTAGAAATCATAAAAACTAATGTGAAATAATTAATAAACGTATATGTCCTAATATTTTTTATATTTTCCTTATGCTCTCTTGTGTCTGTCATTAGACCTGTATAAGAAAAAAATTTTGTAACTTCATTCTGACTACACATTTCTTGCCGGATCATTATGAAATCTAATGTAAAAAAAAAGCATAAAAGCATTATATTAATAGTTTTATCTGAAAATAATTAGCCAAAAACATTTCTTTTAAAAAAAGCTGTTTTTTTGTTTTTTCAGGTGATCTTGATGACACAATAGTAAATAAAAATAATGACAGTAGTAATCAAATAAGTACAAGCAATATTGATGAGAATATAACTGACAAGAATGATTCTAATGATGATCAAGATTCAATTGTCAGTGATGACATTGATAAATGGGAAAATTTGTAAGTATTTTGTAAAGTATTATATTATTATTAAGATTGTTTCTTGGGAGCTTTTAATTTTTTTTTTCTGTAATTTGCACAAGAGTTATGTATATTTTATTTCTCCATGTAGCATTTAAGAAACATTAAATGTGTATAGTTCTATTATCTAAAATTATTTTTTTATACAAAACAGCAACAACAAAACAGCTAATTCTTTTCCAAAACATGCTTCAAAAGTTTATGTAGTGTTATAGTATATATACATAGCTTGTTTAACATGCTTCAAATTTTTTTATTGTGATTGCTAAGTTATTCTGTGAAATAAAAAAAAATTTTAGACAAAAAATGTGGGGCTGCTATTATTATGAGCAGCATTTCATATTATCTGCAGATCAGTATGTCATCAGGAAGAAAATGAAACAACACCGAGCAATCATTTGAAACCTTTTAAAGATCTAACTGTTGCTAAGAGTGGACAAAAAGTGGACAAACAAAATAAGTTATCACCTAAACAAATAATATTCACAAACCCAGGTGAGTATTTTATTAAAATTCATCTACATTCAGGCAGTCTGCTTAATCTTGCCTTATCCATCGGCCTCCTTCAGTCTTTGGACAACTATGGTTCATCTCAGAGCACACTTCCTCATGTGGCTGTCTAACCCTATTTTGGAGAGACACTCCCGTCCACAGATAGCGCAGGTTAGGGTCCCCTTGGCTTTTGCTTCGGTGGTAGAGGAGCTGGCCGTTTTTCGGTTTGTGCGTTTTTCTTCCTGGGCTGAGACCCATGTACTTTCACTGTCCATAGCTTTCTTTGTCACTGTCTCTCTCCACCTGTTGCGGTCTAGAGCTATGTCTTCCCAATTGTCAATATTGATGTTCACTGATTTGAGGTCACGTTTTATTACATCTATGTAACGGAGGTGGGGGCGACCAGTTTTTCTTGTGCCAGTTGCGAGTTGACCATAGAGGATGACTTTCGGGATGCGCTTGTCCTCCATCCGGCGAACATGTCCAAGCCAGCGCAAACGGCGTTGTCTGAGGGCTGTAAAGATGCTGGGAATACCTGATCGCGCAAGGATCTCAGTATTGCACACTTTTTCTTTCCATGTGACATTCAGGATCCTACGGAGACATCTCAAATGGAATGAGTTTAGTTTTCTCTCTTGCTTTGCGTAGGTGGTCCATGATTCACTGCCATACAGCAGTGTACTCATAACGCATGCCTTGTAGACTTCCATTTTGGTCACCGTAGTTAGCTTATGGTTTTCCCAAACTCTTAGTCTGAGTCTAGCGAATGTCGAGGCAGCCTTCCCTATGCGTTTTTTCATCTCCTCTTCTAGGGACAGGTCATCTGTAATTGTGGATCCCAGATAGCAGAATTCGTTTACGGCGTCCAGCTTGTTATCGTCTATGAGGATGGAGGGTGGTGCTGTAGTAGGTGGTTCCATAACATTTGTTTTGCCTTATAAGGATGTGATTAATAGTAGGAGTAGATTACACAAACATGCCCAATGTTATAAGACTGGACATTCAATGCGTATCATCATGATATCAGCTCTTGTTAGGTTGTTTTCTAGGGCTGATTTTTTTTGACTATTAAATTACTACTTTATATTGCTCCTTCATTGTCCAAGATGATTACCCGGCAGATTTTGGCTGATCTCCTTGCCTCCTATCTTGAAACTCTGACACTCATGGTGCCATGAGGAGCAATTGAGAGCTAGCTTTTCCTAGCCGTGAATGTCAATCTCAAACTTTTTGAGCTCTTAAGTGTGTCTTTGTAACGCTTGTGTTGACCCTCCTGAGAGCACTTACCTGCACACAGCTCTTCATTTGGAGAGACAAGTTTCAGGCAAATGGACTACATGCTCTGTTCCACCCATCCTAATTGGAACCTTTTTGTTGTGGTGTGGATACTGTTCATCTGTGACAGCTGTAAGATTTAAACTTCTGTCATTTGGTCAGTTTTATAGATACATTGAGCCATCTCCATGACTACACTTGTTCTTGAAGTATGACAAAGGCAATAGTAGCACGTGCCACATGTAAATCTACCTCATCATCTAGGTTGGCATTTACTTACATGGTATTCCCTAATAGACAAACTTTTTTACACTTGTTAATTTTTGGTAATCTATGAGAATGTCTGGTTCTGTGACTTTTTACTTGGAGGAGGTTGATACAGCATTTATGTTTTTTTATACATTGATGGTGAGGTCAACATTTTTGCAAGCCTCGGCAAAGACAAACAAGCTCTTTTGATGATCCTCTTCATTTGAGGCATTTAGGGCACAGTCATCTGACAATGGTGGAGAGTGTTTAAGCTCTTGGCTTTAAAACCTGGGGTCCTGGGTTCAAATCTTGGTGAAGACTGAGATTTTGTATTTCTGGATTTTTAGTCCACCTTACTCTAATGGGTACCTGACTGTTAGGGAAAGTAAAAGCAGTTAGTCATTGTCTGTGCGTAGATTATATTATTCTAGCACCAATTCTTGTTAGTTGCACAATTTTTGAACACACCTTCTTTGTTGCATTGCTGTTAAGCTTAAGGAGTTTTATTGTTATTATGCTGATGTTACATTTCTTTGAGGTTCGTCTGTGTACCCCTGTTTAGGGTGAGTATCTAAGGCATTACTGCATCTTGCAGTTGTTTCGCTGCCATACTGTATTAGATTAGACCTTTCAATTTGTCTTTCGTACTTCTCTTCAGGGAGTTAGTGATGGGATTGTAGACATAGTCTACACTAGATTCAGCAGTGAGCCAGTGTTGTGTGTTTGTTGTGCAGATGCCAAATATGTACTAATATGTTGTTTTAGTATTATGGAACCGCAATGTGCAGAAAAAATTTCTACCATACGGAACTCCTGCCTAAAGCCACATTGACTCGCTGTAATTAGGCCAGCTTCTAGTTAATGTTGTAGTCTATTTAGTAGCACCATAGCCAGATCACTTTGGTGGTGATGCTTGATGGGTAGTTAAGTGTTCAGCTCAGTGAATAAGTATTTCCTCCTTTTCTACAAGAAGTTTGTTTCCATCTGCACTGAATATAGGAGATAGCCCATTAGGTTGTGTACCATACACTAATTTGATTAACTTAAAGAGCATTTCTGAGTTGTTTGTGTCTGCATATGTCTGGATTTCCTCCACTTTTTTGCTGAACTATGACTCTTTCATGAGTCTGAGATTTCACTGAACCTCTCTTTAGGTATGATTGTAGAGATCTATGTAAAAAAAGTAGGCTTCTATTTCAGTATTTAATTTGTTGATAAGCTCTTGCTACATGTCTGGGTTTTTAAGCTTACCACATTTAGGCACTTTGCATATTTGCTTTCCTGGTGCTGCCTAGGTGGTAATATGCACATTTTCAGCTTAGATAATATTAGATGATGATCAGTCCAGCAGTCTGCTACACATACAGCTTTTGTGGCTTTAAACATCCTGCCTGCCTGTCTGTCTGAGACCAAATGCTTAGAAATAGTGATACAAGCTATCGGTCACTGAAATGCCATCTTGTCAGATGTTGTCTTTAGATCTAACTTCTCTGGCTTTTGACTATTTCATCAAACTTTTGCTTCAAGTGATTATGTTAAACAACCTTGCAGAGTAAGAGGATCATGCGTGTTAATTGCACCAAAGCAAATATTATGCTTATGTAATAGTATTTAGTGTTTTGGATTGGTTCCATACAAATCCGATTAATCTGTGTTTCAAATAAGTGGATTCAAGTATACTTTAAGTATGAGATAGTTTAAATGTTGCTTCTAGAAAAATTAGTTTAATATGTCTATACAGTTTGTGACCTTCTTGTATAATAATAATAATAATTCATTTTTATAAGAAATAAATACTTGCTTTTTTTCATAAATGTTAAACAATATATTTCCAAAAATGAAAAAAATTTCAGAATTTTCCACAAAAGAGATGAACAGTACTGAGTTGGAAACAGATGTTAAAAATTCAAATTTTAGCATTAAAAAAGCGATTTCAGGTATCTATGTAATATTTTTATAAAATTTATGCCCTCACTTAAAAAAAAAAGTCAATATTTAGGCTTTTATTTTTGTTTACAGAAATTCAAATCATAATTTAGAGTTCAAGGTGTATATTTTCTATGTCTTTTAGCTTGATACATTGAATTAACTGTTTTATACAGATCCACGTAAATTAAAAAGGGAAGCAAAGAAAAGGAAAAGGAATTATAAAGTTACAAAAGTGAATAAAAGTTGTGTACAGGGACTTGATTTATCTTCAGATTCAGAAAATGGCAACTGCAGTGAACCAGAGGAAAAAGGTTTTTTTTACACTTTCATAACATTTATATTTTTCTGCTGATTTGATTTTGTATTCTTTCAAACAAATCAGTTTTTAAATTTTAATATGAAACTGACAAAACATTATAACAATTTAATGATTTATGAATTTCAATGCATCTCTACATATTATTTAAACTTATTGTTTTAACATTCTATTTAAAGGTAGAAACATCTTTTTAATATCATTTAATACCCTATTAAAAAATTTAATTCCATTGAGGTTGTGCACACTATTAGATATGTAGATCTATTTTCAATTACTTTATTTTAAATATCTATTAATGATCATTTATGATTAATTTTATTTAACAGTGATGGGAATTTTCCGAAAATTTTCATAATGCCAAAAATTTCTTCGGATCCGTATTTCTAGAAAAAAATCCAAAATTTTCCCGACATTTAAAAAAAAAAAAATCCAATTTTTTTTTAGGAAAAAAAAAATCTAATTTTATTATTTTTCCATTTTTGGAAGAATATGAAATAAGATTTTTTATTTGTTTTGAACATGTGCACATTTGGTCTTTTGACACAGTTATTAAGTTCTATTTTTTTAAAATCTCGTGTTACCATATTGTCTTATAAGTTTAGATCTCGGTCTAGACTAGAGTGGTTTCAATCAGTCTAGATAGATATATTCTAGATAAGATATCTAGTTTCTTTAATTTGAATACTGATGATGTAGAGCATCTAGACTCTAGACTTCATTGGCTGCTTGCCAGCTTTTGAAAAGTTCAGAAAAGTATATTATTTTAATATCAGAGTCTCAGTAAATCAGTATCATGATGCCCGGCCGCTCTGTGCTATTAAATTTTACTCTCTTGATACGATGTGTGCAGTAAAGCAGTGCAGTGTAATTATTATGTAATAGTAATAAAGTAAAGTTCCCCTTTCAGACCTTGTGGTCTATACGACATTAATTAAAGAAAATATTAAATAAAATGATTCTACATAATTAAAAAAGATTCAGCAACATCTTTTGCACTTAATAATTTTTTTTTTCAAACCATAATGTAAACTGTTATAGTGATAAAGTCATTTTTGTAAACATTTAATGAATGTAGATGTCTAAATGTCATGGAAGGAGAGTGCAAATATTTTTAAAAATTATTTTAATGTTATGTTGTATTTTATTGTTATTATTGGTGAAAAAAAGTCTCAAACATTGTTTTAACTTTTTATGGGAAAGTATCTAAATTTGGCAGCAGGGTTATAGGTACTTTTCAGTTGGCTTTATTAATTCAAATATTTTCTTCCCTCTAGGAACATGGGTGCAGTGCAGTAACAGTGAATGTCACAAGTGGAGATATTTACAGGATATTGAAGATCCTTTGCATGTGCCAGAGAAATGGGAATGCAAGATGAATTCTGGTATTCATTTTTGCTAAATATTATGCTCTAATATTTGATCAATTCATTTTATTATGGTTTATAATTTTATTATGAATTATGAATAACTATCCATAATTTAAATTTTAAATAGATATAGAGCACAACTCCTGCGATTTGCCAGAAGTTCATTATGATGAAAGTGAGCATATCTTTACTAAATATACCCTTGGATCAATTGTTTGGGCCAAAATGGATGGCTATCCATGGTATGCATTTCGTTACTATGAAGTTACCTGTATTTGAAAAAAATTATTTACTTTGGAATTTTCATTTAATATAAGAAAATGTCAAAATATTATCTACAAATAATCATAGGTGGCCAGCAATGATAGACAATGATCCTGATTATCAAGTATACTTTGAAATACCAACAGAAGACAGTATGATTCCTGTAAGTATATCAAAATAATTTTCTTTTTAAAATCCTTATGATTAAATAAAAATTAATTTTACATACATTTTTTTTTCATAATTTCTACAAAAGCAATAACTAATGTTTGCTTTCAGATCAGCAGTGTAATACTAATAAATTTAGGGTTAAATTAAGCTATATGGTTAAATAAAACCTTCTGTTTAATTATTTGAAATAAAAATAGAACAAATGATAGGTATAGTTTCACAATTTGACTTAACGTATGAGTTGACTTATTGTATTTTTGTGCTTACCTATGCTAAATATGTTAGTCAATGTTTTTTTTATATGTATAACTACATACTCATCAGAAAATGTTATTATCAGAGTACCGGTATTACAACATAAACAAAATTTGCTTTCAACATATATATTATTAGATTTTTATTTCAACTGTATTAGAAATGTTCAGTAATCACATATATATTTTTGTTTACTTCTGTTATATTTAAGTTTTATAGAGTTAAAAAATCACTAATTCATAATAAATTTCTTTCTTTAATAGAGTAATTTTCATGTTACTTTTTTTGGTAATTCTGCAACAAGAGCATGGATTAAACCTGCTTGCATTACCCCATATTTTATTAATGAACCTAAATTAAAGGTAATCTATCTCTAATCTTCTCAAAGAGTGCCTTTTCTTTCATTTGATTATGCTAGAAATAGTTGCTCTATAGTTTATTTTAACTTTCATTGTTTATTTATCCTAGAATTCTTTGCTCTATTAAATAGTAGAATTCTATGTGTATTGATGTGTTAACATGAAAAATAAAAAAAATAATTATAAAGACTTTATTTCCTGAGGAACCAATTAGAAGTTTGTAATGTCATTCTCTATACAATCAAAACATTTGAAGAGTTAGATAAATTTAAAACGTATAAAGTTTTTTTTTTTTTTTTCCATTTTAGCCTTCAGTTCGACATAAAAAAGAAGTTATTGCTGCAATAAGATTAGCAGATTGTGCTCTAGATATGACTCTTAAGGTACATAATTTGATAAATTGTAGTTCAATAAACTTTCGTATAAGTAAAAAAAATCTAACAAACATTACATTTCTTTCAATAAACACTTTTTAAAAAATTTTATGTATTTTTATCTAAAATAGTTTATTTAATCCGTACATTACATGAATTCGGACACTCGCTGTTTTTGTGGTCATTAAATCTTTATTTTAATATTTAGTATGAAACAAGCACGCTGTATAATGTGCTTGTCCATTTTCCAATGATTCAAACCTAATTTCCTTACATTTAGCTGTCTTTTCATGTAAGAAAAACGAATTTCAAATGTGTAAGTCAAATTTTGTTGTTTTTTCCTATGTTATCTGGATGACTTTACCTCTTCCCAGGGTTAAGACTACATTTTTGGGTTGGCTACGTCTATGCTAATGAGTCCTGCAATATTTATTCCGTTTTTGGAGCTGATTTATTTGATTCATAAGCCAAGTTGTTTGATTCCATACAAAAAAAAAAATTAATAGGCTGTTTGAATTAAATTACGATTTTCTTACCAAAATTTATTTCAGACAGACAGTTTTGGACATCATTATATTTGTTTGTTTGTTGTTGTTTTTTTTTATAGAGAATAAATGAACAAATGTTTGGATTGAGCTTGATACATTGAATGAAGTTAAATGCCTGGATCTAGACCTACTAGATAGATCTAGATTTATAGAGAGAATATAGAGGATTCAGCTATTTAGGCAAGAATGGTTATCCTAACCTGTACTATACTACAAAAGATCATCTGTATTAGAAATTTATTAAGTTAATAAACAAAAAACACAAACATTCAATACACATCTAATCATACAAACATAAAATAAGTCTAAAAGTCTGTGTAGAAAATCACTATCCCAGTGACCTAATTTTTGTAGAATAAGTGAGTTCATATTTTTATTTTTTTGTGTTTATATTTATGCATAATTGGAAAACATCTTAATGATTTCATGTGAGGGGCTATGCCTGGGGATCTTAAAATTTAGTTAATGTTAATATATAATTAAAATCTTGAGTTTATTGATGCGTAAATATAGAGACTGTCTGAAATAAATTATTGTGTCTGGAATCAAATAATGTGGGTTGAATTTGTCTGAATTAAATGAAAACACATGGCCTCTTTGACCTTAAATATAATAACAAATATAGATTAGGGGTACAAATATAAGTATTTAGGCTTATTCTCCTTAAACTAAAGATTTTGATACTTCATTTTCTTTTCTATGTCGAACCATTGTCAAATAATGCGCTGTCAATTCAAACTTTGAAATTTTGACCTATAGGTGTCAGAATACTACTCTATGTCTCAAGATGACTATGTACAATGACTTGCACTTTTTTTAAAAACCATCCCTTTTCCATTGGATCAAAACTAAGAGATACATTGTACACACTAAATGACTTGAGATTTTGATTAAAGGGAAGAGGATTTTTGCAACAAGTCAACCTTACTCTCTCACCATAAAGCCCATCCTTTTCTGCAAGCAAGATTTTGTCAAGACGATTTTGAGTGCTGTGGATGCCATGTACTTTCTATGTGTCTTTTCCTGCTCTTAAACACTCCACAGTGATGTGCTAGTGATTGCCTTTTTGTCTTTTTAGTTATGCTAGGATGACATTTCGAACAGTCTGTCAAGTCCAGACTTGACATGCTAGTTTTGACAAAACCATAATGTCTACTGCTTGGTACCTTCACCTTGTTTAGCTGGCCTGTCAAAACTGTATGTGAGTGTGGCCTCTGCGCATGTTAAAGCCACCTGTAAATGTTTCATTTACATATTGAAGAATGTGACTGATATAATGAATATTATTGCATTCATTTTGTAGCCACTTGTAAATGTTTCATTTACATATTGAAGAATGTGACTGATATAATGAATATTATTGCATTCATTTTGTAGGACGCTTGTAGGCATATCATTAGTATACAGCATTACAGTCTGGAGACTGGACTAACAACAATTACAGGAACTATTTTATATTTCTTTACATAAAATAAATCCAACTTCCATGAAGATAATAGATGAATATAATTTATACAGATCACTTTTATTCACAAATAAATATTTTTATATACTTTGTTAACTTTCTAACTTCACTTGTAATATGGTCATATCACTAAGTTCACTACTTGACTTCACATCTTTTATCAACTCATTAAAGACTAACATATTTGTTACATGACTTCCACTTGTCCAGAAAACGAACTCACTTCAACTGACTAGAAAATTACTTTAATTCTTGTCATTTCACTAACTCATGTTTTTACACTTTCACGCCCTTTATTCACAAAATTTAGCAAGGTACAATAGAGTACAATTTAGCCTGTGACACTACTGAGAATGACAGGTGTAAGTTATATGCCCAATCAAGATACCCTCTGGAGAGGATATGAATGCCTGACCACTAGAGGAGCTATACCTCCAAGATATTTCATAATTTAAAAAAAAAAAAGTAAACTTCAGCTGTTATTTCCTCCGTAGTAGAGTTTTTGATGTACTAGTAGTTGCAAAGTTAGTTTAGTTTTTTTTTTGCTTTGCTAAGGTATTGATGAAATATCTTGTCCAGATGTGGCAGGTTCATTGATCAATGTGGGTTTTTTTAACTCTTGAGATGGTTGTTGAAGCTTTGTTGATGACATTTTCTCTTTCCAGAAAGTTATTGTATATTTTTACAAGTTTTGTATTGTTATTGTGTAAGAGTATACTATTCTTACGGATTCCATGGTTTTTTGGCTTTCTTCGATAGAGCTTCAAGATCTTAACAATGAAAATTAACCATTAATAGTAACATATTAGGTCTTATGAAAACACTTGATTACAATAATTTATATTACCTGCATTTTTTTTTATTTTTAAAAACATTGCAAAAAAGTTTTTTATTTTATTTTTTTATTTCAGGAACGTTTAGATAAATATGGATTTGTTTCAAACTTTACTAAGAAATCCAAAATTCTTAAAAATTGTGTGTAATTGTATATATGCTGCTTTGCATTCATTTCACTTATAATTATGTTTATTTTCTTTTTCTTTTTATACTTTAATACTGTTGTTCTGTTGTTTTTTTTTCATATTTATAACTGTTCCCCAATCAGAATAAAATCAGGTGAATTAAAGACTTACGGTAAAAAAAATTAGAAGCTGGGATTTAAATCTAATAAAATCTGGTGATAAAATAAAAGACTTTAATAAAATAATTTGGAGCATTAGCTGTGATGTGATTTTATCTGCTGTCACTTAAAATATAAATTGTTTTTATTGCAGTAAATTTTTTTTAAAGTTCCTTTTTCAAAATCTAATTGATTTTTTTATTTCTTTTTTTAAAAGTTTTTTAAAATCTATATATGGTTCGTCCATCATGGTTACTTGACTTAATCCTGCGTACTCTCAGGGGAGCATATTGCCATAACCACACCTCTTCACTGAACTTGGTTCTGAACAGCTTTCTTCATCTGCTCCCATGTCTTGGTTTGATGATGACCATTTTTATCACGAGGAGGCTCAGGGCTTTGTACTGGGGTTTTGTGCCTCCTCATATGGCTGGTGAGACCTATGTGAGCCTGAAATGTTTAGCTGCTTTTTTCTCTAATGCATTTCATGCCAGTGCTGTTTTCTTGTCCTCTGTGCACCAATTTTCACAGTGCAACACCATTATACTCTATCATTTGCTTCCATTTGGCAGGTGGCAGGGTCAATGCTGAAGGCTTTCAGAGAAGCTTTGAGGGTGTCCCTGAAGCGTTTTCTTTGTCCACCTTGTGAGTGCTTCCCTCCCCTTGATTGGCCATACAGGAGTTATTTAGGGATGCAGAAGTCTTCCATTCTGCAGATGTGGCCTGCCATTCACAGCTGGGACTGCATCAGGATTGTGTCGATGCTTTGCATGTCCGCTTTTCAAAGGACTTCAGTATTGGATATTTTTCTTGCCATTTAACATTCAGTATTTTTCTGAGACAGATCGTGTGGAAGTGTTTTTCTTTTTACTCACTCTAGATTCTATCTGTCTGTCTGTCGGGTACAAATTTTTAACATGTTATTTCTCGGATCAAGTTGAAACTTTACACAAAACATGAATGAAAAAAAAAAAATTCACAAATTATTCAATTAATTATTGTTAATTAATTATTTTGTTTGATATCAAAAAAAGGAAGCAAATTTAAAATCATAGAGAGATATAGTTGTAAATGTGGAGTTCTTTCTTGTAGATAACCTTTATTGTTGTTTTTTTAAAGTATTTTTATATTTCGCATGTTGTTATTATGTTGAAAAAAAGTATTTGTCAATTTTGTAGTATTTTTATATTTTGCATGTTGTTATTATGTTGAAAAAAAGTATTTGTCATTTTTGTTAAGGAAAAATGTTTATAACTAAACACTATAATAATGTGTTTTTTTAATTGGTATGATTGTTTAATTCCTGAAGAAAAAAACTGAAAAAACAAAACTTAACCACTATTTCTTTCTTTCCCTTATTAAAGCTTTATCTAATTCAATGCTGAAGTGTTTCAAAGTTAATAAGAAGATAAAAGATAACAACACTACGCTGCCTACTTGCCAGACTGAAAGTCTTAATATGAAGAATAAAGATATTACTAACTTAACTGATAAATCAATGAAAGGTAAGTTAAGTTTTAAAATTAAAGATGTAATTGTGTTAAAAAATATAAATCAGTTTTAATTGCTAATTGAATTAATTTGGAATATTAACTGAATTTTTTCCAGTTGTTTCCAAAGACAAAAATGATAGTAAGGCTGTCAAACATGAAGAGAAAGCTGGAGTGCAATCAACTATCAGTAACATATCTCAGCAAGAGGAAATTCATCCCCAAGAATCTAAAATGCAAGATATTGTTAAATTTCAGCCTGTAGCAAAAAATGAAAAAAAAGATTCAAGTAGTGATAGTTCAAATAGTAAAATATTAAATATTTCTGTTCAAAATGAATCAAACACAAGTAAAAAGAATTCCAAGAAAAACAATATTCCAACATTGCAAATAGAAGCTAAAATGAGTAAATTTACACAGGAATTTCTCCCAGTAAAAGAATTCAATGAAAAAATACAACTTACAGCTAGTCAAAAAAGTACAAAGAAAAAAAATAAATTAATGAAAACTAATAATCAAAGCCAACAAAGCTTAACTGATGCTAAAAAAGAATTGAAAAAAACAAAGAACAAAAATAATCAGTCTTCACTAAAACCTGTGAAAATGTTACAAAGCACAGCTGCAGATTTAGAAAACTATTATGATGACAAAGAGAAAGAACATATATGCTCACAAAAAAAAGAAGACATTTCAGATCATTATTTGAACAACTCTGAACAAGATCAGCATATTGAAGATCAAGAAATCAACAAAATGAAAAGTGGCAAACCAAAAAAGTTTAAGTCAAAAAATGGTAATCATTGTAAATCTGCTGAGAAAATAAAACAAGAAACAATAAATAATAACATGATTTCAACAGAACAAGCTTCAGTAGCTGCTACTAAAACTAATATAAAACATAAAAATAATGATGCTATTAAAGCTGTGGTTACCAAGAAACTGAAAAAGACTAATGATAAGAGTAACACTGATTTAAGTTTATCTAAACCAACTTGTGAAATTAAGCCCAAGAAGAAGAAAAATTCATTTTCTGTTCCTGTTCCAAAAAATAATGTAGTAGTAGAGAAATCTTTGTTAGTAGAAATCCCTTCTACTAATGATATTAGGTCAATAACAAAGTTTGAGGATGATTCTCATATGGTGCCAGACGTAAACATGTCACTTGTTGGTAATGATTTAACTAATGAAGATGAACTGGATCTCAAAATTGATTTGGAAGAAACTTTTGTAAAAACTACAGAGAAAAATGAGATTAAAATTTTGAGAAATAATGATCTATTAAATTTAAACTGCCTGCCTCTTGATAACAAAAAGATTTTAAGTGACGATGAAAGCAGTGATTTTATGTTAGATATAGAAACTGAAAATACAGCTTTTTCTGGAGCATTAGATGAAGTACATGGAAAATTTGGTGGTCGATGTTTTGAGCATGGATCAGATTCAGATCCTTTAGAATTGATTGAAGATTGATAGTAGTATAAGGATTCTTTAAATTTTTGCTTTCTTAAAGTCATTTAATTTTAGCTTTTTTTAAAATAATTTCCTCAATTTAGAATGTTAACTGTTTAATTTTCTCCATTTAGAATGTTAACTGTGTAAGTAAGGGTACTTAGTTCACTATTGTTAATGTTAAGTCTAGTTGGTCTAGTTATTGTAAGTGTGTACTATGTAAAAAAAATAATTTATTTGCAAAAATCATGTAAATATTTTAAATAATTAAATGTATTGATTAATAGTGAATAATGTAATGTTCTTTTTGTCATGTTAATGTTATAGAATAAATTGTATTGTATATATTGTATTCAGCAATATAAAATACACTGTGCTAGGACAGAGGCATCAGATCTAGTGTAACCTTTAAAAAAAGCTAGAATGCTAATGCACTAAAAGAATTCAAAATATTTTGCTGTTTAATAATTTTTATTTTATTTTATTT
Organism: Biomphalaria pfeifferi; assembly: GCA_030265305.1. Lineage (NCBI taxonomy): Eukaryota > Metazoa > Mollusca > Gastropoda > Planorbidae > Biomphalaria > Biomphalaria pfeifferi. Next base: position 3,110,483 of record JASAOG010000059.1, on the reverse strand, counting down.
TAACAATGAAGTAACATTGTTACCCAAATTATGATTTTTACCAATAAAATCTTATACACATTACTTTGTTTCACTTGCTTACATGTCTTTATGCAGTTAACTTTAAACCTGCATTTCACAAAGTTACTGCTACTGTTTATTTATAAAATGTATAAGGTTCAAAGCAACAGATGTGAAATAATTAATTAAATATTTTTGTTGCCTCCATTAAGTGAAAAGCTGCCTTTAGTTTTGTGTTGTCTTGTCAAGTCTTAATTGCCTGTATGTAATTACAGGCAAATCATGTTTTAAATGTACATTTTATATGAATAAAAAATCTGTGGTTAAGGAGAATTAATAGTTCATTGGTTTATTTTTTACATTAAGAATTACTACTACTAATGCTTAATTATACTACAATATAATGGATCACTTGTAAACAAATTCATGTCAAAAATTAATAGGTCTGTTGTAATTTTCCCTGCATGTTTATCATGCTAAAAAATATCAATTTACCAAAAAACATCCAAAAGGGCCACTCTTTGTTTGTGTCAAAGCAAACACCTTTTTGCTATTTTGTTTTATATTACATAAGATAATAGGATTCAACCGTAATTGTCAACCAAAATTTGAGATTAGAACCATGCATTCTCAAAAACAAAATTGGATAATTTATTTTCATTTTATTGCATATAGAACCATAAGAGATGACTGAAAATTTGTTTGTGGCCTACTACATCTAGATTTTATAATAAGTGTTAAATCTCTTATATTTCTTTAGAAATTGTTATCGACAACACTTCAATTTGGTTGCCAATATTCCTATCTAACAATATCAATGAGCACATATTGATTGTGCACCTCTTGCAAGTTGCTTTCACAGTAATAAGGGTAACCAATCTCCTTTAGGCTTGTTTTTTAATACAGCTAAAGCCAGAATACCTTGAATTGGCAAACTACCTGCATTCCAGAACATGCACTATTTATTATTCTCATTTATTTCATTAGATAAGCCATAAGTTTGCATTAATTTTAATGTCATATCATATCTAATGCCAAATTTGAATTGAAGGTTCTATAAAAGTATATTATACTGGTACATTAATTTTTACAGATAGAAATATTTATCTTTGTAAAGGTCTTAGGAAAATATTGTGAAAAATCCTTTTCTAAATAATAATAATCTTTATGTGTTAAAAGACTTAAATTTAAAAAAACAACATTGAATTAAAACAAATATAAATAATCATGCAAATATATTTTATTTTTTACAGGACTCGTTTAACAATTACTTTTAATGTATTTGCAATCTCTTTACATCTAAGCACATAAACAAGCATACATCCATGTTGCAAGCCTTAGTCTTAACGATAACATCATTAACTGCAGATAATAGATATTAAATTAGGTAAATAAAAATTACTGTCATCAAGAATTTTCTTGAACAGTTTCAACTGGATCTCCATCTGCATGTAAAGAAAGTGTTAGATCTTCTTCACAATTGTAATGTGCCTCCTTTTAATAAAAAAAAAAAAAAAGAATTACATAGCATTGAAAAAAAAAAATTGAAGTATCTTATTTCAGCACAATGAATTTCAAAATGGAAAAAAAAAAATTATTGAAAAATTCTGAGAGGAAAAAAAAAAAAAAAGGTACGCAATATTGTCGCGTAGTTTAGACAAGTGTCTTTTGCTTTGTCCCAACTCTGTTTTTTTTTCTCTACTTGTATTACTTGTACGGGGCGAGAGTGCCTAGTATTTTTGTTTTGAATTGTTTTTGCTACGTCACAAAGTCCGATGACATTTAATGGTCATTCATTGTACTGAGACAGTTCACCCTCTGAATTTGGTTGAAACGGACAGTGTGTTAGTCCGTAAAAGATTATTAGTCTGTACTAGTTTTTTGGACTTATATTATTCAGTAGGACCCCTGTTTAGGGTGAGTTACTTTGTTGTGATATCTCTTATTGTATATTATTTGAGGTTGTCGCTGTTTCTTGTTTTGGAATAGAGGTTGAATTTTGTGTTATTTCGTTATAGGGTGCCAGTGTTGGAGTTGATGTACTGAGCTTGAGTCTATGCCAGTGTGGGCATCGCTTGTCGTCTCAGAAATATATATACATTACAGTCTTCAGTGTCATTGTCAGATTGGCGATCATCGACGGTGTTGAGTGTCAAAGCAGTTACACATCAGTTGGTATCAGCTGAGGTCTAACTTTATTATTGCCAAGGTTGGCAGTTTTTTGTGACGCCAGTCAGTGTCTGGTGGACTATGAAAACAATGTGACAAGTTGATAGCAGTAGCAAGGTGCTTATGTGAATTATTGAATAATATCTATTTATGTTTTATATATTATATATATATTATATATATATAATCAATTCATCATTCTCATTGTACATATACATCTATCTACAATTAAATTTTTTTTTTTGTTATTTAAACCATCCACATAGTTGGTTACTCTATGTACGACTGTGTGTGAATGATGTTCTTGTCAGGTTGAACCTTGGGACCTTAATTGTGTACAGCTATTTAACAACACAAATGATTCCTGAACCTGACAAACACTAGTGTTACCTAGACTTACTTGACTGATATTTGATGCTGAAGGATGTGATTCACCAGTATCACATGTTGATGAAGATAACTTGACAGCTTCAGAATATGATTTCACATTTGTGGAGCCTGACTCGGTCTGAGATTGAATTGGTGGGACTTGTGATTGCACTCTCTGCCATGAGGGGAGAATGGGAGATGTTGAAGGTGCAGGTGGAAATTGGTTTCTGAAAATCAAACCATGCATAAAAATTGTATGGGGGAAACAAGATCTATATAATAAAAAAACTATTGGGTAGATACCTCAAACTGATTCTTATCAAGAAAGTACAAGCAATACAAATGTAAAACTGTAAAAAAGTGCTAAGTTAATACAACTTCCATAACATTTGTGTGGAAACACAAACTCAAAATCGGCCCCCGAAGTGGTCCACCCAGGCAGGCTTCAATATTTTCAGAAAGAACATCCGAATGAAATTATATCAAAGACAAATGAGAGATAAGAATGGAGAAAGAAGGTTGACAGATCTTGTGTAGTGCCCCAGCAGCGGTCCAGCAGATCAAAGGATAGTTGCAAGTGAACTGGCCTAACTAGTTCCCCTTTCAGACCTTGTGGTCTTTAGGGCAGTTGATGTAAAGTTCATCTATTTTTTTGGCCTACGGTTAACGAGGGTGTCATGTAGCCAGCACAACGACCAACCGCCTTTACTTTTCCCCAACTAATGTCAGGTACCCATTAGAGCTGGGTGGACTCAGAGGTGCCCAAAGATTCCGAAGTTGAAAATCCCAGTCTTCACCAAGATTCAAACCGGGACCCTCGGTTTGGAAGCCAAGCCAGCTACAGCACCTCCGATGGCCTAACTAAAGTGTTATAATTAATGTAATTGTTTTGAAAAGGCTCAATCTCTTATTCAAATCCTTAAAAAAACCAAAAAAAAAAAAACATTTCCGCTTAATAAAATAAACGTTCAATTAAATGCAGTTTACAAGATTGCTATTCGTTTTAAATTATTTCTAACTTATAATGCATACTAAATAGCTTTTTCTCTTTAAAAAACTGCTTGCATAAGTGATTTAAAAAAGATTTTTCACTTTCAGAAAAAAAAAAAGTAGCCGTTACATCAGAACTTTGAATGGTCTAAAATATTTTGATGTTGGATTTTCACTATCTTTTTAGTTTACAAGATCTAAACAGGACAGACGGACAGACATTTCACACAAAACTAATAGCGTCTTTTCTCCTTTCGGGGGCCACTAAAAAAGTGCTAAGTTAATACAGCTTCCATAACATTTTAAACAATACAAATTTAAAGCTAAAGGAATTGGTGGATTAGGTTACAAAAACTTCTCATTGCCAAAAATCTAAGCCTTCATTGAAACTATTCAAGTAATGCAAAAGTTAAATTTAAAATCAAATGAATTTGCTGAGTCTGAAAAATTAAATATACCTGTTTAATAGTAGTCCCTTAAGAGATGCAATGTCTGACTTTAATTCTGAGATACCTTTCTGTTCTCCATAAGTCACTTGAGACTGAAAAATATAATTTTGTACACAATCAGAAAAATATAAATGCCATTTACATCAGGAATCATATAATAAAAATAATAATAATAATAAGGAAATTTGTCTTACAATTTGTGCATACACGAAACAAAACATTATAACTATAAAAAAACAAAATGTACATTCACACCAGACTCAGTCATAATTTGTAACTAATGAAAATTTAAAAGATTTGGATGTACATTTTTTTTCAAGATTAAGATCTGTTTATTAACAACATTTCTTCATTTTATATAAACCCACATTCAACATTTTGGTAATTTTTTCTTTTTATTCCCCTAAATTATACAATATTTTAGACCTTATTCTAGATTATTTATTTTATTTAAAATCTCAATATCTTTTTAATTTTTTTTTTTTGTAAAAAAAAAATGAATGTCATATGAAATTATATTTTTTCAAATAGTTAAGAATATAAGAATTCTAACCTGTTTCTGCTGTGTATTCAAAGAGGCCTGGATTGTTAACAATGTTTTATTTACTTCAGCCAAGGATTCTGCAACACATTTGTGATTTTCTAAAATGCGACTTTCTAACCTTTCCAGTCTCTTTTCTTGGATAGATTTACCCAGCAACCAAGGACGTAAATACTTCTGTCAATGTAAAAAAAAATAAAAATCTAAATAATATTGATTATGCAGTGAAAAAATATTGGAATGCAGTGCTAAATTATTATAAAAAATCTAAGGAAGGCACCACAACAAGGTGTGTTTATTTACAGGACATCACTAACACACAATAACAATATATGCATTAAGCACAGCTTCTTCATAAGCCGTATACTTAGACTGAACTCCCTTGTCTTTCTACGTTGTCAACATTCATCTCAACAGTGCACAAATTTTAGCACATTCTGCACTAACTTGGATGGCAGTGTGCAAGGAAGGAGTATAACATTATTCTTAAGCTTGAAATAAAATTTAAATTAAAAACTAGTGATTCTATTTTAAGGGTTTGGATTTTATATTTGTGAATAAACTTTGTTAAAAAATATTTGGTTTAAGTGGAAGAATTGTATGGGTCTAAATGAACAATTTTGTACAGCAGGACTATGCACAGCATTAAGTTTATTTTTATTTATTACCAATGTTGGTATAGCTTGCTTAATAATTCTTAGCTGAGTTGGAATAAACACTTTGAACATATTGGACACTTGTAATTAAAAAATATAATTAACTCACATGAAATAACTGATACACTGCATAAGAAATACTAGCAACAACCACAGTGGTCAAAGTAAGATCTCGAGCTTTGGCCCATGCAGACTGAGGTGGAACTACAAAAAAAAATATTAAAAATTGAAATGAAAAAAAAAATCTTTGATTAGCCTAAAAATTATTAACGATATTTCCTAATAAATGAATAAAATATTTTACATATAGAATGTCATCACATTCTTCTACTATATTAGTACATCATCTTTAGCTAGGATAGTTTTTTTTGTTGATAAAATGTAATGTATCTATATAGTTACAGATGTTTTGCTTGTGTACTGATTACTTGATTCACAAAAAATGATTGTGTGTAGAAGTGTGAGTGTATTCTTGTACTATACAATGAGTCCAACATCAACATAGATAAATACAAAGTATACGATAAGTAATAAGATGTTTTTTTGCTGTGAAGGCCCTACACTAACAGTCTACTGTAACCAAATATCAATTAAAATTTCAATATCTTTAATGTTATGTTCAAAGACCATCTTTTATGGTGCCCTAATAAAAATAATAAAAATGTTTTTTGTACAGAGTGCAAAACCAAAAAACAAATGTAGCACAGAGCCTATATACTTGTAAATAATGTAGTAATGTGTAAGACAATATGAAAATGGAATAATTAGCACAAATGAAAAACTAAATAAGATTAAAAATAACTTAATCCTGCTATTATAGTTGAAGAAGGTGATTAGCTCATGTAAATGCCATTAGTATTAATCACAAAATTCATCACTAAATAGGTGTATAATGAAAAGGCCTAAAGCTATGAATGAGCTATGTTTATTATAAGCTTATTGTTAATTTTAATGTAAAATAATAAAACATTAATTGGTAGTGATTCAGCATTTCATAGTGTAGCTAGTACTTATTCTTATGTATAGTTCTTTGAGACATTGGTAAGCATTATGAGTTATGATTAGAGATGCTAAAGCTCATCATAGTTGACAAAAATTGAAAACTCTCTGTTTTTTTTCCAAGGAGCTATTTAGGATCACCACTGAAATGGTAGATAGAGCGAATAAAGAATCTCTGAGCTTTCTGACTCTTTTAATAATTTCTTCATTAGCAAAATTGAGCAGATAAGAAATGACTTGCCACTCTTAAGGCTTTTCATTACAGCTTAACCCCTCTCCAATCTTTAAAAATTCTCCTTTTTGCAAGTTTTAGTGCGTCTCTGAAGAATATGTCAAAAGATGGTAAATAAGTCATGTGAACTTGAGTCCATTTCAACTTCCTTGCTTCATGAATGTTAAGATAAGCTTATACCCACAATTACTAAGATTATGAAATCTTCACTGACTTCAAGCATTGTACCACAGAAACTAAAGCATGCACTTGTCAGGCCTTTACTAAAAGCTTCTGGGGTGCATTGTGTTAATGCAAATTCCTTTCCATCTGGAATGGCGTCTCTGGAAAAATTTCAACCTGAATACAGTAAGTGCAGAGACAACAGTGGTCAGTGTACTAAATGACCTACTAGGCAACTCTGATTTAGGCAACATATCAATCCTTGCCATGCTGAACTTGTCTGCAGCTTTTGATATACTAAAACAACAATTTATGATGGCCAGATTCTCTGTTACTTTTGATTTAGATCCTATCTGACTGAACGCACCTAAAGTGTTGTGTTTATGGAAGAGTATCAAAAAGCATACTCTTGAAGTAAAGAGTGCTGCATGGATCAGTTCTAGGCCCAGTACTGTTTACAATATATACATACTCACTAAGGGTTGTCATACAGCCAACCTGCATTATATACCACTTCTTTGCAGATGACTCACAATTGTACTATTCCTCTGTTCCATCAGATCCTTGCAGCATCTGGCAACAAAAATCAATGGAACCGTAGCAAGGATGAGCAACTGAGCTCAAGATGAATGAAGATAAGATAGAAGCAATTAAGATAGGCACTTGAAACAACATGACAAAAGTAGAGAATACAGATTTCCTATTCATCAAAAACTGCCAGTTTCCTTTTGTCCACATAATTCGCAATCTTGGAGTTTTCATTGACTGTCTATCTGTAGCTGCGCAGATTAGGCCAGAACTGACCATATTTGACAACAGAGTCAACATAAAAAGCAGGCAATCATACTCTCCCGCCTTGACTACTACAATGCTGTGCTAGCAGGTAAACACCCTTTGACAAAATCGCTAAGTTGCAGCTAATTTAAAACAATGCTGGGTGAATAGTCCTAATAAAAAACAAGACGTGATTCTGCTACTGCTCTCTTGCGTACACTCCAGTGACTGCAAGAATCAACTACAAGGTGGCCACACTTTGTCATCAGTGCATCTACAACAAAGAAATGCCCTTGTACCTTATAGAACTGATCACTTCATATGTCCTTCAGAGAGCTTTGCGTTTTGTGGACTCAATGCTTTTAGTCGAGCCATTTTTGTCCCTCAAAAGTTACTTTTTGCAGTCTTTTTCAATGTATGGACCAAAGGTTTGGAACTCGCTCTGCATTGCTCCTAGAGAAACAACATACTTCACTACATTCAAGAAGACCTATCTGTTCAAATTTTTTTTAGATTAGTATGTCATTTTAACTCTTGTGTTTGTTTATGTCTGTTATGTTACTAGAGCACCTTGAGTCTATATTATGTTTGTTTTTATAAGCAATTATAAATTAAATTATTATTGTTACTATGAGGATGTTTTGGATGTAGGAGTAAGGACTAGTCTAATAATTTGTTAATACTAAGTAAGTAATGGTTTTTGTGGAGAATTGAATTGAAGATGTTTTAAATGATCTAATGAACCCCTGATTTCAGTTGTCTCCAAGGTGAGCTTTGCATTATCAATCCAATATTCTCTCTCTAAGACCAACTTAACTCTTTTGGTCAATAACTTACTAGAAACAATCATTTTTGGAGGTTCAGTATTCACAGACTGATAGCCTGGAGGCCCAACACCTGTAGATGCTACCATGTTTTCTGTTTCTACAACTCCTGACTTCTGAACAGCTATGTTAATTTCATCTGGTGTTAGTCCTAAAATAAAAATAAAAAAATCTATTACATAATGAATAGCTTAACAAAAGTCAAAATTTAACTACATTCTAAAGTTTATCTAATGTAAACAGTTTGCATGTTTAAATTTCTTACCAAACGAATAAGTACTTGGTATGAGCAATATTTGATACAAATATTGTTCTGTTTTATTTCCCAGTGTTTCATGTTTGTTGATAAAAATTTTAAGTTGATATTTACATTCTATTTTAAATTCTTTTAAAAATTACATAATATTTAATAACTAGGTCAGTAACCAGCACTAAATCTGACTGAACTAGTCATAACAAAGTCTATATCAAAAAAGTGTTTTCTAATAATCCCAGCTTTCACTGGTTGAAAATATCTTGTCCAATTGCCATTTTCATACTTAGCATAACAAACATGGACAAGCTTTTGATTTTATTTTCCTGATATTGAAGACTTAAGTTTTCTATTGAATTTTCTCTCAAGGCATGATTTTTTTCCCCCACAGCATTTCACTGTTTTTGAGTACAACAACTTTAATTTTAGTTACAGAATGATGAAATTCTTAATCTCATTACCCAGTAAAACTTTTGTCTTCCTTCCCAAAAACATATTCAAGTTTTAAAAGAATTTTTTTCATGTCTTTTAGTAGAAGTATGATACAAATAAATATCTTTAGGTATGCATTCACATTATCACTCTCAGAAAAAAGTAAACTTTACTTCAGCTCCAATAAACTATAAAGTTCGCTTAACTAACTTAGAAAAAAAAATTATTTTTTTTCATTCATTTAATTCTCCATTAGTATTATTACACTCTTCATCAATAAAAAAAAAAAAAGTGAACCTTTTTTTTCCAGAAATGCCTTTTTCTGATAAAGCGGACTAGACATAACTTTAGGGTTCTGAAGGAACTTTACAGCTGTGTTAATCTGAAACAGGAGTACACATAATTATTAAAAAAAAAACAGCAACATTTGCCCAATTGATCATTCCCAAAACCATATTATTATTAGTACAAAAAAATATTGTATTACTCTCATTTTAAATAAACTTTTAATACGTACAAGATTTTCTCTAGGCCCTTCAGCAGGGGCAAGTATTTGCTTGTCACTGTCACCATTTAAAGGATTGTTGTCAGAATCATGATCCATTTGACTAAGTTTATGGTACTTAGTAGATCACTAAAAAAAATATAAAAAAGTGTATTAACAATGGGGTTGTTCCGGATTTCTGACCTACTTTAACCTAAGTCACGTGGTGGTTGAACAACGAAGAGGAGAATGGCCTTGTCTTCCTATAGTTCCATTGCTGTTGCTCTTCTATTTTTAAAAGATTTTACATTCACAAACAGTTTAAAATATACAGAATACATCAACGAAGTTCATGAATGTTCAAATAACTATACGAATGTTTTAATAAAGGGCCAAGAACTGTTTAAGGATGAGTTTATCAGTGATATTTCTTTTGTAGTCCATGACAAGCGTCAACACATTGCAGATGATAAATTGACATACAGAAGATGTTCTTTACAAACATTCTTGCAAGATTTAAAAAAAGGCTTGGTGTAAACTACACAAACATATATATATATGCAATTAGATTAAATGGCTGCCTGGTCGTGCGGTTTGCGTGCTGGACTGTTGTTCGGATTTATCGACGGTCGAGGGTTCAAACCCTGCCTGCTCTCATCCCCCATCGTCCTGCGGGAGGTTTGGACTAGGAAGTAAACTATCTTCAACTCTGAAGGAACATCCGAAACATGTAAAACATTTTACAAACATTTTTATAGGGTTATTTTCATAAACTTTAAAGCTATTTTTAAAAGTTATGTATTTCATATACTGGTAGTTCCTGATACATTATGTACATTGATGACAGTAAGAATTATTAAAATGTGTGTTTGATACATGATGTATTATTAAGTTCTTAAAGTTCTTGCATTTTTAAGAAATTCAATGAGTTACTTTATACCAAATGTTATAGTAAAGTTTAAAAAATGCTTAGACAAAATAGATCCATTTTACTTAGTAACCAACAATGAAAGGGCGGGATAAGACACATTTGGCCTGTGTAAGGTTAGATCTAGATTTATCCTTGACTATAAGATGTGTTATTTTGTTCGCTAGACATTTCAAGCCTATTACGCACAGGGAAAAACATATGGCAGTCTTTTCATCTTTTATAGCAACTAGTCGACATATCAACTACACACTATCTGTTTTAGTTGAAACTATTAAAAAAATGGATATCAAGTTTCTCCTGTTATTGACAAATAATAGTTTGGCGCTAATGAATAAATTAAAACCACTATATTGACTTAAAACGCTTCAGATTCCCACTATAAACTAACTGAAACTAAGCACGCCGTGCGACGTAAGCACAACCACCACGTGACTCTGAAGAAATCTGGAACAACCCCATTGTTGACTGTTCTCATGTTAAATGAACTGATTACTGATAAAGTGTGTTTATGAATGACTGTGTATCTGCAGTGTGGGAGCCAGTTAGTTGACAGTAGATTGATGATATATATCTACAGGGAATGGTTTAAACAACATAGTTTTAAGTAGTTATAACTTTGTAGTTAAACAGATAATCTGTGAAATTCTTCATTAGCCTCCTATTAAAAATAAATGTGCTGTTCAGATCTAACAACAATATATGAATATAGATCTCTAGTTATTTTACACAACATGTGTTATCTAAATTGACTAGTGATTATTTATCTATATCAAGTATATCTAGATTAATTATTATTTTATTATAATTAAAATATCTTGAATCTTGAGTAGAGTGAGAGTCAGTTGAGTTCTACTCTAGACTCTAGGCCAGAGTGACTTGAGGACGATCTAGATTAGGATCTAAAAATTTTAATGTAAAGTTGGTGGGACTTCGAATTAGATCCTCGATCTAGATTAATTTGTAGAACTAGAATCTAGATATAGATTTACTCTAGAGACCTTTGGACAGATTTGGAGTCAATATAATTTTTTACGCTTTATTAACTGCTCTTCTGAAGGGGCAGTAATTATAAAAAATAAAACCCAAGTGGTAAAGGTTACTTCCTTTTAATCCCCAACAACGCTGTAAACATTCCGGTGTTGTTCTCGTTCTTCGCTGACGCTACTTTACAAAGATGAGTAGTTTTTTTTTTTTTTTAATGGTCACCACCTTTGTATGAATTCAGTCATAAGGAGTATCTTACCGATTTTCAAATTTATTTAGAGGTAGATAAATAGACCTGGAGCTATATTTTTTAAATTGACAGATCTATATATTAGGTTACAGAGCCATTAGAGGGTCTATAGTTTTATAGTATAGATTAAATCATTTATATTAGACTTAGATAGTTACAAAGTATTAAAATGAAAATTATTTTAAAAATACTTATTTTTAAATCTAGATTTTTATTTCTAGATCAAAGAAATTTATTTTGCTTTTATGACTTGACTTTTAAAACCAATCAATCAAATTAAGTAATAATAGTAATTATTAATAGAATATGCATCTTCTGTTTTGGACCCCTCAACTCAAGAAAGCATTAAGAAACTAGAACAGACGCAAAATAGAGCGGTGAGATTCATAACAAACGAATATTCACATTTGACTAGAGTAACACCTTTAGTAAAATCACTAAATTTAGAAAGCCTTCAGAATAGAAGACTTAAAAGTAAAGTAGCAATTATAGGCTACATAAAACACTGAACCAAATACAAAAACAAAATTTAATAAAATACTCTGAACGACACAAAGATAAAGGCACATTCCTCATTCCATATACTAGGACAAATTTGTACAAATGCTCTTTCTTCCCTAGCGCTATTAGAGCATGGAATGGGTTGCCTGAGCTAGCCAGGAAAACCATGCAGTGTCTTAAATTGGCAGAATTTATGTCATTGGTTAATATGTATGAATAAATGCATTACGCGTATGACGTAATCATCTTCTTTTTTTAAGTTACCTCTGTATCATATAAGATAAGTTAAAAGTAACAAAAAGAGATGATCATAATTATTAATTACAATAATATCATGATAATCATGAACAAATCATGATTGGCATGAACATGATGAGTTTGCAGGTCATGCCAGATGATCCAGATGTCTTCTTAACTAACAGATTATCCCTGGACTATAAATAGTATGATAGGCCTACTATCTGAATGCAATACATTAAATAGTCTAATAAAAGGAGTTATCCATATAAAACCAAAAAGAAAAATTAACATGGAATAAAGGAAACTATATAACTCAATTACACCAAGCTGCATTATCATTAAACTTTCAACTCAACAATCATTTCAAGCAGAAAAAGACATTAATCAAGCATCTAATGAGCTCTGGAATTGCATTAAATCATAAAGGCCATCTTAAATGCATTATAAAAAATTTAATACCAAGTAAATACTCATCAAACAAAGTAAATAAATACTGTTTTAATTACAAATAAAGAAACTTTGCAAACAGAAAGAAAAGCTAGACTTTAAATCTATAAAGTAAAAAGTAAGTAAAGTTCCCCTTTCAGACCTTGAGGTCTATAAATCTATGGTCATACATTAAATCTGAGAAAATGGAAACAACAAAAGTAAAAAGTGAAGATAATTTAACACATAATGACAATAAAACTAAATTTTAAAGCTAAAATTCTAAATAAATACTTTGCATCAGCATTAATTCTCAGTCACAGGAGACAAAGACATATCGCTTAATTGAAATCACTCCAAACATAGGAGATATAAATGTACAAAAAAAAGGCGTCCAAAAACTATTACATGTTAACAATTTAGTCTAGTAAAGAAGGAGGCATCACTGGCCAATACTATTATGCCTGTGTGACAACATTTGAATTATATATAGCGAACAAATATGTCTGTAATGGGCATGATCATCGTAAGATCATCTTCATGTTAAGTAAGACGTCTTACCACAGACCTTTTTATTATTTTTTTTTTGTCATACAAAAGTTGTAAACATAATGATTTGCAACAGGAGAATTTGGAGCACTCTAACCTAAGAAAGGCAAAAAGAATCATGTTAGTGAAGACGTTTTGAAATGAGTTCTTCAAAAAGTTTTGAGTTTGAAATGGGGACTTTTACATATCAACCTGTTTCCTACTCTACAATGCATACATCAATCTTTTATTATTTCACACTTAATTTTGAATAGCTTTTCTATTTCTGTTGGTCAGGTTTCCTATGCTATTCTACCAAGCTCAATTAAAATGCCACCTAAAGGTAAAAAAGGTGGACCTGAAAAGCAATATGAAGATGACTAGTAAGTAGCACACTTTTTTTTCATTGTACTGTTATTTTAATTTTTTTATTTCCTCTTATCATTTAATATGTGGTAAATTCTTTTACATTTATATTTTGATAAATAAATCATGACTTTTATATAGCGCTACTTTCATGCTTATAGCATGCTCAGAGCGCTTTGGTCCAATCTCATTTGTGGACCAGTGGGGGCAGGGGTATCTAGGAGAAGGTTTTTCCATGCTGCCTTTAGGTGCTCAGTAAAAACAACTCTGCCTGGTTCTGGTGTTGAACCTTGAGCCCCCTTCATAGGTAGCCAAGCCAAGTTCAAGCGCACTTAGCCTCTCGACCACACTTCCCACTAAGTGAAGTATAGTAAAATTTTCTAGTTTCTTCCACCCAAAAAGAGAATTATGCCAATGCTGTGATGTAACCTTTTGAAATGTATTTTTTGTTGCATTTATTTTGAGTTCCTAAAATCACCTTTCCCTCCCCAAATGAACTTTTTGAAAATATATTTTACGATTTGTTTAAAAAAATAAACACCTTAAAATTATTTCTTATTTGCTCTCATATTACTTTATCATGTCCAGTTAATGATACTGCCACATCCACAAGTTTTTACAATCATAGCTGTCTATCTAACAGAGGTTTTATTTTTACCTGCAAACAGTTCTTTGCCTAGTGCATATTATTATAGACATCTTTCAATAGTATTGGTTTGTTCAACATGCAATTTAATGGAAAGCTTAATATAATTGTATCACAACTTACAGCATGAAGAGTGATGATGTTAAAAAAGCTATTTCCAAGACACCAGTACCTCCTAGTGATCCACCTCCGCCTGTAACTTCCAAAGGAAAAGGAAGAGTTATTAAAAAGGTTTGGCTAAATTTTTGCTCCAGTCTTTACTGTCTTAAGGTAGACAATTTTGTATTAAACATATTATACATTGCTCAGTCATAAGTATAAGATAAGTAATAAAGTATTAAGTAAAGGTCATACTTGAGATGTTGATTGCTTGAAATTACAATAACTTAAACTATATTGTTGTCTGGAATTCTAAATAGATGTTTTAATTTTGTTACATTTCAGCACATTAATGAAATACATACAGAAAAAGCCATTAATGTGCCCAAAAAGAAAAATGTATTGCAGGATAATGTGACACAGAAAAGGTTGCTAAATTAGAAAATAATAGATGTTAGCCTATAAAATTTATAATAAATTTTGTGAAAAGAAAAGAAATGGTAATAAAAGGGCATGAATTCAGAGCCATCAAAAAATATTATTTTTTAAGAATAATCATTTACTTTAGTAGTATTTAAATTATCAAAATGTAATGGTCTTTCTGAAAATTACAAAGCTCATTTTTTTAAATCTCTTTTTACCAAGTTTTTGTCAGACAGTTGAAAGCACTTTAAAGATTAATTAATCCTGAGACCATTACATTATACTGTTAACACTGTTGTCAATGTAAACATAGTATTATGTTCATTGAAAATTTTGGCTTCATTGCAGGCCGGTTCAGCAACTTAAATCCCCAAAAAAAAACTTTATGCAAAAAACATTTGAAGCTGCCCAAAAAACAACAGAAGCATTAGCAACTGAATACGCAGAAGATCAAGAAAGTGAGGAAGAGTCAAAACCAGACCTTGAAGAGCTGGAAGAGTCTGAAAGAAACTCTGTAGTTGAAGAACAAGAAAGAGAACAAGAGGCATATGACTCAGAGGATGAGCAAGAAAATTCGAATATGCACGAGGAAGTGATGGAAAGAGAACAAGAGGCATCTGACACAGAAGAGGAATTCAAGGGGTATGATACAGCTATTGATGGCTTAAATTATCATTTGATTTTTACTTAAACTCTTAATTCATTTTTAGATTTTGTTCTTTGGTCTATTTTTCCTAATTATTTTGATTTCTATTTGATCCAAAATTTTATATACATATAAACATAAAACCCCGCCTGACTGACTGATCCCTTATTCTCCCACTTGCGTTGTAAAAACATTTAACCTGCTATTACTTTCTGTGTAAATAAAACATCTAAGCCATTTTCATGATTGAAACTGCAGTGGTAAAATTTCTGAATAATGATTTTTTTTATTCACAATTTCATCACAATGTTTTTATTTTCATCAAAGATAATTGTTTTCTTTATCAACATTTACATTGCTACAACATCCAGTATTCTTAATTTTCAGGAAAAGCAGTCTTATGAAAGAAATTAAAAACTTTCCGAAGTCAAAACTGAAAAAGCTTAGAAAACATTATGATCCTGTGGATGATATAGAAGTAGAAAATGAAAGTATTAATAAGTCACTTGAGCCAAAAACACTAAATCAAAAGCTACTATGCTATGATTTTTGGAATGGTGACTGCTATCCAGTGCACAAATTAAAAGTAAGTCTAAAGAAAAACAAATTAATAAAATTACATTAAAATAATATTTAGTGCATCTACAACTTAATCTAAGAAAGCTTTTGGAGGCTAATTTAGGAGGATTGCTGCTCCTGCCCCTTCAGCAAGGCCCCTCTGTAGAAAGCAGATAAGCTAAGAGTGAGAGTGAACATGGCCTCCTGGCCATGGAATGAGATATAAATCTTGCTTGACATTCACCCTTCATTACTTAAAAGACTTATTTAGGACATCTTCAACTGTTTTCCCTGATTTTCTATTTAATATTGTTTCTGATTTTGTAATGCCCTATTATATTTTATCTATTTTTTATTATACTATTTCATTAGCCGTAATATATTTTTAACCAATATCTTAATATGAAATTAATATTTCAGTATATTGTATTGCAAATACCAGCCAGAGCCTGGGTCACCTTAAATTTCTCAGGACTGTCTCAGTTAACTGATATGACCTTCGCAATTTTAAACAATCTCAAAATGTCTGAAGATGTTCGGTTTAATTCTGTCAGGGGCATTATATTGGATGGCTGCTTTTTGCTAACTAACTCAGGTCTTGAATGGATGGCTGATACATTTCCAAATTTGTCTTTGGTAAGAGCATAACCTTACGATACTTTTTTTGCTTAATTCCATGTTATATATTTTACCTTTGGAAAAATTGTATATTATAGTATTCAAGATACATCATACTCCAGTGATCATATGTCTGTCAGTTTAGGACCTAAGATTAATTCTTGAATCTTCCACAGTAACATCTAGATATATTACTTTGGAAAAATAGAAACAATGAGTGTTCTTACAATGACCACAATGTCTTAAATAAAATATTGCTAATGAAATAGAATAGTCTTTGTTGCAACAGGGCTGCTTAGTTTTGGGTATGACATAACATAAATTTGGCTGATGTGCCAAAAACCCAAATATCTCTAACAGCTGCTTGGCTTAGTAGTAGCCAAGCTTTTTAACACTAAAGCTGCCATGTGTAAACTACAGTGTATAACAATAATTGTCTTTGCATCTAGAAAATGTTGAAATATGACCCATGACTGTTCCATGCTTCAGATTCTAATTTTGCATACAATTTTTTTGTTTTTTATTTCAACAGCTTAGTTTAGTAGGCTGCAACAAGGTGACGACAGCAGGCTTATTAGCACTGAGTAAGAAATGTCCCAATTTAAGTTCGATGGACTTCAGTGGAACAAGCATCAATTATCTTCCAAAACGTTGGATCAAAGGAGAAGGTATCAAAATGACAGGCTGCTCAGTTATATTCCCAGTGACTCCAAGTGATGTGACAAGCAGAAAGGAAGGTATGCATGCATACAAAGAAGAAAACTAAAATTATGTTTTTGATCACTATACCTTGTAAAATATGTCTTCCTTACAAAAGTACATTAAAATATTTGCAAACAAATATAGTAATTATGAATATAAAATAAATTTGTATGCACAACATTATTACTTTAAAAATCTGGTTGTTTAAATCCTTTTTTTTTTTTTTGCAAATTTAGCAAGAAAAGCTTTTGAATATTAAAACCAAAACCTTATGAAATTTTTTTGGCATGATAAATAAAAATGTGCAATACCTTTGAGTATAGAGTCTATATATATTCAAAATGTTGTGGTGAATTTAAAAAAAAATTACCCAAGATTTGACTCACCAACAAGCCTTAGTGGAAAAAAAATTAAATTAAAATTTATATTGTACGGTCTAAGTAAAAATTAGAAAGTAAAAAAAAAACATGTTCTCATGATAATCTAGACTAATTCAAAAACACAAACTCTCTCATTTCACTTTGTTTAAAAACAACAACTTCATCATGCTTGAATATTAAAAACAATAGAACACATTTCTGGTAGAACACAAGTAGCCATTTCATCTATTTTGAAACTGGAGATGATTGTAATATGTATTTCAGAAGATGCTGTAATGTCTACATAAGACTTGATCTGCCTTCCTCATTTTGTTTTAAAAAGGTTATTATTTATGTGCATAATATATGGATATTTAACTTAAAAAGCATAAAGTTTGTATTAAAAAGAACAAAAGTAGTTTTTCTACTTGTTTCCAGTATAAAACACAACAGTGACATTTTTGTATACAAAAAAAAGCAATGATAGAAAAACTAATTCAGACTTCTTATATTTATTTTTATTAGTCTCTTTATTTTAAATCAACATTTTGTGAATTTGTACTTATACTCAATTTGATACTTAATGCACTAAAAAGTAAGCATTGCCATAAAGTGATACATAAAAAGATCTTTTTTTTTACTTTTTGCTTTTCTTCCTATACCCTAATTACTTAGATTTTAGCTTTTAAAAAATTAAACTAAGTTAAACATTGATATGATTTCAGATACATTTAAAGATGATTCGAAAAACTTATATAAAATTTGTATTATAAGAAGAGAAAAGGTACAAGCTAGTCTACTATCAGCAATGAATGGCGAGAGTCAGAAATCATTACCAGACTTTGTGCAGTTTAGGCCAGAAATAGCAGATGGAGATTTGGCTGCATCAGTAATAGAAATACATGAGGTACAAACAACACTCTGTTGTTTTTTTTAATTATCAATCTTTTAATTAGAGAATATTTTATTAATTGCATAAATAGGTCCAGTGAATGCTTTTTTCTTCTGGCCTTATAAATCCGTTTGTCTTATATTTTATGGAAGTTCCTTCCTATTTCCTATACAAACTCAATAGCTTTAGACTAAATAAGAAGATCCTAGATAATTTTTACAGTGTGACTATGCAAAATCTGCTAACATATGGAATAACTTGTTGGCATGGCAATGCTTCATCTAAACAGTTTCACCGCCTAGTAAACATTATAAAAAGGGCATTAAAAATCGCACGCACAACATTACCATATTTAAATGAATTTTTTGAACAAAAATGTCTAAGAAAAATGGGAAAAATCTTGGAAGACAATAGGCCACCCACTCCACCATAACTACCTCAAGTTGTCATGAAGTTGGCAACTACTGTCAATCAAGACAAGAACAGAGGGGTACAAAAAACTAGTTCGTACCTTACTTAGTCAGAGTATATTAACGCCACTTGTTGATCAGGAAACATGAAAAGGACCAAGATGCCTGTGTGTAGTTGCTGAATGAACTCTTTATGTTGTGTCTGTTCTATTTATGTGAATGTTTCTGTTGTGTTGTCTTTATATGAGAAAAGAGTCCTTGTAATCACAACAAATTTCTATAAAGGTCAATAAAGCAGTCTAAGTCTATGTCTTAATAGAAAGAAGATTATTATATCATACATATTACCAAGTTCTATTTTATTTGTTAGTTCTAAGAAATTTTTTTTTTTAAAGTCAGGCAACCTGTTACATGCTCTTTGTGTTTTTTAGCATTTTATTAGTGTCCTCCTCTGCCCCTTAAGAGAAAAGCTGCTATTGTTTTTGTGTTCTCTGTCAGGCATGTTTAGTAGATAGGAAAATCTTGTTTAAAAATGTTTTATATAATTATTTATATATAGTTAACACACACAGGCATGTGTATGTATGTGGAGAAACTGTAGGTATACTTTAATTTAAAAAAAAAGGTTCACTAAACAGGAGATCAAAAGAAAAACAAACACCTATTTTGAGCATACTGCAGATAAAATTGGACTTTCAAAAGCACTTTTAGTTACTTTGACAAACTAATAGACAAAACAGAACTAAATAAATATTGGATTTTGCTTCAAGTAACCCTAAAATCACACAGTAATAATAGATATTTTAGAAAATAGTTGGCCAGAATAGGGGTACAAAAATAAGGGAGACAATTACAAAACACAAAAATAAAGCTTACTTCATTGTTCACAGGTAAATAAAGAAAAAGAAACAAAAAAACACAAGTTATCATTGGTGAAAAAGCTTGTTTCCCTCTTTCCAGAATCAGATTTCATTGTTAAGTACTCATCATCTGTTCATTATTTCTTGTATGTTTTTAAACATTGTTAACATTCTTTACCCTCACCTTAACTTGTCCCTTAGTCTCTTGGACTGTTAGGGCAGTCATGATGAGAGTCTCTTTCATTCTTAGACATTGTCTTCCCATCAATTTTTGTTTCGCCTGTCTCTCCTTCTTTTCCCTGGTATAATGCTCTGTGAGCCCTATAGATCTTAAAATATGGCTGTGCAATCTTAGCTCTCGTTTTTTGACAATGGTCAGAAGATCACCAAGTAGCTTGATTGTCATTGTTATCCTGTTTTGGATTTCCTCATTTATGATCTATGTAGGTGATATCTGAACTTAGTTGTCAGAGGCTATCTGAGACGCTTGCTTTTAGGAGAATTTTATAGACAATGGGAGCTTATCCCCATTGACACCCTTTGGCCATGACAACCTTTGAAACTGGCCAATATGTGCATCATCTATGCTCTTCTGACACAGAGAAGACTACGCTGGCTGTCACCCGCATGCCAGATGGAAGAATCCCTAAAAACATCCTATACACTGAGCTTGTGGAGGGAGTCAGACCCAAGGGCCACCCAAGACTAAC